>CM053753.1:1092332-1185394 GCA_028658305.1 Pachyuromys duprasi | reverse complement strand
TGTAGGTTTAGTGTTTTGACTATGATGTGACAAGAGGTATTTCTTTTCTGGTCTAGTCTATTTGGTGTTCTGTAGGCTTCTTGTATGTTTATGGACATTTCTTTTTTTAAGTTGGGAAAATTTTCTTCTATGATTTTCTTAAAAATATTTTCCGGTCCTTGGAGCCTGGAGTCTTCTTTTTCATCTATTCCAATTATTCTTAAATTTTGTCTTTTGATGGCATCCTTAATTTCTTGGATGTTTTGTGCTTGGGATTTTTCCGATTTTTTATTTTCCTTGAGTGAGGAATCCATTTCAGCCAGTGTATCCTCAGCTCCCGAGATTCTCTCTTTCATCTCTTGTATTCTATTGGTGATGCTTACCTTTGTGGTTCCTGATCTTTTCTCCAATTTCTCCAGTTCTAGGTTCTTCTCCCTTTATGTCTTCTTTATAGATTCTAATTCCATTTTCATGCTTTGTACCGTTTCCTTCAACTGATTGACTGTGTCTCCCATTTTGGTTGTTTCCTCTCTGTCTATCTTTGATTGTTCCTCTATGCGGTCAGTTAATTTCTTCTCCATTTCTTTGAGGGCCTTGTTCATTTCCTCTTTTTGTCTCTCCCCTCGTTCCTCCAATATCTGCATAATCAACGCTTTAAGATAATTTTCCTGTGTCTCCACTGAATTAAAATCCCCGGACCTTCTCAGTCTGGGGTGGCTCTGGCGATTGGTGCACGCCCGCTGCACACCCATGGGTTGAAGCAGAACTCCGGTCCCTCCTAGACTTGCCTGCGGACTGGCACACAGACTGAGGTTTTGCTGGCGGAACTGTGCGGTGCGTGCCCGCAGAGTGCAGACTGGTCAAAAGGTCCCTCGACCTTCTCATACTGGGGTGGTTCCGGTGATCGGTGCGTGCCCACCGCACACCTGTGGGTTGAAGCAGAACCTGGGTGCAGTGTGCGCTCACAGTGTGCGGGTCAGTGAAAACAGTACCCGGTTCCTCCTCAGACTGCCCACGAGACTGTGTGATCCAGTCTGTTATGGCGGATGTGGGCGCCCAGTGAGGCTGCTAGATCAGATCAGAGCTGTGTGCTGCCAGCCACCAGGAGATTTTTCTGGGGAATAACTGGGTGTCCCTAGGGTTTTCCCACTTGATTTTCTCACTGTGGGTGTTCTGCTCACCTGGCAATCAGGAATGCTGGCGTTTTAGGTCCCAGAGTTCAGTCTCCTGGTAGCTGCGTTGTTTCTGCTGTCCTACTCCTCAGACACAGTGTCCTCTCATGGCAGCCATCTTGGATCTGCCAGTTTAAGGCTTTTAATCAACCAATCAGTTATAATGTCTTAGGCAGGCTTACGTAACAAAAATATGTTTATCCAGATCTTAAGGGCCAGTATTTAGCATCAAAATATAAACATCAGGTAACTCTCAACAGAAATGATTGGTAGATGTATCATGAATGCATCAGGAGCAAAGGAAGCTCTAGAAAGTCAGCATGGCTGGCCAAATATCTGTCCAGTCTATCTATCTATCCATATCTACATCAGTGAGAAAGAAAGTAGTTGTTGTTTCTAATCTGCCACCCTGGCTTTGCTTTCCATTCAAGTATTTCATTAAACATTTGAAACTGGTTCACATGAAAAGATCCCAATTATTGACAAATTATTCTAGCAAACTTGATTGAATAAATATTTCTGTTGAGAAATGAAAAAAAAAACTGTTTGTTCTACTTATGAAGAGTCAAACTTTGCCCCTCACTCCCAAACCACAAACATAGCCAGCTCCCTTATAGCCTTTATAATACAGGGCACATGCTCTCTTTTTTAAATTTAAATTTTTATATTAATTACAGTTTATTCATTTTGTATCCCAGCTGTAGCCCCCCTCCCTCATTCTCTTTCAATTCCACCTTCCCTTCCTCATCTTCTCGCATGCCCCTCTCCAAGTCCATTGATAGGGGAGGTTCTCCTCCCTGTCCATCTGACCCTAACCTATCAGGTCTCAACAGGAATGGCAGCATTGTCTTCCTCTGTGGCCTGATAAGGCTGTTCCCCTCTCAGTGGGAGGTGATCAAAGAGCCAGCCACTGAGTTAATGTCAGAGACAGTCTCTGTTCCCATTACTAGGGTACCCACTTGGAGACTGAGTTGCCACGGGCTACATCTGTGCAGGGATTCTATGTTATCTCCATGCATAGACATTGGTTGGACTATCAGTCTCAGAAAAAACCCCTGGGCCCAGATATTTTTGTTCTGTTGCTCTCCTTGTGGAGCTCCTGTTCTCTCAATGTCCCACTATCTCCCTCTTCTTTCATAGGATTCCATGCACTCTTCCCAAAGTTTGGTTAAGAGTCTCAGCATCTGCATTGATACACTGCTGGACAGAGTCTTTCAGAGCCTCTCTGTGGTAGGCTCCTGTGCTGTTCCTTGTTTTTTTTTTTTGTTTGTTTGTTTTTTTGTTTGTTTGTTTTTTCTTCCAATGTCTTTCCCATTTGCCTTTCTGAGTAAGGATTGATTCTCTTACCACAGGTACCTCCTTTTTTGCTTAGCTTCTTTAGGTGTACAGATGTGAGTATCTGATCTTATAGGTCTAGTATCCACTTATGAGTGTATACTCTGTGTCTTTCTGCTTCTGGGATATCTCACTCAGGATGATGTTTTCTAGATCCCATCATTTGCCTGCAAATTTCATGATTTCCTTGTTTTTAATTGCCGAGTAGTACTCCATTGTGTAAATGTACAATTTCTATATCCATTCCTCAGTTGAGGGGCACCTGGGTTGTTTCCAGGTTCTGGATATTATGAATAAATCTGCTACAAGTATGGTTGAACAAATATCCTTGTTGTGTACTTGAGCATATTTTGAATATATCCTTAGGAGTAGTATAGCTGGATCTTGAGGAAGGGCTATTGCTAACTGTCTGAGAAAGCACGAGATTGATTTCCAAAGTAGTTGTACAAGTTTACATTCCCACAAGCAGTGGAGGAGACTTTCCCTTTCTCCACATCCTCTCCAATATGTTTTGTCACTTGAGTTTTTGATCTTAGCCATTCTGATGCGTGTAACGTCAAATCTCAGGGTTGTTTTGATTTGTATTTCCCTGATTACCATTTATTTAAGTGTTTCTCTGCAGTTCTATATTCCTTTACAGACAATTCTCTGTTTAGCTGGTTGCTCTCTTAGTCTTCCTTGTAATACTTCTCTTGCCCTCACATAGTGACTTTACCACCAAATACAATGCCATGATATCAACAAATCACATTTGGTTCTAGAATGGTTGGGGATTTTTTTTTTCATTTTTTAATCTTTGACCCAGTAACCAGAAGTGTCATGCTTGTTCAGCATTTCAGTCATCACACAGTGGGAGTCAGAGCTGAGATAATAACAACTCTGTTCTCAATGTTTTACATTAGAATATTAGAGTGATAACATGAGTTAGCATTATTTAAAGGGGCTTTTATTCTTTTAAGATTTATCATGTATACAGAGCTCTGCCTGCTTGTCCACCTGCACGATAGAGGAGGACAGTAGATCTCATTGTAGATGGTTTGGAGCCACTATGTGGCTGCTGGGAATTGAACTCAGGACCTTTAGAAGAGCAGTCAATGCTCTCAACCTCTGAGCCATCTCTCCAGCCCATAAAGGGGCTTTTAAAAGTATGATTGGAAGGACATCATCACTCATCCTTGGCTCACATGACAGAATGGAGGTATTCTTAGTATTTTCCTTCACCCCCAATAGGCATAACTATCTTAAACTATACAGATCACAGAAGGCATAAGCACATATGACATTCTAGAAAGAACCTTCATTTAACTGATGGCAGAAATGAATGATAGGTGCATCCTGGATATATCTAGAACAGAGGAACCTCTACAAAGGAAGCAGGAGATAGAGTCGGATATGAAATCCACTTTCAGGATTACGTGTGGCTGATTACACAGCACCCAAAAATAGTGGTGCGATTGGCACATGGACATAGTCATTAGCATATATGAGTGAAAAAAATGAATGTATATAAAAAAGATTACTTTAAAGTTTGGATGTAGAAATGTAGCCTTAACAGGCCATGAGTTAAATGTGTGCCAAGACAACAGCAGTACAATACAAACAAAGGCAACTGCAAAATTTTGACAAATGCTATGGTTTATATAAAAGGGAATTACACATTGGTAACTTCTTAGGCTCCAACCAAAAACATTGCAATTTATTTTCAAATTAGGAAAGAATTTTTGAAATGTGATCTTATAGGCAGAGACTCAGGTGAAGACTGATTTATTCAGTTTGATAAACTTAACTGCATATATGGTAATAATTATTATGGCTCAAATATAAAATCTGCCTTGTAGAGGTCAAGTGAAATTCTGAGAGAATGTGCGTTGCTTGACATGAGCAATGTCATGAAAACTGCTCTCTAGGGAAAGTGTTCTTCCTGAGATTAGGTAAATTTGCCTACTTGTTCACTTGTAAACTAGAAATTCTACCTCCTTGTTCAGCTGAAGGAAAAGTACTATCTACCTGTTCAACTGGAGATTAAAAGCACAAAATGTTCTGAGGTGCTAATGTTTTTGCACGAGAGTGCAAGTCTACCAGACTCCATCTTTATTATGTTTGTAATAAACATGTTCTTCCTTATTCCCTCACAACCCTTAGTTTAGTCATATCCAGGACCCAAAACATATAAGGAAGTGTCACTGTGCCAGAGTGGGGTAGTAAATGCTTGGTGTCCAGCTCAAGATTCTATTTTGTGAGGTTTTGGAAACTTTGGAAAGTAGAGAATATATGAAGGAAGTGGGCCACTGGGGAGTCCCTTTAAAGGTTATGTTTAGTCCCAAGCTCCTTGCTCTGTTGCTTTGTCCACCATGAGGCTAACCATCCCATGAGTCCAAGCCACCATGAACTGATTTTCTGAATCATAAGCTAAAATAAGCTCTCCCCTTTAAATTTGTGTATGTTGGGTTGTTTCATCACAGTGATGCAGAAGTAACCAACAGAATATTCGATAGTCTACTTGATTACCAAAGATAAAGCATGAGTGGCTCAGCATAAACTATGGACATCATATTTGTGGAGATTCTCTTTAATAACATTAGCACTCTTACAGACTCACAGGGAAAACTAGAGTTCCAGTTAAAATACATTAGAGAAAATTTATGTTATTAAATATAAACTTAAAGAGAAGAAATACAAACTGTTATTAAGTATACATATGGGATTAAGTGTACCCAGGCACACTGTTGCCTGTTCTTGACAACAATCTGAATTACTCTAAAAGTAATGTCAGCATAAATTTACTGCAAATTACTAGTAATTACAAAGTTGATATAAGTGTGTTAAGATTTCTTTATAAAAATTTGTCTTTGTATGTGATTATGTTTCTGTCTGTCTGCTAAATAAATGTGTGAGTGTCTACTTAGGCTTGTAGAAGATGAACGTGCCTTTCCTCTGAAGCATATGTGGCTGCTGGAAACTTCAACATCTCTGCAGCCCAGAAATTATATATCAAATTGATATTGTTACACAGAATTTTTATTAACATAATATTTCCAAATATGTTGATTTTTTAATTTTTTGAGAAGCAGGCATACATGTAAAAGTATCAAAGATGTCCTTCTGACAAGTATGTAAAACAATGAACATCTTTAGTAAAACTATCATATCAAGCAAAAATTATGATATAAATCATTGTTAATTTAGAAAGAGATCTGCAACAGATATATTTAGTCTTGTTAAGAGTAAAAAACAAGAAAAACACTTAAATATTAAGAAAGGCTTAAAAATCATTGAACATGTATAATATGTAATATGTCCAGAATTAAAATGCTACAATATAATGCATCTATTTGTGTATGCATTAAGTAATCAGAGGGAAATGGGTAGAATTTATGACAGTATTTTACCTGTCATTATATGTCCCGTATTTTTTGGCAAAAGTCTGAACTTGCAATAATATTAATGCCAACCTTAATTTTCTGCAAGTTACTGGTGATTACAAAGTAGATTTTTCTTTCTTTTCAGCATCTTTAAAAGTTTACACAGTAAATGAAATCTACCATGTAATTAGGAAAAATACATATTTATAATGAAACACATAAAGCAATTACAAGTGAATAACATTAGTATAAACACTCAAAAGATACTTGCTAGGTTAAAAATGTGCAGATTAAACACCTCTAATAGTGAAAGTGAAACTATTCCAGAAGGTATGTGTCACTGGAGGGGAAAAGAATATGTAGGTATTTTTCCTGCCCAGGGAGCAACACTAAATACATGTAGTTGTATTTGCCAGTTGAATAAACAAATTGCCCATTAGTGCTGTAATTTGCATAATGATGATTATTGGTAAGACTCACAATGTTTGACATATTTATTGCTCATTTTTGGTTCTTCTTTTATGGATGATTTTTGTATGTCTCCCACTCTGTTTCTGCAAAAGCATTTCTCTTTTTCAGTCTTTCTTTTTAGCTGATCATAAAGGATTTGTGTGCATTGAGATTAGCAATGGTTTTTTTTTTTTTTAGGTTTTCCAACCTGTAAATATCCACCCTTCTCCCCGTTAATTATGGGTTTGGGGAAGGTATTGTGCTTTTGCTAACATAATGAAATAAATGATTGTTTTCTGTAGTCATAACTACCAGATTTGCTGTTGTTTCTAGTTTTGGCAGGGACTTTTTAAAAATTTGATGTGTTGGGTAGAGAAATATGCAGTGGTGTTTTCCTGAAATGCCTCTCTTGTTCCATTCTGTTTTCAGAATTCTTTCTTCTTCCAACAAGCTTGATTATTTGTAAGCCATGGCACCACTGCTTCAGCAATTTATGTATTCCTGTGAACTCACCACTTTTTCTATGTTTTTTGTGATTATAGTTATGTAATTCTTCTTAGGGTTACAACTTTGGATCAATGTCATATACATATGTAATAAAAATTTCAAAATAACCTCATTTGACATTTCTAATTAAATTAAACTAAATCTCCAAATCTCTAATTAAATTAAATTAAATTGAAATCCTGTCATTTGTGAGCCTGCTTAGTTCAGGAGGATATGAAGTATCCCACTGTGAAGCAAATTCTCCTTTACCACCCATTACAGTATAAGAAAAAAAAAAAAACTATTAAACTGAAAAACTTCTGTAAAGCAAAGGACACTGTTGCCAGAACAAAATGACAGCCTACAGATTGGGAAAGGATCTTCACCAATCCTACATCTGACAGAAGGCTGATATCTGGAATATATACCGATCTAAAGAAGTTAAAAGGCAATAATTCAATCTAAAAAAAAATGGGGCATAGAGCTAAACAGATAATTCTCTGTAGAAGAATATACAATGGCAGAGAAACACTTAAAGAGATGCTCAACATCCTTAGCCATCAGAGAGATACAAGTCAAAATGACCCTGAGATTTTACCTTACACCAATCAGAATGGCTAAGATCAAAAACTCAAGTGAGAACACATGCTGGAGAGGTTGTGGAGAAAGGGGAGCCCTCCTCCATTGCTGGTGTGAATGTGAAATTGTACAACCACTTTGGCAATCAATCTGGTGCTTTCTTAGACATTTAGGAATAGTGCTACCTCAAGATCTACCTATACCACTCCTAGGCATATATCCAAAATATATTGAAGTATATAACAAGGACATTTGCTCAGCCATGTTAGTAGCAGTTTTAGTCATAATACCCAGAATCTGAAAACATCTAAGATGTGCCTCAGTTGAGGAATGGATACAAAAATTGAGGTATATTTGCACAATTGAATACTACTCAGCAATTAAAAACAAGGAAGTCATGAAATTTGCAGGCAAATGAAAAGATCATCCTGAATTGAGGTATCTCAGAAGCAGAAAGACATACAGGGTATATACTCACTTATAAGTGGATATTATACAGAAAGACACACAAGCTATATACTCACTTATAAGTGGATATTATACATATAATATAGCATAACCATACTAAAATCTGTACACTTAAAGAAGCTAAGCTAGAAGGAGGACCCTGGTTAAGATTCTCAGTCTTCGTTCAGAAAGGCAAACAGAACAGACATAGGGAGAAAAGAGGAAACAGGACATGAGTGTACCACAGAGGGCCTCTGAAAGACCTACCTAGGAGGGTATCAAAGCATATGCTGAGACTCATAGCCAAACTTTAGGCAGAGTGTAGGGAAACTTATGAAAGAAGGGGGAGATAGAAAGACCTAGAAGGGACAGGAGCTTGACAAGGAGAGCAACAGAACCAAAAAATCTGGGCAAAGTGGTCTTTTCTGAGACTGATTCTCCAACCACGGACCATGCATGGAGATAATCTCAACCCCTGCATTGATGTAGGCCACGGCAGCTCAGTGACATGAATTCAGTGGCTGGCTCTTTGATCATCTCCCCCTAAGCGGGAGATGATATCAGGTCACAGAGGTGAAAGGAACAGGCTAGCTTTACATGTTGCTTTATAAATTTTGTACCCCATGTTAAAGTAAATTCTCCTAGCACTTTTACAGAATGCAGGAGAAGGAGCTAGTGAATTGAAACAAGACCCCACCCCATTGCAAAGGAATGCAAAAGGTCTCCTCCTGGAGGTGGAGGAGTGTCCAGATCTACAGTAGAGATAACAGAGTTGCTTAGTAACTGGTCCAGAGGTCAGAGCTCCCCCACCCACATTGGGCTTGGCGTCTAAAATGAACCAATCATTTTAAAAGTCAACTACCCAATCCTGTGTTGCCAAGCTTGCAACCTTGAGATTCCTGTGCTTCTTCCTTTAAAAACTTCAGCCTTCTGTCTCTCCTTGCTGCTCCTCACTGGTTTTGTGAGGGGCAGCCACATCGAGATGGCTCAAATAAAACTTCCTCTTGCTATTGCATTGATGATCAGTCTCCTGAGTTCTCTTCACCCCCTCAAGAAGTTAGGGTCCCCCCCATTGGGCATAACAGGGAAGATAATGCTGCCATTCCTAATGAGACCTGATAGGCTAAGGTCGAAGGGAAGGGAAGGAGGACCTCACCTATCAGTGGAAATAAGGAGGGACATTGGAGGAGATAAGGGAAGGAGGATGGGATTGAGAGGGGAAGAGGGAGGAGGACTACAGCTGGGATACAAAGTTAATGAACTGTAATTAATGAAAAATAAATAAATAAAGAATCTTCTCTGATGAAAGTTGACAGCTATACCAGTCTCTGGGTACAAGAAGTATCTAGAAGGTAGTTTGATATTATGTCCCATTAGCAAAATACCAGTATTAGGACCCCTAACCTTTCTAGTCAAGTGTTCTTAATTCAGTTTAAGGTACCAGGCATGAGTTTTCTCCTTTGGGTTGAGATCCCCAAGGATCCCCAAGGACAAAGTTGGGCTTTCAGAGGTAGTCATGATCTAATAAATTGTATTCACATTGAAAATTACTGAATAATTAATGAAAGCTAAAACAATCTAATGATCTTTTTGTTTGTTTGTTTGTTTTTTCTCTAATATCTCTTCAAAGAATGGACTTATCTATTAAGAACCATGTACTCTAAGCCTGGCAAGGCAAGTTTGAAAACCTAGCACTCAGAACACTAAGATAGCAAGATCACAAATTTGAGCCCAGTGTGGACTATAGTAAGACCTGGTCCCACCTTCCCTCTATCATCTCCCCCATTCCCATATTCCTCTATTCCCTTTTGACCAGGCCAGTCAAAGGAGTGTAGGAAAACTTTAAGAGAGGGGGTGAGAATGGGGTGGGGCAAGAGACCAGAGAAATGAAGACCAAGACAGGCTGTCTGTCAAGGTCCCTGGTTTATTCGAATTTTCATACAACTTATAGGGGAAAAGGCAGGCTGGAAGGAATGTAATTGCCTTTGGCAGGGTTGCTAAGTGACCAGGATGACCCACCAGAGGAGTCACAGTATGTGCTAATGATAGTTGTTAAGCCATTAAACCAGGTCAGGCCAGATGCCAAGAATTCCGGGGGCTGGGAGGGAGGGCAGGCAGTAAGGTGCCAGAAGGCTCCCCACACACTTTTCCTAGTCCCCTGAAAGTGGGAGATCTCCTCCCTTCCCATCTGACCACAGCTTAGCAAGTCTCACTAGTACTTTCTAGGTGATGAACACTTATTGGGGAACTGATGCTTTGTTCTAAGGTTTAGAAACATAGATGAACTAAACTCACTAAGATACATTTAACTATGATGCAACCATGTTACAAAAATGAAGAAATAATTGATACTCCTCTGTGTACCTGTATTTGAGATACAGACAGTCAGACACACACACAAGAGAAAGAGGGAGAGAGAGAGGATACAAAAGCATGCATGTAGAATAAAAAGTAAACATGGGGGATCCAAGATGGTAGTGCCAGGAGGGCACTGTTTCTGACCAGCAGTACAGCAGGGACAGCACAGTGACCAACAGATAGAACTCTGGGCCCTAAAACACCAGCAATTGTGTTTCCCAGGGGAGCAGAAACCCCATGGTGTGGGAATCAATTGGGTTCAGGTTACCCCTCTAAACTGCAGAAGAGTTCCTGGGTACCCAGTGGGCATTTGGTTGCCAGTCCAGAGCCATAGGCCTGCATCCTCTAATTACCATCCCAGACTGAACTGTGGGCCCCAGGGCACCAGAGACTGGGTTTCTCTGTTAGGAGGAAACCCCACAGTGAGGGAAACAGTAAGTCTGACCTCAGGGCACTCAGCTGACCCACTGCCCCCTGCCCCAAAAATTCTTGGGATAAGTTCCTGGGGTTCCTTCAGGCACCCAGGCAGCAGGCCCTGAGGAGCCCAATCACCAACTACTCTGCATGCATGCTCAACTGGCCATCCAAGACAGAACTGTGGATCCCAAAACACCACAGACTGGGTCTTCTTGTTGGGAGGAAACCCCACAGTGGGGGAAACATCAGATCTGACCTCAGGACACCCAGCTCCAGAAAAGTTTCTGGGTTCACACAAGCTCCAGGCTCTAGCCTCCTGTGCTCACGTGTCACTGATTACCACTAGGGTACTGGGGCACACAGCTCCAACCTCAGACCTACAGATGCCTGAGAGCCACTGGAGAAGCCTCCAGATACTGCTCCAAGGTGCAACCAGTTATCCCTAGCTAAACTGATAAAAACACAGGTTCCCTGGTTCTTCAAGAGGGCAAACACAGTATAAGAACAGAAATAGCAGCTCACTAAATAGAGCAAGAAACCCAGCAGCAGGGCAGCTGTCTCTAGGACTTCTCCTGGTGAGAAAAGTTACTGCACAAGTCCATACGCCTGAGATGAACTGTGACAATTCCTGAGAAGCACCACAATTTGATTGACCATACCCCAAAATCTGAGGAGGCCTCCTTCAAAACCCTGCCAAGGGGATTCTCCCTGCCCTAGGATTCCAGCAGGCACATGAAATAAACAGCCAACACTTAAGGCAGCCAGATGGATAAAGGCCAGTGAAAAAGCACAACCAACAAAAGGCAAAGAAATATGGCATCCCAAGAACCAGGGGTAAGTAGCCCTGGATACCCTAACATGATTGAAATTCAAGAAGATGGCTTTACATCTATGATTATGAAGATGTAAATGGAAGAAATAAATAAAATGCATAAAGAATTAGAGGAAGATAAAGACAAGTAGATTATGGCCTACAGGAAGATGCAGTCAAACAGTTTGTGGCTTTCAGAGAGGAAATGATTAAATCACTGAAAGAAATAAACAGGAATGTTAAAACAAACAGGTGAGGCAATTGAAGGAAAAAGAGGAAAACACAGTCAGACAGGTGAAGTAAATCAGTGAAATGATTCAATGTCTGAAAATAGAATTGGAAAAATTAAAGAAAACACAAACAGGAAATAATGGAGAGGAAGAATTTAGGAAAGCAAACAGGAACTATAGACGTAAGCATAACCAAGACTACAAGAGATAGAAGAAAGATCTCAGATGTGGAAGATACAATGAAAGAAATCAATTTATCCATCAAACAAAATAATGAATCTAGGTTTTATTATCTCTCACTTCTTTCTTGCTTATGAACACTGATGAAAAACTACTCAACAAAATATTTGCAAGAATACATTAAAATATAATCTGCTATGACCAGGTAGGCTTTAACCCAGGTATGCAGGGATTGTTCAATATACAGAAATCCATCATTGTAATTCACCATTTAAACAACCTGAAGAAAAAAAATGATAATCTCTTTAGATGCTATAAAGCATTTGCTAAAATCCAACACCCATTCATATTTAAAGTCTTGGAGAGATCAGGGATACAAGACAGTTAACCTAAACATAGTAAAGGCAATATACAACAAACCTACAGTCAACATCAAACTAAACAGAGAGAAACTTAAATCAATCCCACTAAAATCAGGGACAAGGCGAGGCTGCCCACTCTTTTCATATCTCTTAAACATAGTTCTTTATGTCCTTGCTAGAGTAATAAGAAAATTAAAGGAGACCAAGGGGTTACAAATTGGAAAGGAAGAAGTCAAAGAATCACTATTTGTAGATGATATGATAATATCCAAGAGTGACTCCAAAAATGCTAAAATGCTACCAGGGATAGCTGATAAACACCTTCAGAAAAATGGCTGGATACAAAATTAACTCAATAAAATTAGTATTCTCCTGTACACAAAAAAGGGCTAAGAAAGAAATTAGAAAAACATCATTCACAACAGCCACAAAAGACATAAAGTACCTTAATGTGATTCTAACAAAGCAATTCAAAGACTTGTATGAAAAATTTGTCCAGTCTCCGAAGAAAGAAATAGAAAAATATATCAGAAGTTGGAAAGCTCTCTCATGCTCATGGCTTCGCAGGATTAACATAGTAAAAATGGCCATATTACCAAAAGACACAATTCCCATCAAGTTACCAACACCATTCTTTGCAGACCTTGAAAGAAAAATTCTCAACTTCATATGGAACAACAAGAAACCCAGAATTGCTAAAACAATCCTCTATGATAAAAGATCTTCTGGAGATCCCTGATTTCAAGCTGTACTATATAGCAACACTAGTAAAAACTGCATGGTACTGGCATAGAAACCAACTGGTGGATTAATGGAATCAAATAGAAGACCCTGAAATAAATCTAAACACTTATGCACACCTGATTTTTGACAAAGATGCCAAAATGTAAAAAAGATAGCATCTTCAACAAATTGTGCTGGTCTAACTGGATGTCTACATGTAGAAAAATTTCAAACAGATACATACTTATCACCCTGAACAAAACTAAAGTCCAAGTGGATCAAAGACCCCAACATGAAGCCAGACACACTAAAGCTCTTAGGAGAAAAATTGGGGAAGAGCTTTGAACTCATTGGCACAGGAGACAACCTCCTAAACAGAACACCAACAGCACAGGCTCTGAGATCAACAATCAATAAATGGGACCTCATGAAACTGAAAAACTTCTCTAAAGCAAAGCACACTGTCATCAGTACTAACATACTGGGAAAAGATCTTCACCAACCTTGTATCTGGCAGAAGGCTAATATCCAGAATATATAAAGAACTCAAGAAGTTAAACCGCAATAAATCAAGTAACCAATTAAAAATGGGGTACAGAGCTAAACAGAGAATTCTCAACAGACGAATATCTGATGGTAGAAAAACACGTAAAGAAATGCTCAGTGTCCTTAGTCATCAAAAAATGCAAATCAAAATGACTCTGTGATTTCATCTTACACACATCAGAATGGCTATAATAAAAAACTCAATAGACAACACATGCTGGAGAGGATTTGGAGAAAGGGGAACTCTCCTCCATTGCTGGTGGGAATGTAAATTGTACTACCATTATGGAAATCAATCTGGTGTTTCTCAGACAATTAGGAATAGTGCTACCTCAAGATCCACCTATACCACTCCTAGGCATATATCCAAAAGATGTTCAAGTATACAACAAGAACATTTGCTTAACCATGTTCTTAGCAGCCTTATTAGCAATAGCCAGAACCTGGAAACAACCAAGATGTCCCTCAGTCGAGGAATGAATACAGAAATTGTGGTACATTTACACAATGGAATACTACTCAACAATTAAAAACAAGGAAATCATGAAATTTGCAGGCAAATGGTGGGACTTAGAAACGATCATCCTAAGTGAGATATCCCAGAAGCAGAAAGACACACATGGTATATACTCACTTATAGGTGGATAGTAGACATACAATATAGGATAATCATACTAAAATCTGTACACCGAAGGAAGCTAATCAAGACAGGGGACCCTGGGAAGATGCTCAATCCTCATTCAGAAAGGCAAAGTGGATGGACATCAGAAGAGTAGAAAAACAGGTAACAGGACAGGAGCCTACTACAGAGGGCCTCTGAAAGACTACCCTGCAGAGTATCAAAGCAAATGCTGAGACCCATACCCAAACTTTGGCTACAGTGTAAGGAATCTTATGAAAGAAGCTGGAGAAATAAAGACCTGGAGGGGACAGGAGCTCCACAAGGAAAGCAACAGAACCAAAATATCTGGACACATGAGTGTTTTCTGAGAGTGATACACCAACCAAGGACCATTCATGGAGATAACCTAGAACTCCTGAATAGATGTAGCCCATGGCAGCTCAGTGTCCAAGTATGTTCCCTAGTAATGGAAACAGGGACTGTCTCTGACATAAACTGATTGTCCTGCTCTTTGATCACCTCTCTCTTATGGGGTTGCAGCCTTACCATGCCACAGAGGAAGACAATGCAGCCACTCCTGATGAGACTTGATAGACTAGGATCAGGTGGAAGGGCCTTCCCCTATCAGTGGACTGGGTGAGGAGCATGGGTGGAGAAGAGGGAGGGAGGGAGGGTGATTTTGGGAAGGAAAGAGGGGGGTGCTACAGGAGGGATACATAAGGAATAAACTGTAATTAATAAAAATTTAAAAAGTAAAATGTAAACGTTCATGTTTCTGGATGGTGGGGCAAACGTCACTCAGGATGTACATATTAGAAATGCATGGTATATATTTATGTGCCTGATTGACTGGTAAGCACAACGATTATCTTCCAGAGCATCCATTCAGAAAATGTTTGTTCTGAAAAACATTATTGACAAGTTAAGCCTCAGAGTTTCCTCCATTGCTGGTATGCACTGTGTGAAGGAAGGTGTGACTCTTTATATTCAATTGGTAATTTTACACTGGAAGAGAGCTATGAGATGCCAGGTTAAGTTAGAAAAGGTAGCTGACAGCCTGCCCAGATAATATGTCTAAGCTTTAAAATATTAATAAGTCTCTGAGTCATCATTTTTATCACTGGTGAGTACAAGGAAGTCCCACTACACTCTGTTGGGACAAATTAAGGAATGATGAGGTGCACATCAGATCTTATATGAAAGAGGTTTATTAGATGGAGATGGAGAGAGAGAGGAGAGAAGGAGACATGATGGGGGAGGTGTGTGCCACGACAGAGAAAGGATAGAGGGCAAGAAGGCAAGAGAGGCCAAGAGAGAGACAAAGCAATGGGTTGATCATTTTAAGGCGCAACATCACAACACATGATGACATCATAGGTTGCTAGGCAACCCAGAAGCAGACTGCCTAAATACTAACACACTCCATCTCCAATATAGAATTAAAATTGCAATAAACTTTCCCACTTTGATTATAAGTTAGAAAAATCCAATCTGTTAAATCTTCCCTTCTGTTAGAATGATGTAGTGTTTATGTTAATCAACAAGGATACTAACTTATTAACAAAACCACAACATTTCAGTTAGCTTCTTGATAAATGCAGCTCCAGCATTTGACACAAGACAGAATACATATTTGTAGTTTGTGAGTATAGCTCTAAGAATAGTTTTCAGTTGTTCTTTGCCTTTTATTAGGTAAAGGTGTGAATATGGCTTTATGTATGTATGTATTTATTTGTTTGTTTATTTATTTTTGAGTGTTACCTGCAGTTACTAAATCCTTATTGTCTTTTGTTGAGGGAGACATTTATAGAATGTTGGGGAAAACAGCGTGTTCTGGAATAAATAAAGTCAGAACATAATCAAAGGAGTCACTCTTTAAAATAGAAAGGACTGAAAAATCATTTTGCCTAACCTAAAAAAAAATAGGCATAGATCCAACTGGAAGAAATTCTAAGCACACGGAGACATTAGAAACACAAAACAAAACAAAACAAAAAACATCTCTTCTGGTATGAACTATTAAATACTGGTAAAGGAATAATAATGGAATCAAAATTCAAAAATGAAACATACCCCGTTATCTGTGATTTGGAGAAGTATATATCAAAATATCTACTACAGTTTTCATTTATCCAAGCCAGATGATGATTTCAAGAAGTTAAAGTCCTGGAAGCTGGTTCAGGCCCTGCCTATGCAGCTGGGATTGGCCTGCCTAGCAGCTCTGTTTGCACAGAGAGCTAGGGCTAGGCCCTGGTCCTTTGCATATTTTTTTTTTTCTGAAACTGAGTCCAAGTGATTATTACTTGATTGGAGTGCTTTGTCTTGTCAGAATTAATCACTGTTGTTTCTGATAGCTGGAAGAGCGCAGAAGTTGATCATCCTGCCTTCTGAGATAGATAGCAATTTATTGCTTTCCATACACATTCACAAAAAAAAAAAAAAAAAAAAAAAAAAGGACAGAAGAGTAGAACCAGTTTGCTCTTTCTGCACTTTTCAGTTTATGCTCTGTGGCTGTGCAGAGCATTCCAGTCTGTCATGGTGAGCTATGAAGTCTGAAACAAATTTGTCCCTTTAAATGTCAGATGCATTAGTCAGATGATTTTAAATTACCAGTGAAAGAGTGAAAATTATTCACATTTTATTTATGTATGTATGTATGTATTTATTTATTATTTGTCCATGGGAAAAATGGTTGAGTCTCAGTGTATCGGCCTAGCTTCCTCTGACTACTCAGAGAACACATTGCTATGATGCCTGACAGCGATTTCATTCTCATATGTAGGAAACAGCTGCTCTCAGTTCCAGTGCATTCTTAGAGTAGAAATATTGGAGCCGAAATGTTGGTGACAAAAATCAAAGCATACTCTGCTCCTCTCTTCTGGGATACTACTTCAGTAAACACTTTTTATTGTTTTAAACCAAGAGTTACCCTAACAGAGGTCCAGAAGTGTGGATCCGTAGGAAAGTGGCTGGCCTTAAATGCCTGAAACCCTAGGTTCAACCCCCAGCACTGAAGAAATCATTACGTGAAAGCAAAGGCAATATTAATTCAATTACTAAAATTAATCTGTTTGTTGCTTTCTCTTATTGCACAATGTTTAACACCCTTGAAGACAATAAGCAACATTTGTACTTGCAAGAGAAATAGAATCTGTAGTTTCTAGATCTTCTCCACTCTCTTGGAGGGTCTCTTTTCATTTCTTTGGCAAGTCAGATGAAGAGCACTTGAATATGATAGGCCATGCTGGAGCAGGGCTATGCCAGGACTACATGATGTTAAAAGTCACAGACAGTGTCAGAGAAAATGTGTTTGTTCAGTTTTGTGTTTGCTAGTCTGGGTTATAAGCAGATGACATGAACAGCTTCCAAAAATACCCTAAAAAATAGCTGTGTGTTTTAAATTTGTTTTGTCTGTTGTGTTGTTTGTTTGACTTGTTTATTTTTTGTTTTTGTTTGGTTGGTTTGTTGGTTCTTGGCTTTGGCTGAAATATTTGTAGGAAACAACATTACTGCTTCCCATTGTTCTCATGAGAAGTTACTTGGCACTCAGGCTACTGTACTTACTCACATGGGACACTTACCATTTTCTCAGTCCATGATTTTAGATTCACTCCGCTCCAAAGCTAAGCAGGGATTCTTTCTGTCTCTACAAAGAGCAATGTAGATTTGAGACAATTCACTTCACATGTCTGAAACTATCCTTACAAAGTAGCACAGTGAAAAGACCAGCTCTTACAAGCCCCGTCACTATGTTTAACCTCGTCTTTCCTTCACAGACCCCTGCATAGTTCAGAATCTGATAAAAGTTTAAGTTTTGTTGAATCATTGGCTTCCAGAGGAAATAAGGGATCCCAAGATATTTCTCAGTAGTTTGTGCAGTTCTGGTGGGACAGTGTGAAGGTGATGAGGGTTGTTTTAAACTGAAAGGCTGACTGTTAGCATGAGCTTGAGGATCTAGTCATCAGAACACAAACAGGTTTTAAAGGTTATTTGCTTTTATTGCAATTTAAATTTTTAGGTTTTCAAAATTATTATTATTTCTAATTGTTTACAATTTATTCCTTTTGTATCCTGGCTGTAGCTCCCTCCCTCATCTCCTCCCAGTCCCATCCACCCTGCCTCATCTCCATCGGATCCTCCCTCCTTCTCCCCTTGTACCTTCCCCTAATCCACTGATAAAGGAGGCCTTCACCTACTATCTGACCCTACTAGCCTATCAGGTCTCATCAGGACTGCCTGCATCTTCTTCCTCTGTGAACTGGCAAGGCTGAACCCCCAGGGTGAGGTGATCAAAGAGCTTCCACAGAGCGCATGTCAAAGACAGCTCCTGCTGCCTTTACTAGAGACCTCAACAAGGAGACTGAGAGGCCTATGGACTACATCTGAGCAGGAGGTCTAGGACCTCTCCATGCATGGTCCTTGGTTGGAGTATCAGTCTCTGCAGGCCACCCTAGTCCCAGAATTTTTGGCTCTGTTTGTCTCCTTGTGGAACTCCTGTCCCTTCCAGGACTTTCTATCTCCCAGTTATTCCAAAAGACTACTTGCACTCTGCCAAAAGTTTAAGTCCTGGCATCTGCTTCAATCCCCTAATGGGTAGAGTCTTTGAGAGGCCCTCTGGGGTAGACTCCTTTCCTGTTCCCTGCCTTCTCCCACATCTGATGTCTATCCTTTTTGCCCTTCTGAATGAAGATTAAGCTTCTTCCCTAGATCCTCCTTGTTGTTTAAACTTCTTTAGGACTATAGATTTCAGTATGTTTATCCTATATTATATGGTTAACATCTACTTATAAGTGAATATATATGGCATGTGTCTTTCTGCTCCTGGTTTACCTCATTCAGGATGATCTTTTCTAGATCCCACCATTTAGCTGCAAATACCATGATTTCCTTGTTTTTAATTGCTGAGTACTATTCCACTGTGTAAATGCACCACACTTTCTATATCCACTCCTCCATTGATCTACAGGGTTCATCCTGAATGAGGTATCACAGAAGCAGAAGGACACAATTATAAGTGGATATTAGACATATGATATAGGATAAACATACTAAAATCTACACCTAAAGAGGGTAAGCAAGAAGGAGGACCCTGGGTAAGATGATGAATACTCACTTAGAAAGGCAAACAGGACGGATATCGAAAGAGGGAGAAAACAGGGAACCAGACAGGAGCCTACTACAGAGGGCCTCTGAAAGATTCTACCTAGCAGGGTATCAAAACAGATGCTGAGACTCATAGCCAAACTTTGGGCAGAGTGCAGGGAAACTTATGAAAGAAGGGAGAGATAGAAAGATCTGAAGGGGACAGGCGCTCCACAAGGAGAGCAACAAAACCAAAAAATCTGGGCAAAGTGGTCTTTTCTGAGACTGATACTCCAACCAAGGACCATTCATGGAGATAGTCTAGAACCCCTGCACAGATGTAGCCCATGGCAGCTCAGCGTCCAAGTGGGTTCCCTAGTAATGGGAACAGGTCCTGTCTCTGACATGAACTCAGTGGTTGGCTCTTTGATCACCTCCCCCTGAGGGGGGAGTAGCCTTACCAGGCACAAAGGAAGACAATACTGCCAGTCCTGTTGAGACCTGATAGGCTAGGGTTAGAGGGAAGGGGAGGAGGACCTCCCCTATCAATGGACTTGAGGAGGAGCATGGGAAGAGACAAGGGAAGAAGGATGAAATTGGGAAGGGATGAGGGAGGGGGTTACAGATGGGATACAAAGTGAATAAACTCTAATTAATTAAAAAAATCAATAGAAAACAAGCACACAAATACACTATCACTGGCGATTCCACCAGGAAAGGAACTAACATCCATTGGTCACTATCATCTATGAACATCAGTGGGCTCAACTATTCAATAACAAGATGCAGACTAAAAGAATGGTTGTAGAAACAGAATCCAACATTCTGCTGCATTCAAGAAACACACCTCTGAAACAAACATAAACACTACCTCAGAATTAAAGGCTGGAAAAAGGTTTTCTAAACAAATGGACCCAAAAAGCAAGCTGGGTTAGCCATTTTATCATGCACTATCTAATAAAATAGACTTTCAACCAAATTTTATCAAAAGAGATGAGGAGAGACACTTCAGTCTTATCAGAGGAAAAGCTCACCGTGAGGACATCACAATTCTCAACATCTACGCCCCTAACACAAAGGCACTTTCATTCGTAAATGAAATATCTTTAAAGCTTATATCACACATTGATCCCAGCACATTAATAGTGGGACACTTCAATAACCTAGTCTCACCAAGGGACAGATCATCGAGACAGAATCTAAATAGAGAAATAATGTCAGAGGTCTTAAATAATATATGGACCTACAGAACTTTTCACTGAAACACAAAAGAATATACCTTCTTAGCACCCCATGGAATCTTTTCCAAAAATGACCATAGTTCAATTTAGTTTTGAGACAGACTTCACTCATAGTCCAGTTTGGTCTCGAAATCACTACCATATACCTGCTCCCTGAGTGTTATGGTGACAGATGTGTCACCTTGTCCAGCTTTCAAGGGTGCTGAGCTTAAGTGCTGCTCTGTTGAAAGGTTCATTTGGAGGAGTGTAAGCTCAAAGATGGTCATGTCACAGGAGCTGATCAAGTGCTTTATTATCCAACCTGATTAGCGTTCCAAACACCTTTACTTCACTTGTCATTCCCCAAAACAATGTATTTTTTCTAGATCACTACTCACCGACTGTCTTTTTAGAAAGAGAATTTCAAAGACTCTAATTAGCCATTGATCTTAGCTACTCAAGTTCTGGTAATCCATTTCGTGATCTCTTCCATTTGTTTTCAAGTCGACCTCAGTCATTTGTATTTCCAATGTAATAACTTTAGCTTCCCTACTTGTTTTTTGTTTTTGGTTTTTTCTTCTTCTAAAGACAGCTTCTATTAACTTGCTTCTTTGCTCAGAACATTTTAACAGCTTCCTTCTGCTATACAATATATTTTCTTGCAATATTAAGCATATATATCCATGAGCTCTTACTGCTTCACACATGTAGAGGACACATAGAAATGCTACTGCTATGTATACTTGCTGCTCGTACATATAGGTATTGCTGCTACATATAGTACACAAGCATGACTATGGCACTCACACACAAAGATGTTACTACTCTGAATGCATGTAGAAACTCTCTTGCTTCACACATTTGGAGGGGTGCTTCTGTTGCACATGCTTGCAACAAAGTTACTGGTGTACATTCATAAGCGTGGGGATAGACTAGTGTAGAACACAGTAGCAGGAAGCCTACTGCTATGATGGTATGCATACATACAGAAATGCTACTGCTATGCATAGATATAAAAACTCAAATATTTCACATCCATGAAAAAGCATGACTGATGTATGCACATATGAGGACTTGACTGTTCTGAATGTAGGAAGGGATGCGCCTGCATTCATGCATGACCTTTATTGTGTACACATATAGAAACACTATTGTGAGTAGCTACAAACAATTTTAATTAATCATAGGTTCAAGAACACTCTATTCTTGAGTTCAGGTAGATACTGTACTTCTGTGTATACAGGCAGGAATAGACTACTGTGCACAGATGCAGAAACTCAACTTCTATGGCAGCCTCAAAATTTATTTCTACAATGAAGGATGTTATTTGACATCGTTTTGAAATGTTCAAATGCTTGAAAGCCTTCAAGAATAATTTTAGAGACCGTAAGAAATGGTGCTAGTGTAATATGATGTGAGTGGCTATAGAAATTCTTCTCTAAAATACTAGAGTCAACTGAAAAAATTAAAACGCAATAAACTTTTTCATTTAGGGAGAATGCTTTTGCACGAGTTTGGTGTGCTCTACAAGTACTAAGAGTTTTTAGAAAATCAGGAAACTTGCCAAAGCACCAGTGCTATCTAGCTGCGGGCCATATTTCTTTATTAATGCTGTTTTATTTTGGTCAGTTTTCTAGTACAGTTTGCTGGTATATGTGCATGTGTGTGTAAGTTTAATACATTGTGTACATTTTGAAGTAAATATTATTTGACATGAAATTTTATTCTCAGATTAGTAATTTTTGAATCTAGAAAAAACAACTTTAGACTCTTCTCTTGTTTTCTTATAGTTTATCTAAAAACTAATGATATGAAGTTTCACCTAATTCCTCCTCTCAAAAAGAGAAAAAGAAGCCAGTAGCTTTTTTTAATTCAGATGAGAACAATGATATAGTGAATGTGTATTCCTACAGGTGAAGCCATGTATCAAGTTTCTAAATATTTACTGCACTGTTGAAGGTGAAAAAGAACCAACAATTGTATTATAACAACAGCTGTAACAGTCATTTGTATGGTGTCAATAAAGTTATTACGTTTGAAATACATTTTATCATAAGCTACTTAAAGGCACCTAAACCAAGACATGTGTGTGGGATCCTTATGGAGCTCCTGTCTGCTCCAGGTCTTTCTACCTTACCCTTCTTCCATAAGATTACTTTCACTCTGTCCAAAGTTTGGCTCTGAGTATCTGCATGCAGCTCAGTATTCATTTGGGTTCCCTAGTAAGGAGAGTAGGGGCAGTTACTGGCATGAGCTCAGTTGCCTGCTCTTTGACCACCTCCCTCTGTCTAGTTGGCCTTGCTAGGCCACAGAGAAAGAGGACCCAGTCATGCCTGATGAGAACTGATAGGCTAAGGTCAAATATTAGAGGAGGAAAACCTCCCTATCAGTGGACTAGGGAAAGGACATGGTGGGTAAGAAGGAGGGAGGGTGGAACTGGGTGGAAATCAGAGAGGGGGCTACAGCCAGGATACAAAGTGAATAAGTTGTAAAATAATAATAATAATAATAATAATAATAATAATAATAATAATAAAGAAAAATTTAAAAAACAGCATCAACACAGAAAGATTGGCTATAATAGAACGTGAGCACACTAGCAAAGTACTTCTAGTACTATGAAAGACAGTCCCCTGGAGAAAGGTTTCCAAGTCCATTTTAGCTAAATTTCTCCAGTTTCTTTATATGTAGTGTTTGGTGTCTTCAGCAACTGGATTTTACCTTCATGTTCTGGGAGGAAACCAAAAGCCATACCAGTAGCCAATTCCAATGCATTCCCCTGATTATTAACTTGAAATTTGATATCCCATGCATCTCACTGTTTCTTTGTTTTGTTTTGTTTTACAGCTTTGGAGAGATCATTGCCATGCTCTGTGGCATAAATTTACTTAAACTATGTTATGCATGTAAAATACGTCATTTTATAAAAATATAATATAATCCCCTAAGGTTTTCTTCCAAACCTTAGAGTTGTTTGTCTCTCCTTCTTACTTCTCCCTCTGTATTTTCCTCCTTTTTCACTTCTCAGTTAAAGACACCAGCAAGCCTGCCTGCAGTTTCCCATAATCCCGATTGACTGTTAATATTGAAAGGTAAAAAGGGGCCATGATATGGACAGGGAGAACTCTAGAGAGAGCAATTACAAGATACCAGTACTGTAAAGGTGCAGATAAGATTTTGGCTTTGTTTTTCTGGCTTCTCCATGTATCTCATTGGTAACATGTGAAATGTCTCTTCCTTGCCACCCCAGCAATGAACTCTTCTTTACGTTCCTTAAGACTGTAAACAAATTCATAAATTACATTTAGTTTTCCAGATTTATTATTGACATTTACATTTCTATTTGCAGTTTTAATAATTAACAGTTTAAGGTTAAAATATTTACTGCTGTTAAATAAAATAGAATGATGTTTTAGAGTATGTAAAAGGTACATATTTGGGATCTGGCTGAGGACAACAATCTTGATTCCTATAAAAATAAGTTTTAGGTTTGCTATAGTTCACACATCCTATATATCTACATATTTTTCTTTAATCAATGTATTGACAATTATTTTCCCAAAATATTGAAATCATATTTCCTACCTTGTAACTTACCCACATTAAATTTATTTTACTTTATTTTCATTGTAAAGTTATACATTTTCTTCTTTACATATTTTTTGGTTATTTAATTTAGGGCCAGTTTATGTTAAATTGCTTCTATTTATTTAAACAAGTATCTACTTTGGATGAGAGTTACATTAGCCATGTTTTTAACATACTCATTTATTAAGCAGTTATTTGTGAAAATGTACCATGATGTAGGAGGCAAATGCTGAGCATAAGCAGTGCATAAAGTGAATGAAGTTGTTGAGTCTGCAGTCTCATTTCCTTGAGCTTGAGATATGATAAAAAGGTAAATAAGCCACTAATAATTATTAGTATGCTTATAAATAACATGAAAATTTATAGCATTCTTCATAATTTCACAAATAATCATCAGAAATTATTAGGCTATATATTCCACTTAATATTCAAAATTTCTATTCACTTTATTTCAGTTGACTGATTTGTAGACATATATGTTTCTTATTTTATACTTGACTCATTTAATGTTATAAAAATATACTTAGCACTAAGCTAATTGTCTAGCACAAGGAGTGTTTTCAATAGGCTTGGGTTGTTGTTATTAACTAGATTTTGTTCTGCTAATGTTGAGGATCTCTGCCAAATGCTTAAAAACTCTCCTATTTAATTAATGAACCTATGACATACACGTTATTATTTTCATAGTTAATAAAAAAGTTTGAGGCCCAGAAAAACTGCACCACATGCTGAAGCCATGCTACTCAGAATTCACGGCTTGTTTTATTTGGGAACTGGAGTCTTAAACACAATATATAGTCACCAATTGTACCTCCATGTTTTGCAGAAGTATTGACCATAATTGTGCAAATGGCCAATAGTTTTTAGAAAATCCAGTGATATAAATGACAAAGGAAAAGGAGAAAGTACAATATAAAAAAAATTCTCATTACTCATCTCTCTCTTTTTCCTTGGCATGCTTTAACTGAAGATAAGATGAACTCCCTGGTAACTAAAGCCCAAGTATATCTGTTTCTGAAATTTAGAGGAAGTCTAATGAGACACCAGAGACCTGAAATATAATTACTATCATTCTTGTATTGAAAACTTTAAATCATATTATACTTAAATTAACTTGGGACTCTAAACCTTTAAGCATTTAACTTTTCATCACTCTCACAGGTGTCTTGGTTATGTCAGCTTATGAAGAGTAAAGATTTATTTAGCTCATTGTTTCAGAGTTCACATTTTATGTTTGCTGTCCCCTTAGCTTTGAGCCTGTGATGAGGTATACAATCAAGGTAGACATATGCAATGGGTCTCACATTCAGAAAGCAAAATTGGGAAAGGAATGAGCCAGGGTAGCATTATTCCCTTGATAAGATATGTTCTAGGACCTAAAGGCCACACATCAGGGCAGCACACATATGTGTGTGTGTGTGTGTGTGTATGTATATGTATATGTGTATATATATTGGACTGGGACTCAAACCCAGAATCAGAATCTCGGCAGCACTAGACAAGTACTCTACCACTGAGAAACATGAATCTTTGAGGAAAGTTTTGAAATCTAAACTAAAGAACAAAGCATAACTAAAGAAAACTAAGTTTGGGGAAACAAAGATTACTTATGAGATAATTCCAGCATGATTTATCAATTGATAAGAAAAGCCATACCAAAAGGACAGAACTGTCCTATCAAGTTAGTGATATAATATCAATGCAACTTCCAATATTTAGAGGATTACTGTTTGCAAATGGTCTTTAAAATCCTGAGGGTTTTTTTAAATTGTTCTTTAAAAATATCTCCTATTTGAGGTGGCTCAGCAGTTAAAAGCACTAGCTGTCTTACAGAGAATCTGTGCTTAGTTCCTAACATACACTGGGTATCACACAACACATTGAAACTCCAGTTGCAGGGAACCCAATGCTCTCTTTTTAAATCTCTCATGTATGGTACACATATACATGTAAGAAAACATTCATACACATAAAATAAAGATAATTAAAATATATTTTAAAACTACTTCAGTCCTTATTTTGGTAGAAATATAGATGAATTAAACTATCCTTTAATTTCTAAGTTCTTCGATACTAAAAGTTTCAATATATTTTAAAGTTCTTGGTTTTACTTGGACTTTTGTCATTTTGTGCCCATTTTAAACAGAATGGATACTTTGCTGTTGTTATCTCTGCTTTCTGGAGAAAGATTCTGAGGTTCAGAACAATGAGTACTTTGAATATTATCAGGTTACTGCTCCACCCTACTGCTGGTCATTTTGTGAGTGTATTTCTTTTTTTCTTTTTCTTTGAAAAGATCAGTTGAACTTCAGAGACTATAAAGCAAATTGTAGTGCAGTTACTACTATTGTCCGATGGAGACACATAAGAAATGACTGAGGAGCCTCCAGTTTGACTGTCTTTGACCTTAGAACTTTCATTGGAGATAAAGACATTTTAGAAGAGTAGGTACAGATTTGATTCCTTTGCTTATCCTGTCATCCTACTATTTTAAAGCCAGGCAGAGTGGAACGAACAACATAGCTCTTATGGTGAGCAGAAATGAAGTTTGTTAATTAAACCTGTGAGTGTATGTATACACTTTTGATGATTAAATAATAAAAGGCTTAAATTGAACCGTTCATACAAAGATGAATTCAATTGAAATTTAAGTTAGAATCTAGGTTATTTTTTCCCAGCTTTTTTGTAAAAATTCTTGATGATTTACTATTGAACACACAGTTTATTCTGCATTAATTTATCTGATTAACATTAAAAACAAATAAAAATGAGTTGCCTTTTTATTGAAATGACTACAAATAATCAATTATAAAATTCCCAAATGCTTAGAATTCTTTCTAAAATAAATTACATTTTACTAGACTGTTTTTATTAACTAATTCAATTTACTTCTTAGTAATAGGCACCTTCCTCTTCTCCCAGTCCCACCCTCCCTGCTCCATCCCTTCTCCCCTTGTCAGACTCCCCAGCTCATCTACTCACATAAAGAATGTGGGAAGTTCCATCAGGCGGAAGTGATCAAAAGCAGTTCTATTGTTCCCTCTGTGGACACCCCTTAAACAATAAAATCGTATAGAATTCTGGATTTAAGATGTTTCAACACAGACAAATCTGAGTTTCTGGAGCGCAGTGCCTGACAGGTCCATAAGCCACAGATCAGCAGCCTTCTGAGGCACCAGATCTCCTCCTGCTGCTACCTGATGTAGATGCTAATCCTCCTTCCAGACACCACAGCTGCAACCTGAGGCACCTGATTCCCCCGCCCCCTGCTCCCCATTCAAGGTACCTGCTCCCTTTCCTTGCTCTCTGAGGTACCCCTGTCCATTTCCCTGTACGCCCAGGCACCTGTGTCCATGTGCCCCTACTTTTTAAGACACCTGCACCCATGCACTGCCTTCTAAAACACACACCTTAGTGCAGCTGTATTCAAAACGCGAGCACCCATTTCTATTCTCTTGGACCTCATCTTGAAGATTATTTCATACTCAAAACTCCAGAGACACATGGATAAAGTATTCTGTCCAAGTTCCAGGAATAATCAGCCAAGACAATGGACAACATGATGGCTAAACACCAGTGTAAGAACACAATCAACAAAAAACAGGGCATCATGGCTCCACCAGAAAACCCCTCCAAAATGGATATTGTAATGCATCTGAAACACACAAAAGTGACCTTAAATCTGTGCTTATGCCATTATTAAAGGCATATAAAGAAGAAAAAAAAAAACAAGCAAATCTTTCAATGAAATTCAGGAAAATACAACCAAACAAATAGAGGCCATCAAGGACAGGCAGGAAACCACAATCAAACAGGTGAATGAGATGAATGAAACTGTTCAAGACCTGAAAACAGAATTAGAATCAATAAAGAAACAACAAACTGAGAAACCCTTACAACATAGAACTTAGAGAAGAGATCAGGAACCAAGGGTATATATCACCAACAGAATACAAGAGATGAAGGAGAGAATTCAAGCGTTGAAGATACAATTGAAGAAATCAATTCATCTCTCAAAGAAAATATTAAAGTGGAAAAATTCCTGACACAAAACATCCAAGAAATTAATGATACCATTAAAAGATGCAACCTAAGAAGAATAGACATAGACAAAAATAAAAGAAGATTCCAGGCTCCAAAATCCAAGAAATGTTTTCAAGAAAATAATAGGAGAAAATTTCCCCAACCTAAAGAAAGAGACGACCTTAAACATGTACGAGGCTTACAGAACACCAAATCAATTAGACCAGAAAAGAAATTCCTCCCACAACATAATCCAAACAATAAATCTACAGAACAAAGGAAAATAGAAAAAGTGGTGACCGAAAAAGGCCAAGAAACATATAAAGGTAGACCTATCAGAATCACATCTAACTTCTCAACAGAGACTATGAAAACCAGAAAGGCCTAGGCATATGTCATTCAGACAATAAGAGATGACAGTTGCCAACCCAGACTAATATACCTAGCAAAACTTTCTATCATCATAAATGGAGAAAACAAGATATAACATGACAAAACCAAATTTATACAGTATCTATTCAGCAACCAAGCCCTACAGAGATACTAGAAGGAAAACTCCAACCCAATGAGTTCAATTATACCTGAGAAAATATAGGATATATACATATATATATATATATATATATATATATATATCCATCTCACAAGGAATAGATATAGAGGGAGGTAATTAAAGAGCAGACAACAGAGTCTGTCACGCCAGTGACAACCCCTACACCCCTTATTAGGCAACCCACATAAAGACTGAGCTGCCTGTCTGCTACATCTGAGCAAGGGGTGTAGACCCTCTTCATGCATGGTTCTCAGGTGCAACATCAGTTTCTACAGTCTCCTGTGGACCCAGAATTGTTGGCTTAGTTGGTCTTCTTATGGAGTTCCTGTCTGCTGTAGATTCTTCTGTTCCCCTACTCTTTTCAATGACACCATGCTCTCTGCCCCAAAGTTTGACTGTGAGTCATATCATCTGCTTCAAACTATTGGGTAGAGGCTTTCAGAGGACATTAATGGTAGGCTCCCATCCTGTTCCCTCTTTTCAAATAATTCCTGTGTCTATCCTATTTGCCCTGCTGAATGAGAATTAACTGTCCTCCCTAGGGCCTGCTTGTTATTTAGCTTCTTTTGTCTGTGGAGTATAGTGTGGCTATCTAGTATTATATGGCCAGTATCTGCTTATAAGTGAGTATATATTATGTGGGTTTTTCTGGTTCTGTGTTACTTCACTCAGGGTAATATTTTATAGTTCCATCCATTTGCCTACAAATTTAAGGATTTCCTTGTTTTTAATTGCTGAATAATATTCCATTGTGTAAATGTGCCACAATGGCTATATTAATTCTTCTGTTAAAAAAAAACATGATCTCTCTAGATGCCAAAAAAGTATTTGACAAAATCTAACAGTTACTCATGTTTAAAGTCTTGGAGACATCAGGGATATAAGGCACATGCCTAAACAGAGTAAAAGCAATAAACGGCAAGCCTATAGCCAACATGAAACCAAATCGAGAGAAACTTAAATGAATTCTGCTGAAATCAGGACAAGACAACGCTGACCAGTCTCTCTATATTGCTTCAATATAATACTTGAGGTCCTATCCAGAGCAATAACACAACTAAAGGAGATCAAAGGGATACAAATTGAAAAGGAAGAAGTCAAAGAATCACTATTTTAAGATGATATAATAATATCCATAAATGTCCCCCAAAACTCTACAACGGAAATCCTAGAGCTGATGAACGTCTTCAGCAAAGGGTCTGGATACAAAGTTAAGTAAAAAAATAAAAATAAAAGTAAAAATTCAGCATCCCTACTGTATACAGAAGACAAATGGGCTGAACAGGAAATCAGGGAAACAACACCCTTCACAATAGCCACAACAAACAAACAAAATTTAACGTATCTTGGTGTTACCATAACCAAGCAAATAAAAGATTTGTATGAAAAATCAAAATCAAAACAAACAAACAAAAAACCTTTCAGGTCTCTGAAGGAAGTAATTGTAGAAGAAGTAAGAATATGAAAAGATCACTCATGATCATGGATCTATAGAAAAAATGACTATCTTACCAAAAGCAATCTACAGATTTAGAGAAATTCCCATCAATATACCAGTACAATTCTTACAGACATTAAAAGAACAATTCTAAACTTCATATGGAAAAACAAACAACCAAAGTAACAAACTGAAAAACCAGAATAATTAAAACAATCCAGCTTGATAAAAGATCTTCATGAGGGATCTCTATCCCTGATCTGAAGCTGTGCTACAGAGCAACAGTAATAAAAACTGCATGGTACTGGCATAGAACAGAATGGTGGGTCAATAGAATTCAATCAAAGAACCAGAAATAATCCCACATACCTAGGGACATTTGACTTTTGTTTTACAAAGGAGCCAATCCAAACAATGGGAGAAAGATAGCACTAAATCTGTTAGAAGAAAAAGTGGGGAAGAGCCTTGATCTCAATGATACCTGAGATAACTCCCTAAACAGAAAACTGATAGCTCAGGCTCTAAGATGGACAGTTAATGAATGGGACCTCTAACAGAATAGTGTGTCTGGTTTTCTGTTGAGGACTTTAACCACTTGGACTTTAGTTTTGTGCAAGGTGATAAATATGGATCTATTTGCATTATTTTTACATGTAGACATTCAGTTAGACCAGCACCATTTGTTTAGATGCTGTCTTTTTTCATTGTATGGTTTTAGCATCTTTGTCAAAAATTAAGTTTCCATAGGTGTGTGGAATTATTTCTGAGTCTTCTATTCAATTTCATCAATCCACTATTCTGTTTCTACGCCAATACCATGCAGTTTTTATTATTATTGCTCTGTAGTACAGCTTGAGATCAGGGATGGAGATACCTCAGGACGATTTGTTGTTGTACAGGATCGTTTTGGAAATTCTGTTTTTTTTTTTGTTTGTTTGTTTGTTCATTTTTCCATATGAAGTTGAGAATTGTTCTTTAAGGTCTGTAAAGAATTGTGTTGGTATTTTCATTGGAATTGCATTGAATCTGCTTTTGGCAGGATGGCCATTTTCACTATGTTAATCCTACCAATTCATGAGCATGGGAGATCTTTCCGTCTTCTGATATCTTCATCAATTTCTTTCTTCTTAGCTATTTTTGTCTTTTGTATACAGGAGGGCTACTGTTAGAAGAAAAAGTGGGGACAATCTGTGAACTCATTGGCACAGGAACAACTTCCTGAACAAAAACCAATAACACAAGCTCTAAAATCAGCAATTAATAAATGTGACCTCATGAAAATGAAAAGCTTCTGTAAATCAAAGGACACTGTCATCAGAACAAAATGACAGTCTACAGATTGGGAAACCCTATATCTGATGGAGTGATAAAGAACTCAAGAAGTTACAAAGCAACAAATCAAGTAATCCAAATTTAAAAAGAGGGGGGTACAGAGATAAACAGAGAATTCTCACCAGAGGAATTTTGGATGACAGAGAAATAGTTAAAGAAATGCTCAACTTCCTTAGTCATGAGGGAAATCCAAATCAAAATGACCCTGAGATTTCAACTTACACCCATCAGAATGGCTAAGATAAAAAAAAAAAAAACTCAAGTGATAAATCATACTGGACAGCATATAGAGAGAGGAGAACCCTCCTCTATTGCTGTTGGGAATTTAAATTTGCATAACCACTTTGGAAATTAATCTGATGCTTTCTCAGACAATTAGGAATAGTGCTACCACAAGATCTAGCTATACCACTCCTAGGCATATTCCCAAAAGATGCTCAAGTACACAACAAGGACATTTGCTCAACCATGTTCATAGCAGTTTTATTTGTAATAGCCAGTATCTGGAAACAACCTAGATGTCCTTCAACCGAGGAATGGATACAGAAAATGTACATTTACACAATGGAATAATACTCAGCAATTAAAAACAAAGAAATCATGAAGTTTGCAGGCAAATGGTGGGAACTAGAAAATATTATCCTGAATGAGGGATCCCAGAAGTAGAAAGACACACATGATATATACTCACTTATAAGTGGATATTAGACATATAATATAGTATAAACATACTAAAATCTGTACACCTAAAGAGAGTAAGCAGGAAGGAGGACCCTGGTTCAATCCTCCTTCAGAAAGAGAAACAGGATGGAAATAAGAAGACTGAGAAAACAGGGAATAGGATATGAGACTACCACAGATAGCCTCTGAAAGACTCTACCCTGTAGGGTATCAAAGCAGATACTGAGACTCATAACCAAACTCTGGGCAGAGTGCAGGGAATCTTATGAAAAAAGAGGGAGATGATAAGACCTGGGGAGGTCAGGAACTCCACAAGGAGAACAACAGAACCAAAAACTCTGGACACAGGGGTCTTTTCTGACAGTGATCGTCCAGCCAATGGCCATTCATGGATGTCATCTAGAGCCCCTGCTCAGATATAGCCCATGGCAGCTCAGTATCTATCCAAGTGGGTTCCCTAGTAATGGGAATAGGAACTATCTCTGACCTGAACTGAGTGGATGAGCTTTTGATCACCTACCCTTGATGGGGGAGCAAACTTACCAGGCCACAGAGGAAGGCAATACAGCCAGTCTTGATGAGACCTGATAACTTAGGGCTAGATGGAAGGGGAGGAGGACCTCCCCTACCAGTGGACTTGGAAAGGGACATGGTAGGAGATGAGGAAGAGAGGATGGGATTGGAAAGGAATGAGGGAGGGGGCTATAGCTGGGATACAAATGAATAAACTGTAATTAATATAAAAATAAAAATTAAAAGGGAGTACTTCAACAAGAAATACTTGAACCAGCAGAGAGGCTATGGAAGAAAGAAATCAATGGGGGTTTCTCCTTTAAGAACTCCAGGCAACAAAGTGAAGATGAAAGTGGGTGAAGAAGTACCCTTTAACAAATGACACCCAGCTTTTCCATAGCACATCCCAATCTACTTTCTAAACTTACGTTTCACACTATCTTTCTCAGAAGCTTTGTTAAACTGCAACGAAGTTCAACTGTTTCTTCATAAATACCCCTTGCATTTGTCTCATATCTGAAAAACACCACACCGTAAAGCCCATCTCTCAAAACAACAACAACAAAAAAAAAAAAACAACAACCAACCAACAAAAAAACTTTTCTGATCTTAAATATCAGGGTAAAGTTTGATTGTCCAAGTATTCCCTGTACTTTTGTACAGTGTAGAATGAAGGCTTCTTTCTGTCCTCTGGTTTCATGGGACTACTTATCCACTAACACAGCACTGTTGACAAAACCACAGAAATTTATGTAAAGGTAAATGTATGTAAATACCATCATGTACAGATTAAAAATGGATGACTTTCCAACAGGGACAATATATTGCCTGAAACCACTACAACACCTTTTATAGAAAACTTTTATCTACCTGCCTTAGACCCCCAAGCCAATCTAAGGCACAATTTGCTAAATTGTCATATAAGTAATTTTTTGTAGTTCTGTTCTTCAAAAAAAGGAAAAATAAATTTTTTGTACAGGATAAATATCAAGAAAGGCATGTAGCCTGGCAACTTCCATCAGTTAACTTGCCTTTTATCTGACAAAGGCCCACAGAGTGAATCTTTTTTTTTTCTATATCCAATTGAAGGGACTCTGTCTATTACTGTGTTTAAACAGTACTTTATTGGCTCCAGGTAAACACATGTATTGGTCTTTTCTCTTCAGCTGATGAAATCAATTTGGACATAAATATTAACCCAGTATCCTGAAATTAAATATTAATGATTTTTGTCTCAGAAAAGCTGTCGAGGAGAAGTAAATTCTGAGTTCTTCCCTATCTGAAGCCTCTGTTAGCCTTTCTCCAGTGTTATTAGAGGATGCAGGCTTAACACCAGGAGAGTTTTGATTTGCCTTTCTATTTTCCCATTTGAGTCATCTTTATAGTGACAATAACTTTGATTCATTTAAAATATTCACTTGAAAGAAGAAATTTATTAAACCTGATTTGTTTAGAGATGAGAAAATAATGCCTGGCATTTTTGAGAAATATTAGTTTTGAGAAAAGAGACTTTCTTAAGTGGAACATCACTAATGTTTTTCTAAAAGGTCAACAATTTGTCACCTTATATCAGGTGTATCAGAGCCACTTGATCTGTACTTACCAATTTCTTTTTCTTCCAATTTCCTTGTTATTAAGATCATTGCATGGAAACATGGTCATATATAGGGAGGTGGCATGTGAAAATGAAAGCATAGAAGTTTTTTGTTCTCTCCTCTTGTGGAGAAAGGATTGATATGTGTATCAAAGGGAGGCTAAACTGAGTAGTTGAAATGGAGCAGAATTTGATGTGTTTAGTGCAGGTTCATATTTTTTTTTATGTTGAGTTCTTTTGCCTTCATTAGGATTAACCAAAAAAGAGACTTCTTTGCATGTACATGAAAGAGCAGAATTTTGGCAAGGAAGAAGTTGGTCTAGAAAAGTCCCACTGTGTACTGTCATACAATCTAAGAAATATCTATGTATATATTTGCAATCACTTATATTTATGGAGTGTTTGAAGGACAAGGTAACTGGGGTTGCTTTCCAGAGATAGAAGGTAAGTTCCTCTTACTTCAGACATCATGCATTTCCGAAGTAGGGCCCAGACTCACCTGAGATTGAACTGAGCTGAATATTCTTACCCTAAAGATAGATACAATCAATATTCGACCAAGCTGTGATACCTATCAACTCCATAAATGGGAAGAATTACACAATTAACACTAAAGGTGCAGAAATGGCACAGGTAACTTAGCGGTAACCAGAAAGTCCTAAATAACTTTATAATTGAATTTAAGACCCTCTCAACAAGAGATAAACCACGCATGGTAATGGAAACCTAAATACATACTCAGTGTTTGTGATGTCATAGTTATTGAGGAATAATTTATGACTAATTTACTAAAGCTGCATAATCCCTAACAATAAACTATAAACAATTGTCCTTATACCCATATATAAATGTAGTCATCAGACCTCATCAAGGAATCTTCTCCTTGCAACAGATGGAGACCACTTTCTAAGACCACAACAATGCAGAGTTGCTGAGCCTTGTCCCAATTTATATGTCTATAAAACTCTCCTAAGGCTCAATGAAAATAAATGGGGAGTGTATGCAGAGGATGTAAGAGCCAGAAAACCAAGGAGTTACCTGGAAAATTATTCCTCCTATTAAAATCAGAAGCTACATGCATACAATCTCACCTACATAAGTGCTCATGTCTGAGCAGAACAATGTGATGGGGAAAAGCCCATGAATCCTTACTCCTACACAAGTAACTATGGGCACCTGAGGAAAGTTCATAGCATTAAGTCTCTTCAAAAAGAAATTAGACTGATTCCATAATAAGAGCCGAAGAGCTTACCTGAGAACTCTAGGGTAAAAAGGAAGCAAGCACACGCAGAAAGACACACATTGTATAAACTCACTTATATAGACCTGTAAGATAGGATAAACATGCTGAAATCTATATACCTAAAGAAGATAAACGAGAAAGAGCACCTGGGGTAAGAGGATTAATCCTCACTTAGAAAGTCAAATGGGATGGACATCGGATGTAGGAGAAAACAAGGAGCAGGACAAGAGCCTACCACAGAGGGCCTCAGAAACACTCTACCTAGCAGTGTATGAAAGCAAATATTAAGAAACCTAACCAACCCTTTGACAGAGTGTAGGGAATCATATGAAAGAAGGGGAAGTTAGTATGGCCTGGAGAGGACAGGAGCTCCTCAAGGACCATATATATCAGGGCACAGGGGTCTTTTATGAGACTGTCTCTCTAACCAAGGACCATGTATGGATATAACCTAACAGGGACTATTTTGGACGTGGACCACAAGACTACAACCCCAGTATAAATAAGTTGTCCCTACCCTATATATTACCTTCAGTTAATATGTATCACAGAAATAATAGGAATTAAAATCAAACTAATTAAAATCAAACTTTCTAAGAACTTCTATATCACTTCTCATGGTAGTAATAGCTGTGCTACATTACATTCTTACTAACAATGTGCCAGTAGCCTGTCTTCCCTTCTCTTTTTTTTAATTTAAATTTTTTATTAATTACACTTTATTCACTTTGTATCCCCCCTGTATCTCCCTTCTTCTTCCCTTCCCAAACCCTCCCTTCCTCTCACTTCTCCATGCATACCTCTCCCAAATTACATTGCTAAGGGAGGTTTTCTTTTCCTTCCTTCTGATTTGATTCTATTGGGTCTCATCAGCAGTGGCTGCATTGTCTTCCTCTGTGTCCTGGTAAGGCTGCTCCCCCTTCAGCTGGAGGTGATCAAAGAGCAGGCCAATCAGTTCATGTCACAGGCAGTCCCTGTTCCCATTACTATGGAACCCACTTGAACACTGAACATTTGAACACTGAACACTGCCATGGGCTACATCTGTGCAGGGATTCTAGGTTATCTTCATGCATGCTAATTGGTTGGAATATCAGTCTTAGGGAAGACCCCTGTGCTCAGATTTTTTGGTCTCCTTGTGGAGCTTCTGTCCTCTCCAGATCTTACTATTTCCCACTTCTTTCAGAAGATTCTCTGCATTCTGCCCAAATGTTGGCCATAAGTCTTAGTATCTGCTTTGATAGTCTGCAGGCCAGAGCCTCTCAGAGACCCTCTGTGACAGGCTCCTGACTTGTTCCCTATTTTCTCCTTTACTGATGTTCATCTCTTTGCCTTTCTGAATTGGGATCGAGAATTTTAGCCAGAGTCCTCCCTTTTGATTAGTTTCTTTAGGTGTACAGATTTCAGTAGGTTTATCCTATATTATGTCTATATAAGTGAGTATATTCTGTGTGAGTCTTTCTGCTTCTGACAGAGCTCACTCAGGATGATCTTTTCAATACTGCAGATTTCATGATTTCCTTGTTTTTTTTTATTGCTGAATAATATTCCATTGTGTAGATGTACCAAAATTTCTGTATCCATTCCTCAACTGAGGGTAATCTGAGTTGTTTCGAGCTTCTGGCTATTACAAATAAAGCTGTTGCAAACATGGTTGAGTAAATGTCCTTATTGTGTACTTGAGCCTCTTTTGGGTATATGCCTAGCAGTAGTATAGCTGGATCTTGAGGAAGCGCTACTCCTAGTTGTCTGTGAAAGCGCCAAATTGATTTCCAGAGTTGTTGTACAAGTTTACATTCCCACCAGCAGTAGAGGAGATCTCCCTTTTCTCCACAACCTCTCCAGCATATTTTGTCACTTGATTTTTTATCTTAGCCATTCTGATGGGTGTAAGGTGAAATCTCAGGGTCATTTTGATTTGTATCTCCCTGATGGCTAATGATGTTGAACATTTAAGTGTTTCTCTGCCATTCAATACTACTCTATGGAGAATTCTATGTTTAGCTCCATTTTTTAACTGGATTACTTGATTTGTTGCTTTTTAACTTCTTGAGTTCTTTATATATTCTGGATATTAGCCCTTTGTCAGATATAGGGTTGGTGAAGATCCTTTCACTGTCTGTAGGCTGTCATTTGGTTCTCATGACAGTGTACTTTTCTTCTTCAGAAGCTTTTCAGTTTCATGAGGTCCCATTTATTGATTGTTGATCTTAGAGCCTGTGCTGTTGGTGTTCTATTCAGGAAGTTGTCTCCTGTGCCAATGAATTCCAGGCTCTTCCCCACTACACACTAAACCTCTTCCCCTTATCTTTTCTTTGATCTTTCTGATAATGGCCATTCTCACTGGAATGATTTCATTGCTGTTTTAACTTTTATTTCCCTGATTGTTCCTGATAACTGTGTTTTGTCTCATGTACCCACTCCATATTTATAAGTTTTTATTTGAAAAAAAAAGAATAAATCTATAGCTACCCATTTTAAAATGTGATTGACATTTTAATGTTGAGTTTTGTGATAATGTGATCTGTGTGTTAGACCTTGGTCAGTTATGAGTTTTGCAAGTCATTCTCCTAGCCTATGGTTTCTTGTTTTATTCCATGTAGGTTTCCTTTGATGTGTAAATACTTTAAAGTGAACCTAATTCAACGTGTCTGTCTCACAATGCCTAATTTCTGTGCCTTTGGGAACTTGTCTGAAACATCTTTCTCTCATGTCTGAAGTAGTCATCCTCATACACTCATTGTTTCAAATCTTGCATTTAAATCCTTAATTCATTTGCATTGAGTTTTGTAATAGTGAGAGAAAGAGGCTGTCACCAAAAGAGAAACAAAACAGGAATAGAAAGACGAGACCTGAATGACCTCAGTCAGACATACATGAAAACTAAATCATTCAATCTAGAAATTGAAAGTATAGTGACCAGAGGCAGAGAAATTAGAGGAAAGTGACGTGCAAATTATAGTGATATCAGAGCAAGAGTTTGTGATGAACTTTTGTATAATGGGGTGACTATACATAACCATAACATACCGTACATTCCAAAGTACTACAAGATTAAAGTTTGAATTAAAACAATAGTAAATGTTGGGATGATGTTTTAGTTACTTTTCTTCTTGATTTGAATAATACAAGAAAAAACATTAAGGATGTGAGTTCATATGCCCGGCAACCACAATAGTGTCAAGCATGGCCTCACACGCTTGTTACTCTAGTTTGGAGTGCAAAGAAAGGATGATCAGTCATTGATCAGACATTTTAGCTGCAAGAATGGCCAGCTCTAAATTCAGTATCACGGCAAATACTCAAAAGGAACAGAGTGGTAGAGTTCAACCAATTATTTCCTCTGGTTATGCATTACATACCCACAAACATGTAAAAACCAAGCATAGAACACACACACACAGGAAAGAGAAGTAAAAAGCAAAAAGGAAGAAGGAAAAGGAATGCAAATGAAAGAAACAAAGACAAGAAGGCAAGCTCAAAGTAAGAAGGTTTTATATGTGCTCATGGGTTGTGGAATTCAAGCCATCATGTTAGACAAGACATGGCAGCAAGGAGTGGCCCATTATTGTGACAGCAGAAATGTGAGGTTGCTTGCTCATATCTGTGCAGGTCAGGAAAAAGAAAAAAAGCAGGACTGGCTTAAAATACCTCAGACCCCAACTCACTGATTCCCTTCTTCCTGTGAGGTACATCCTCCTAAAGTTTTTACAACTTCCCGAAACAAGCAATTTTGAAACACACAAGGCTAATGGGGGACCCTGCATAAACCGTAGCAAGAGAATAGATTTATTTGACTTGATTTAAACATTTTACAACATATACATTATTGAAATAGCAAAGCGCTCCACACTATGCACATTTTTTTCAATTGAGGTAGTTTTTGTTTTGATTAGAAATCAATAAAAAGTGTAACTCAAGGCAAGGTGTTTTAGGGCGGAGGAAAGACAGAAAAGGAGGTCATCTCATCAGTTATCCACTCTCACCTGGAATGTGTACATTGCTGCCACTGCAAAAAAAATTCTTGAAATTTTGAAATATTTCCTCTTTGATAAATCCTGTTATAGAGTGAAATGTAAGACTAGAGAGTTGGCAAGACCCTCAGAGTTCACTTCTAACCACCTATAGTTGGGACTGTGTGAGATATAGAGTTCCATGTGCAGTGAAGTGCTCTCAAGAGATTCCTCCCAGTATTTCATAGTTTTGCTGTCTCCTACCGTGTTTCTACTTTCATAATCTCAGGGACTGAGCCCTTCAAATGCCAAGAGGAAAGTAGCCTTTCTTAACAAAGTTTAGTATATGGCAGATGCACCATACCTAACACATTACTACATCAGTCTTCTGCTTGGACCAGATATGACAAAGTCGTGAGTGAACTATATTGTTAAGTGGTCTGTGCCACAAACAGAAGGACAGATGGAGCTATTTCTCATCAATCCAGCCTAGATGCTGCCTTCTTGAGAGCAGCTGTCACTATCAGTCACATGGCTTGTTTTGTGATACTTCCAAAATGAAATATGAAGAGAACCAAAACAGATGGGTGTTCCTTTTAGCAGAAGCTTGAACTCAGGAAATATTCTTGGGATCCTTTCAAGTTGTGATCCTCAGTTGATTCCTTTTTTTCTGAGACAGTTACTACATTCACATATTTGTTCACCTGTTGAGGGGTACTTAAGACTTTTGCAGTTTTGCTTGATTGTAAATGCAGGCTACAAAAATACTCTTGCACAGGTTTTTGCATGAATATATGTTTTTAATTCATCTGAAACAAGTAACCAGGAGCTGTGTGATTGTAAGGCAATTCTTGATTTTACAAGAACCTGCACACTGTTTTCCAAATATAGTGCATAATTTTATATTTCATCAATAATGGATAGAGCTCTAATTGCTACTTATCATCCTTGGTGTTTTATTTCAAATTCAACCATTTCATTGATGTTCCACAAATCGCATCAGGATTTCACTTGCACTTCTCTAACGGCTCATAACATCAAATACTTTAAGGATCACCATAGATTTGTCCTGGAATCATGTCTCTATGCTGGGATCCAGGCCAGGGACCGGACACTGTGACTGACAGGCTCAGTTGAACTGAGATGGACAATTGGATGGAATAAAGGTATTTCAGAATAGCTGGGCAAAGGAAATTATATTTTGACCATATTATCCCCACACAGGTTCTGTCTGTGATAGACTGGGGAGGGTTCTTGATTAGAAGATGGAGCTGGAAATCCCTACTGATTTATTTCAGATTTAGACACATAAGGGCTACTGTATAAAATATCTGTAATAAAAAATCAGCACATTGTTTTGTGTTTCTCAGAATGTGTATTTTTAACTGCCTGAATTGAAAGTGTCTATATCATTTCAGACATTCATACTGTAATATTTTAATGTTATCGTTTATTTTAATCATATTCTTTTAACAATAAATAACCATTAGCTTTTTCTTAATTATTTGAAAAATTGTTCCATAAGTTTTAAGGTCAACATAGGAAAGCTGAATTAAAAGAAACTACTCATATGGTCTATGTTTTCTACTTGAATGAATTCTATAAAATAAGAAGCTCAAGGAATACCTCTGAGTATTTATTACACAAAATGGTCTTAACGTGTCAGTAGTAACTCTACATGTATGCAGTTAATTATAACAATAATAATTAAATAACTTAAATAATAATGTCTCAAGCAACTTACTATGTAAAAAATTGTAGTACTTCATTGAAGATTATTCACTGTTAAATCAAAAAGTAAAAGAATTACTGCCACTTTCTTTAAAGTCAAACGTATCTCATTGTCTTAGGGTGTTACTGCTTTGAAGAGACACCATGAACATAGCAATTCTTGTAAAAGAAAACATTTAATTGGGGGAAGCTTGCAGGTTTGAAGGTTTAGTGCATTGTTGTCATGGCAGAAAGCATGGTAGCACACAGGCAGACAGTGCTGGATAAGGAGCTCAGAGCTTCACATCTGAATGAGCAGGAAGCAGGAAGAGTCTCTGAGCTTGACGTGGGCTTTGGAAATCTCAAAACTCAAGGCCAGTGACACACTTTCTCCAAGAAGGCCACATCTACACCAAAAAGGTTATACCTTCAATAACCCACTTTCTATGGATCTATGGAGACTGTTCTCATTCAAACTATAAACAAACAGTATGAGAGATTACATCTAAAGAAGGAAAGTTTATATTTTGAGGAAGATTTCAAAATTAAAAAAAATCACAAACCCTTCTTTATGAATTGCTCTCATAAAGGTTTTGAGTAATTCTCTTTGTGTGTCTCTGTGTGTTTATGTGCATCTGTGAGACTCTCATTGTTCTCAGAATGTGAGTTGCCTACAGAGGCCAGAAGAGAGCATCTGATCTATAAGCTTATGTTACAGACATCTATGAGCTCCCAAGATGGGTAATCCAGGAGAGAATAACAAGTTTATGTGGAAAGCAAATTAATTTATAAACTAACTTCCAAGATTGTAAAGCCATTTATGACAGAATAACAAAAGCTGATGTAGAATGTTCTGTTTAAAGGATTGTATTTTTACAAAGAAATACTAGAGAAGCACAAAATGATGCACAAAGGTTGATTTTACTCAATATCTACTTTTACTTCAGTACTATATTATTTCAGAAGGTTTTAGAGAATTTGTCATAGATTACTTAAAATGCAATTTTTGTAATAATCCTGCATTTAGGACTTATGATCTTACCAATTGCTTTATACACCTGTGGCTGCTCACCATATGGTGAGTGGCCTCAGCAAATCCCTTCATACAATGTACTTCCAAAAACTACTTCTAGATAACCTATAAAGAATTTCTAGTTCCCCTAATCAAATTAGGTTTACTAACATATGAATTTAAAAGAAATGGAGAAAAGAATTAATCAAAAACATGTTTACAATAGCTTTTAAATGGAGCTATCACCAGGGTCCAAAGTCATAAGCAATTAAAATACACTAGCACATACATACCAAATCTTGGTACCTGTGCCTAGATAGAACATCAATTTTCACTTCAGACTTCCATTGTTATAGGTTTCATTTTCAACTTTGACTGCCTTTGAATATTATTAATATATTTACCCATAAGTAATTGTTTTAGAAATTGCTTCTCAACAACAGTTTAGAATCTCAAACTGTGATGGCTACACTTAGAAATAATATTGCTTTTATTGCTTCATTACACCCACTGGGCCATTTTTATTGTTGCATTTAATTGGTAAGTATTCATTTTCCAAATAATGCAAATATATCTGGGCAAATGAGCATTGCTATTAGTGAAAAATAACAGATGTCAGAAGAGAGTGAGCACGAATGTAGCTCTGTATGCAGGCTAAGGATTCTAAATATCACTTAGAAGGCAGTACCTATACCTGATTATTAAAAAAAGACACTTGATATAGGATCTAAGGCAACCAAAACATATCTCTTTGGCCCTGTATTTGTGTCTGGTAACTACTATCATAGATTTTCAAGCAGAATAACATTGATCTGGCTCCTTAAAAATGAGCCAAAACAAGTTGCCAGATATAAGAGTTCTGATGATAACCAAGAACAGAAAACCCTGTGTTATGATACTATACCTCCCTAGAGAAGTATTCAGTCACTGAACTTTTCAGTGTGTCACCATAATAGATTTTGGGGGAGGGCTCTAAAAATTTGCAAAATAATATGACTTTCCCTAATATATTTCAACTCTCTCTTCTCTCCCTTCCTAATTTTAGTTCTCCTGTTTTTTGTTAAAGTGATATATCCATTATCATTTTTACCACCAATAGAGTCCAACACAGTGTTCTGAATTGGGATAAATTTGAAATCAGTGATTTTATAAGATCTCAAATGTTGATGGAATAAAAGCTACCCCAAGGCCTTTCCAGTTGGGCTTGAGTATGGGTATGATCTTGTCTTAGATTATTTTTTCTGTGCATTTTCATCTGAATCACAGGTTTCAGAATGGTTCTACTGGCAGGAGGTTTAGCTACCTCAACTCTGGTTCATACCCAGATATCATTTTGAATGCATGAGGTAGGTCAACACACTATGTATTGTTTCTAACTACAGGATATTAGAAGTCTGACAGATCCTCTTTCTAAGTCCCATGTTGTTTTAAATATGAATTATATTGCTTGGGTAAAACAAAATGAATAAAGCAATATGGGGAGTAAAGGTTCTATTTCAGATTGCAACTCTCAGGTCACACACTGTTTCTGAGAGAAGTTAAGACAAGAACTCAAGCTTGCTGGAAACTGGGACAGAAGCTAAGGCAGAGGCCATCAAGAATGCTGCTTACTATCTTGTTCCTGATGGATCATTTCTTTCTTAAACATCCCAGGGCTACCTATACAATGGTGACACCATTCATAATGAGCTAGGCTCTCTCACACTCATCATTTATTAATCAAGAAAACTTGATTGCCTACAGGCCAGATAAAGACATTTTTTTCAATATCTCTAGCTTGTGCTAAGCTGACAAAGAAAGAAAGAAAGAAAGAAAGAAAGAAAGAAAGAAAGAAAGAAAGAAAGAAAGAAAGAAAGAAAGAAAGAAAGAAAGAAAGAAAGGGATAATTGACTTATTATCAACTTGATATACAGAGATATCATTATTCAACTATAAATTATCCTTTCTGTTTGACTCCCAGATCTTCTATTAATATCAATTAAATAATATAAAACATTCCCACATTTTAAAAAGTCTACAATCTTTACATCTCAAAGACTTTGAAAGTTAAGTCTTGTTTAAAACTACCAAAATATTTTTTCAAAATTCAAAACCTCTCCTAAATATACAAAGCCTCTCTAAAATTCCAAAGCATTTTAACTGTAGACTCCTGTAAAATAAAAAGTAAGTTATACACTTCTTATTTCAAAACAGAAGATCCTGGAAATTGTTATAATCAGATCAAAGTAAAGCCCAAATTGAAGAGTGTAAAAAGATCAATGTTAGAAGTCTCTGATTCATGCATGATTTCCTGGGATCTTTCAAAGGGCTATGTTTCAACTGCTCTTCCATTAACAGCACAGCAAAATTATCTGCTAGGCTTGAGAGTGCTCCACTTCCCACCTGTTGCCATGTAACAAGCTGTGGGCATCCACAATACAGGCATCTCTCAAATGCTGCTGTCATCATTGCAACTGGCTGCACCATCTTCATAGTGTCTCCTAGATTCTCTTCAGGTTCTCTGACCCTGCAACATAGTGACCTTCTTGCCCTCTTGATGCTTTTAAAAGCAGTAGTACCTGGGAATCTCTTACACATTGCCACGTTTGGCTGCAAGCATGAGGTATTAACTTGGCTGCCTCTGGACCACAGTTTCTTATATGCTGACTATAAGAAAACACTTTCCAGAAAATTTCTGCCTAGATACTGGTCTTTTTGGAACCACTGCCAATTTTTCAGCTCTAGCTGACTAGAACCACTGAAAATATTAGACAACCCCATAGAATCTAAGGGACTCTCAAACTTCCCTCTGAAAATTCTCATGTCAGGCCTCCATTGTCTACATTACTCTCAATATTCTAATCTTTCAAGCTCTGTAGAGTAGCCAATTGAGCTCTGAACACTCAAAGGCTTTTTCAGTCCAAAGTTAAAATGCCATCATAATCTTTTCCAAAACACATTTTCAGGTCTGTAACAGTAATGCTACACTCATGGTATCAACTTCTCTCTTAAGGTTCCTATTGCTGTAATGAACAGCAACATGGGGATGGGGTTATTTCAACTGGCAACTGTCATGGATCCCCAAGGAGTCTGTCCTTCCCCAGAATAAATGGCAAATCTCAGGTGGTGTGGTGAAATAGATGACACTCGTCCCCTTTATTTAGTATGAAACGGAATTAGAAACCTTGGGCATTGAGAGGGGCTTTGAGGGTGAATGTGTTTGATTTGCTGGGGTACTGGCTCCAGTGATACTTAATCTACATATAATAGAACAGCCATATCATAAAAGGGGAAAGCATTTATCCTATGGGTGGAGAAGAATCTGCAGGTACAGTTAAAGAGCATTGATTGAAATCCAAGACACCAAGACATCTTACTAGCATTGAGTAGGTATCTTTAAGGATCCTCAGGTGCTTGCTAAACAGGTTTCTTATCAGGAAGGGTCAGGCCTGTAATCTTTTCTTAGGGCTTTGTGACTCTACTTAGGGGATCTTGGGTTCCCTAGATCATGAAAAGAGGGAAACCTACTGAGAAGGGGAGTTTGTCACCTGTACTGAGCTCAAAGGCTCTTGAGAAAGGCTGGATTTTGTTAAAAGCAGAATCTGTTGTCCCCCAAGTGCTAGGAGTCTCAGCTAGTGTCATCCTCAGAGAGTTGTGGGAGTTCTGTTGTCCTAGGTTTCTAGCACTTTCCTGAGATTCCCCAGATTCAAGTTGTCTGTCCCAGTATTCTCTCCCTCTATCTTTCCCCAACCTGATCCCTCCTTTTCCCATCCCTACCCATCCCCCTAGTCTATCCATATCTATTGTTTTTGCCCTCAGCAGGGAAATTTATATGCTCCTCCTTGAGTCTTTCTTGTTCCTTAGCCTCTCTGGGTCAATGAGTTGTTTCATGATTATAGTTAATTTCTGATTACAGTTAGTATCCATTTATAAATGAGTACATACCATGTTTGTCTTTCTGGAACTGGGTTACTTAACTCAGCATAATTTTTTTTCTAGTTCCGTCCATTTGCCTGGGAATTTCATAATGTTAGTTTTCTAACAGCTGGTTAATATTCCACTTTGTAAATATATCATGTTTCCTTTATCTATTTTTGAGGTGAAGGACATCTAGGTTGTTTTAAGTATCTAGCTATTAAGAATAGACTTGCTATGAATATAGTTGAGCAAGTGTCTTTGTGGTAAAATAGAGCATCCTTTGGGTATACTCCCAGGAGTAATATAGCTGGGTCTTGACATAGATTGATTCCCAGTTTTCAGAAACCATCATTTTGATTTCCAAAGTGGCTGTACAAGTTTTCCCTGCCACTAGCACTGGGGGAGGATTCTCCTTGATTCACATCTTCCCAGCAGGAGCTGTCATATGTATTATTGTTTTTAGCCATTTTAACAGGTGTAAGATGAAATCTCAGTGCCATTTGACTTGCATTTAAATGGAGCTAAAAATAATGAACATTTTTTAAAATTTTTCTTGGCCTTTTGAGATTCCTCTCCTGAGAATTCTCTGTGTAGTTCTGTACCCTAATTTTTCAACTGGATTATTTGGTTTGTTGGCAACTAGTTTTTTGAGTTCTTTACATATTCTGGAATATTAGCCCTATGTCAAATGTGGATTTGGTGAAAATCTTTTTCCATTCTTTGGCTGTACTATTTATAGTGTCCTTGCCTTAGAGAATTTTTTTTTTAGTTTCATGACATCCTATTTATTATTTGTGCCTATACTAAGGAAGTTTTCTCGGGTCTCTGCATTCAAGGTTATTACCCACATTTTCTTCCTTCAGGTTCACTGTATCTGATTTTATATTGAAGTATTTGATTCACTTAAACTTGAGTTTGGGCAGGATGATATACATTTTTATATTTACATTCTTCTGCATGCTCAACCAGTATCTTGCTCGACCAAAGACCCCCACTGTTGGAGAATGACACTATGAACAATGCTCTGCTAAACGTGCAGACAGGAGTCTGACAGAGTTGTCCTCTGAGAGGCGCTACCCAGCAGCATCTATCAAAATAGATGCCGAGACTCATAAGGACAAATATTTTATTGTTTACATCTCAAAAGATAACAATAGATACAAAAGTATTTCTGATTGTTTTTTGGGAGTGGCAATTTTAAATTATGTTTATGTACATAAAATTCAGTAGTATATATTTAACCCAGTTTAGTAGTAAGCTGTTTTTATTTTGTTTTGGTTTGGTTTGGTTTTTGGCATTTTCCTTTTCTAGCTTGGCAATACAAGCCATTGATTTTAAACTCAAGACATCACCTATCTGGTGGCAGCAAATCTCATCATATCTGCTATTGCTATTGATCCTAAAAGCTTCTATAAGTATAACAAGAATACCTATATGTTCCACATTAACGTGTGTGAAGGCAACAGTAGTTCATATCTTCATGAAGACCACTGACCCACGCCTGGCCTTCCCCTTGATAATGCAATATGGAACCCCCATCTTGTGATTCAGGACATGTATCTGTGATTTTTTTTTAGATGCCAGGAGAAAAGCTTGAAACAGAGATGAAAGACCTGTAAGAGAAATGGTTTTTAAAATATTCAGAAATCTTTCTCATTTTGAAGTTATTGGTAAAACATCACTTCTTAATCCCAATATACATTGAGCCAACTTACTTAGGCCATCAGAATGAGAACGCACATTGACTTCTGAGGCATTTTAGATTGTAAGTGCTGAGAAGAGTCCTAGTCATCTCCACTCAATTTGAACACCTAATAAAAAGTTATTAATAGTTGTGTTAAAATCAACCTGCATGATTTCCGTACAATTCTGTTCCATTTTCAGCAGTAGCATTGGGAACAGGTAAGGCAGATCACAGATGTGGTAGGTTGATGACAGATGATGTGTACTGAGATTTGTGATAAATATTCAATGTTTATTAGGTTCTCTGTTGATTTCATCATTTCTGAAATATTTCTTAAAGTGCATGCATTTTTATTTAAACATGCTTCAACTCTCACACTAATGGTCAAAAAGATGATTTTAATACAATATTTTTATTTGGTTATTTCATAGATGTGTACATTGCATTTTGATTATATTCCTTCTGATTCCCATGTCCAAAGTATCCTATATTCTTTCCTATGTCTTTCTCCCCATTTCATCTCTTTTTTCTTCTCCCTCTCCATCTCCTTTTTTTTCTCGCTCTCTGTTTTTATGTCCTTTTCTGTTTCTTTCTTAAATAACTCACTGAGTCTAATAAGCGCTACCAGTATATTCATAGATGCGCAGCCATCCACTGGAGCATGATTGTCCAATCAGGCATAATATTCTTTAAAAAAAACCAAACAAACAACTAACTCTTCCAAAATCTGCCAACTGTGCTCCACCATTAGTATTTAAAATGTGGATATAGGAAACAACAAATCTGTAAAGCTTAGGTATTAAGTTTTCCCCCTCATTTGATGGTCAGACCTATACTATAAAGCCGTTGTTCAAGTAATTTATTTCTGAGGTGTCTATCAAACACAACCTTCTCTGCAATCACCAAAGTCTGCAGTTGCCAAAAATTTGAAATCCACTGTGATTGAGGGAAATTTAAATGAAAAGGATATTGAAAATATACATATGAACCTAAAAGTAAAACTAATAATAATAATCAGATTTTAAGCACTACTGTAAAGATAAACCCTATGTTTCACTGAGGCCAATAAAGAACTGAAGGTGATAGTATTCAGAGGAAGCCATTGTTAGCCATCCCTGGTTTTAAACATGAAGGAGCAAAACGGGGATAAAGGTTTTGCCAGAGACCTCACAGTTAGAAATGTTAAGATCAACACTTTGAAGAGATTTGCTTCAATAAAATACAACCATGGGGAATTCATGATCACAACTGATCTTCAAATTTAGTAGAAAATCATAATTGATAAAAGCCCACATGCTGACAGGAAAATATTTCTAACAAAATGGAGCTTAAAAAATAAAACAATTTTTTGGATTGCTAAAGTGAATATTAAGAAAAACATAAAAGTGTTTAGTGTTGAAAATCAAATTATCAAGCTGAAAAAAAGATGAAAATGTTATAAAGTTTCTAAGACTTACTATTTTCTAAATTCATTTCAGTTAATACACAACATTCAGTTACACAGTTTTACTTATTACATCTACATTGAACTTTTCTTTATTTGATATTTGTTATTAGATACTCAATAAACATATTCTATACACAAAATTATGGACTGTTTTTCATTCCTGAGATTAATATTTAAATTTTTGAGTTGTGAAACTTATAATACATTAATACATATAGGAGCATAAATAGTCATGATTTGACATTAAAGAGACAAAATAATTATCTTTGTGTTCTTATGTTTTCATTTTTCTTAACATGTATTCATTTTATATTCTCCATGACTTAACATACAATATCATTAGTGCTTTGATTTTGGTTTTATTCTTAATACAAATGTATGTTTCATGCAACTGTGCTTGCAATAATTGGAATTTCTGAATTTGATGTACAATTTTAGCAGTGAGATTTATAACTTCCCATGTCTTCTTCTTACTTATTGATACCTTATTTTTTTAGTTTCAAGAACCTACTTTATCATGTTTTGTAAATTTGATCTGTTGGAGATTATACCATGACTTGTGTTTTTCTGAAAAAAAATGTGTTGTTTTCTTCTCTAAAGCATAGCTTTTTGGATGCTTTATCTCTACTTCTGTTCTTTAGCTCCATGAAAGTCTCCCATCATTCTCTATTGGCCTGTGACTTTTCTTCTGAGAAGTCTGCAATGGGAAAACTGGGTCCCATGTGTTTTCTTAGTTCTTTTCCTCTTGTATGGGAATCTGCCCTTTTCTCTGAAGACATTTTTATTTCTACGGATGTCTGGTTTTTAGAGGCCAGAACATGCCACCAGTTCCCCTGGACCTGTAGCTCTGGGAGGTTGTAAGCTAATATCTAGGTTCTGCGAATCAAACCAGCACTCTCTATAAGAACAGCAAGTGCTCTTGACCACTGAGCTATCTCTTTAACGCAAGAATCTTCTCTTATCATTAACCTGTGAGGACTTAAATGCAAAGTGAGTTCCACTTGAATTTTATGAATTTTTGAAGACCTTTGATCTAAGTATTTGCTCCATACTTGGGAATCCTTGTGTAATAATTTGAGTAAGTTTCAGCCCCTTTGAGCTTCTCAAGTTGTCACTGATTTCCAGTGACTATTATCATTTCTGTTTTATGAGCTTCCTTCATTCCATTATATTTTTTCTCTTACTATTGTGTGCTTTAAAACAGGCTTTCTTAGTGTTTACTGACTCTTCTGTTTGATCTATCCTGTTGCTCTAGTTTCCTTCTCCTGTTTTGACAAACCCAAGAATAAAAGTAACTTAGAGGAAGAAAGAATTATTTAGCTTATGCTTCCAGGTCCAGATCCATGAGGCAAAGTCAGGGAAGGAACTCAAAGCAGAAACCATGGAGGAATGTTAGTGGCTGGCTCACTCCCCTGCCCTCTCACTGGTCATGTTTAGCTTTTGTATGTAAACCAGTAGTACCTGTAGAGGAATGGTGCTGCTCACAGTAGCTGAGCTCTCCTGTATTGATTAAAAAGCTTACTACTTTTAAGAGGTTTTTGAAAATGTGTGGCCTGAGTCTCGAAGAGATCTCACAATGTGGCCTTTCTCTTCGTGTGTGGCACAAGCAGAATTCTTGCTTTCCCAAAGGAGCCTTGAGAGTGTAAGTGGTTCCAGATTAGGACCACACTAGGACAGAATATGACAGGAAATTGAACATTGCTCAAAAAGATATAGCTTTACAGTATGTTTTCTTCATGGTATATCACTATGTTACAATTTAAGATTTGATCTCAGCTGTTCTTGAATATAGATTCTAGTTGGGAGTTTCCCCTCCTTTTAAAAAACTAATGAGTGTCATTTTGTTGGTGAGCTCTTGAATATTCAATAAGAGTTCCCTGACCCAGTGAAGTCTGTGACTTGTGATGACATAATGACATTTTGCTTCATTGGATGGAATGAGATTTAATCTATAAGTGAAATATAATTTATTTCTCTTGATTTACTTTACGTAGTTTCTGATAATGTTTCTCATCATGAAAGTAAATTATATCTCATTGAAATGTTGTTACTCCTAAAGTTTCCAAGGGCTGGTATTGTTCAGAGAATATTAAAAACAATAGCTGCTACATAATACGAAAGTTATATTGACTCCTGAGGAATGATACCAACCATCTCCTCTTCTGGGATTTTCTAATTTTTCAAGCTGTGTTTTGTTAAGCTTATATCTCGTTAGCTATGCCCTGTGTATATATGAAGATATATATATATACCAGTGGCAATGAATGACATTTCATACGTATGTTATTTGTTAGTTATTAACAAACCTAGAGTAATGCTAACTGCAGGCCTTGTGTTTGGGAAATTTCTGAGTACTGGAGTTTTAATTTTTAATGTGCAGTGCACTCTAGTGGGGAATGAGCTCAGAGCAAGGCAGTGTCTGTGCTGGTATGTTATGGCATTGTGGCAAGTTTACTATTGTAGTAGAAAGACATGAACACTAGTGGGATATTATAATAGCAACAAAAATAAAATGCCACAAATGGGATGTATATGTTATACATGTCCGATAAAGTATGCTTTTTAAAAATTACTCTAAAATTTGGGAATTCACTAGTAAAGTTGTTTGGTTTCTTGCTGTGTATTTAGTACATATACAAACATAAATATGTATGTGTAGAAGTCACTCATACATATACACATCCGAATATAAAGAGGAACTTAATCAATGTTAATTCCTAATTTTGTTCACCAGGAGGAGCATAAGGACAAGACTTTAAAACATTTGTTTGCATAATTTCATCCCTCAGTTTTGTGAGTTGTGACTGGATCTGACTGGTCTGCTTTGAGAATGCTCTGCCATCCCTCCAGCTGACTATCAGCCATTGAGAGCCTTTTCTGAGTTGTTCCACAGCGGGGCTTGCTACTGCAGTGGTGAGGCTGCTGCCACTGGAAGCTTCACTCTAGATGTGCAACGTCTGCTTTCACAGCATCAATGAAGTTTTCTTGATAGATGCTCACTTTCCTTGATGGATACTCCTTTATGATTTATACTCCATTTTACTAACTTTAAAGCCATCTTAAATGATTTTTACAAATACTATTGCAGTTGTAGAATTGAATCTTTACAAAGAATTATCACTATTTTTTTAATATTCAGTCATAATGAATCAGTCAAGGGAAGTATTTTAAAAGTGCAAGCCCTCTCAGACTGCCAACATTGCTTTCCCTTCCTCACATGAGATTTTTCTCCCCAGAATAAAGAAAGTAACAAAACTTCTGATTATAAAATAGATTCCACAAGAAATTCACTGTTGCTTCAATCTTTTGTTTAGAAGGACAATTTCTTTAAAGCATGTTTTTCTTATATTTAAATATTGGCACATCTGTTAAAACATGGAGTATTAAGTGTTTGCCAAATTCTTTTGTAAATTCAGTTGCTGCTGCTACTACTTATGAGAAATGTAAGTCTGTGTGAAATGTGTTCTAGATTTTTTAATACTTCGCAGTTTATTTTTTAAAAGTTTGGTGGTGGCAGGCACTATTAATAAATGAGGTTATTGTAAACCTTCATGCCGCTTATAATGTTTTGATATTTTAGGCACTTTGAAGATGTTCCCACAATATGCCTATCATATACTTAGCTGATTTTTAGCATATGCCTTCTATTCTCTTATTGAGATGATATTACATTATTTTAGATAATGGAGACTCTTGGTAAATTGATAAGGAAGCAGATCACAAAACAAGAGAAAGAACAAACAAGAAGTATGGCTTTCTTTTTTCTTTTTCTCTTTTTAAATTTTAATTTTAATTTTTTTCTTCACAATTTATTCATCATATATCCTGATTGAAGCCCCTTCCCTCAACTCCTTCCAGATCTACCTTCCATTCCTCTTCCCCTTCCCCTAGCTTACTGAAAGGGGCAGTTTTCCTCCATTGCCATCTGCCCATAGCTTGTTAAGCCTCATCAGAACTGCTTGGGTCCTCTTTCTCCGAGGCCTGACAAGGCTGCATCATCAGAGGCAAGTGATCAAAAAGTGGTCAACTGAGTTCATGACAGAGGCATCCCCTCATCCCCTCACTCAGAGATCCACATGGAGACTGAGCTGCCAGTTGGCCACATCTGAGCAGGGGGTCTAGGTCCTCTCCATGCATGGTCCTGCATTGGTTTATCAGTCTCTGCAGGACCCCTTGGGCTCAGATCTTAGTTTTGTTGGTCCCTTGTGAAGCTCCTGTGCTTTCCATGTCCCTCTATTCCCACCCATTTCTTCCACTATAAAACTCCCTGTGCTCTGTCCAAAGAGAAAGAAGCTAAACAACAAGGAGTATGATTTTTTTTTTTACTAGCTGTAGAAGACAACTTTGGTGTTATTAGAAAAAAATACTTTACACTCAAAAGCTTCGTAAGATATACTTCTTTAGATATGGGTCTTGTGACTACTTAGAGTACTTTCTATCAGATAAGGATGAGCTAGTTACAAAACACACACACACACACATAGAGGCATACACACGCATGCATGCACCCACACCTCATAAAGAGGAATTCATATACAACTCCTTTCTTTTTAAGTCCCCATAGCCACTATTTGGTGGCAAATTATAAAGCCAAGTCTATATGTAAAAGGTAAGATGTATTTTCTGTTTCTCCATATCACCACATCAGTGGATGTCTATATAAGTTTCAAGCATTACTATATGAGAGGGCTATATCTGATGCTATATGTCACTGATGCTCATTTCATGTTTTGGTTCATACCTCAATGATCTGTTATTAAATGTTCCTTAATTTTTCTAGCTTTTATTGTGGAAGCACTTTCAATACTGTTTAAAATCTTGATTTTTACTTTGAGATATTACATTAAGGGTTAACACTAGCATGACTTTTTGTCAAGGCTGGTATGGGCTAGCGAAGATCCAGATTCAGTAGTCTTGATGATAGCACTTGGTGCTTTGTATAAGCAGTGAGTGACATTTCAGCTTTTGTCAATACTATTCAGTTGGAGCCAGGAGATGGCTCAGTGGGAAAGGGCAGTTTTTGCCAAGAATGATAGTCTGATTTTTATCCCACATAATAAAGGAAAAAAACCTCACTCTTAAAAATTGTCCTCTGACCTCCACATAGTGAAAGTGCTGTACACACGCTAATAATAATAATAATAATAACAGTAATTTATAAATACTAAATGACTAAATTGTAAATTTGTAATTTGTATATACTAAATTGTAAGAAGTAAGCTACACCTCTTTGGGTAGGTGCAGGTGTGTTATGTTATTTCTGTTTTTCATTTTTTTTCTGAGTTCATACTCAGATTTATTGATTACTATTTACAAAACATGAGATTTCTTGTGTGTGCTGCTTTTAAATTATTCCTTTGAGTTTGTAAGATTACACTGATCTCAAAATTCAAAAACCTAAAATACACAGAAGGCAATATTTAATTTCTACATTGATTAACTCTGGTTCTTAACTGTGTTTCATGGGCTTATCTAGATAAGTACTACATGAAGCCCCAACTCCTCAGGCTTCTAGAAGTTCATGAAGAGTCATAAAGTTCAGGCAGAGGTAATGGGAACAGAATGTGAACTTAATCTAATATTTTTCTAAATGGAACTCAAATGAGAAAACTTCATTCCAGAATTTAAGCATAATACCCTTACCATATTCAGAGGAAACTGAATTTATGCACATTTTATCCCCCACTGGATAGTGCCATTTGAGATACAGTTTTCTTGTCAACACTATAGAAGTTTTACTATGTCAGAACCCAGTTCTAATGTTTATTTGAGCTTCCAGTTCCCTACATGCATCTGTGCCATAGTGAATGTACCTTGCTTTTTCTTCCCCTTTGAGAATTGTTCTCTTTGTCTGAGAACAAAATTAGTTAATTATGCTGTCTGCTGTTGCCTTCACTTTCTCTCTTGAACATAAAACCATCCTGTATAGCAAGTAAATCCCATAGTCTTGAAAGGAAAATTCCCCTGGATTTTCATTCTTGCTGAGATGTTGACAGATAATCTTATGTGACTATACAGAAATGTGAGCCAAGCCATACTGTGCCTGCTTCTAAACATGAATGTATGTAACAAAATGATGTGTCACAAATTCTCACCAGTTACAACTGTCTTTGGAGCCTTGTTTTAAAAGGCCATCAGTTGTTTCTTTTGTAGGATATACACACTCTTTTTGGCTAAAATTTTTGATAGACTGATGTATTTTTTTTCATTAGCAGGTAGTTGCCATGCAAAGTTTTAAAAAAATTACAGAAAAACTAAAGAAAAAATGTGATTTTAACCTCACCATTGAAAATCAAATATTACTACTACTTGTAATTTCTAGCATGTTTCACCTGACTTTAAGCATGTCATTAACACTCCTTAAATCAAAACATAAAATCTGGTGTTCAAATATTTTCCATGATCACTCAATAGAATTCATATTGGTTCTCCTGCCTCAGCTTCTATAGTGTAGGACTGCAGAAGCAAGTCACTATGCCCTGGTCCCATTCTATTTTCAATAGATTTTTAATAATATTAATTTGTGATTTATTTAGTTATTTTGATTAGTAAATAATATTTAAGACAACAAAGCTGAAAATTTTAAATAAATGAAAAATAACGTTTTATGTGTTTTAAATATTAAATGGATAAATATTTAAATTATTTATAAAAGAAAAGTTAATATGTTTGTATTACGGCTTTCACTAAAATAATGCCATTATTAATGCTTTTTTATGTGACCCTTTCAAGTGCATCATCAATATTGTTTTAAAATGATTATCTAAGTAAAAGATAAATAATGTATCCTTTTTAATTAAGGGACAATCATGTGAAGCCCAATCCTAGAAAAAGAACTACAGAAATCAAGAAACGCTTACAGCGGGAGAAATAGTTTTCTTTGAAGAAGTGGATCCCACCCAAAAATGGTTATGCAGTACCAAGTGGTCAGCCCCAAATCTTATCTTATCTTATCTCATCTTATACTGTATATGTGTAACAGTATGTGAACAGATCAGGTGGTATTTATATGTTTGGAAGTATATAGATTATACAATTAGGGAAAATGCAATTGAGAGAGAGAGAACAAGTTGGGTAAATGGGAGGAGTTGGAGGAAGAAAAGGGAAGTGTTATAGTTTGACTTCAAAAAATAATTTTAAATGACATAGTTAACACACCTTAAAAAGTATATAAAGAAAGATTGAGTGCAGAATGGCTACATAGCCAAGTCATTGCTGCCCTAAAAATTGTAGAAAATGGAGGCAGGCTGAATCCTTGGTGAATCATGAATAGATAATGAAGATATGGTACCAATAGAAAATGGAAAATTGAGTAGAGTGTTTCAGAGGTCCTCTGTAGATGGCTCCTGTCCTGTTCCTTGTCTAGTTAATCTTTATTCAGAAGGACACACAGGATAGACATTGGAAGTAGGAGAAGACAAGGAACAGGACAGAAGCCTTTCACAGGAGTCTTCTGAAAGACTCTACCCACCATGGTATCAAAGAGGATACTGAGACTCATAGTTAAACTTTGAGCAGAGTGATGGAATTCTTATGGAAGAAGGGGGAGATAAAAAGACCTGGAGAAATCAGGATCACTATAAGGAGAACAAGAGAGTCAAAATATCAAGGCCCAAAGGGGCCTGCAGAGACTGATACTCCAACCAAGGATGGTACATGGAGAGGACCTAGACCATTGTTCAAAGGAAACCCATTGGCTGCTCAGTTTCCAGGTGGATTCTCTAGTAAGGGGTAGAGTGGATTGTTGTTTGTTTGTTTGTTTTTTGTTTTTTTCTGATATGAACTCAGTGGCTGGCTCTTTGATCACCTCCCCCGGAGGGGGATGCATCCTTCCCACGCAACAGAGGAAGGTGATGCAACCAGCCTTGATGGAGACCTGATAAGCTAGGGTCAGACAAAAGGGGAGGAGGTCCTCCCCTATCAGAGGACTAGGGAAAAGACATAGGGGGAGAAGAGGGATGACAGGTATGACTGGGAGAAAACAAGGGAGGGGGCTGCAATGGGATACAAAGCGAATAAATTGTAGTAAACAAAATTAGATAAAAAGAAAATGGAAAATTGTTTAGGCTTAAGGAAAATAAACTATAAAATTTGAAGGGATATGGATGAAATTGAGAAATACTACTGTGATTGGGATAATACAACCACTAAAATGCAAATACTACATGTTCTCTCTCATATGAGGATCCTAGTTTTGACTCTAGTATTGTGTATCTAACATGGAGTACCTGTGCAAGCTAGGAAGCAAAGAAGGGAACAACAGGCAGCATTACATTTTAAAAGTAGGGATAGTGCAAAATAGATAGAAAGAGAATAAAAGGATAGTGTTGATGTAAATATTTAGGCAGTGAGGGTACTGAGAATATGGGTGGTGCTCAGGGGAGTGAGAGGAGTAATTGGTATAAGGGGATTATAAAAAAACCAACTTGACTGTTCTGGAATAATCGACTGCCCTCTGAACGGATTCAAAACTGGCCCCATGCTACTATCTACTTGAGGTATAGGGCAAAAGGAGGTTGATTCATGGAACGTATAAACTGGCATAGGTTGAAACTCTTCTCTAAAAACCTTCTCTATTACAAAAGACAAAAGCAACTCCCAGCCTTAATCAGGGAAACCAACCCTTAATATTAACTGTGGTGAATGGAAGAGTTCACAGGCTCATAATGTTTACTTGGAATTTTGACTAGATTGTGGTGGAGGAGAAATTCGAGTCCTTAGTTGTACCCTCTGATATTCTTGCCAGGTTCCAATGGATAACCCCAAATGTACAATTAAAGTGGTTAATATTGATAGGTTACAAAACAAAATAAGAGCGAAAACATGTCAGAAAGATTTATAAGGACAATCAATGGCCGCTGTCACTACCAGTGTTTCTAACACCATAACTGGACTCATTGAAAAATATGAACAAATGACATGTAAAGACCATAATTAGATCAGGATTGTCCTTACAACAAGAACACAGAAAAACTTCAAATGACTTGGCAATGAATGGTAAATAGAAGATTCAATAGTCACTAGTCTTAAGGCCAAAATAGCTGAAATTGTGTGCATACGTAATAAATGTTTTCGAGATAATCACAGATTAATGGTCTATTATTACACTGTGGTTATAAAGTTATGGGCCTGATGCTATTTTGGATAGTTAGTGCATCTTTTGTACTTCAGTGCTAGTATATAGAATGCTGAGTGTTAATATAGCTTTAGCAACTTGGTGTACACAGGATGTGTTTATTTAGTTGTAAGTCACTTTCATATAATGGTAATGAGTTTGAAAACCAAGAGATTGAAAAGAAAGTTGGAACTGGAGGTAGGGATTCAATTCCAGGCATCAAGAACATCAGGCAGATCCGCCACTGAACATCTCCAGCCTTTTTTTTTTTTAACTTTCTGTGTGTGTGTGTGTGAGAGAGAGAGAGAGACAGACAGACAGACAGACAGACAGACAGACAGACAGACAGACAGACAGACAGACAGACTCTCAATATGTTATCTTGGTTGACCTTGAACTTACTACCCTTTGTCTTAGCCTATTCAGTGGCTAAGAACTTACACATGTACCATCAGGCCTGGATGAAATGAAGAAACTTTTATTTCACTAAATTGCAAGAAAAGTACCTAATACATTCGTGCATACTAAAGAATATAATGAACAGAATGGCTGGCAAAAATGCTTGCTTATAGATAAAAATACATGGTTATTCTGACTGTGTCTCACTAATTATTTGTATGACCTTAAGCAAGTTGTTTAACCACCATTTAGCTTTCTCAGTTATAGGATTGGAAAACTGAAAATATCTCTTTCATTGTTAGGGTCATCAAATGCTTTGTACCTCGATACAGCAAAAAACAAATAATTGTTGTCTGTATTCTACTCGGATGGTAGATTACTTGGTAATGAGAAATACAACCTACTAAAATGGGGAAATTTAATTCTCAAGTTACTAGAGCCTTCTTTACTTGATACCTAGTTCAACAAACTTTAGGGATCTAGAAATTTTCATCTTCTTGCCTAACCCTTTCTCCAGATTTCACAAGTGCACAAGATGGGGAGAGTGAAGCTGAATTAATGCCTGATGAGTTTGGGGAGAAACCAGAACAGGAAAAGAAGCGATCAAACTTTACCTTGTGCAGCGTGTGTAACATTCAGCTGAACTCAGCTACTCAAGCACAAATTCACTACAGTGGCAAATCTCACCAGAAGAGGCTGAAACAGCTCACCAGTGGAACACTGGAGAATAACAGTGGTAAGCTTCATCCAACTATATGCTCAGTTTTACACAGTAAGTTTCGGTGTGTGTCTGCAGTTAAGAAGATGGAAAAAAAGACAAGTCTCTTCTTTAAAAACAAGAGACAATTATTTAGAATCTTGATTAGCAGTTCCTTAAGCTGAACCAATTCTCCTTGTAATAGAAGAAATGCGGCATATTGTGTCTGTATTATACTGTGACCACCCAGAAGTTTGTAGAATTTGAAAAATGTTAATAGGAGTTTCTTGATGTTTACTTTTAAAATAGATAGATTTACAAATGGATCTTCTTTCCTGGTATATATAACAACGGAGTTTTTGATGTTTGCTTTTGATTTAGATACAAATGGACATTCTTTCAGGGTGCATGTGAAACTGGGCTTCTGAGTGTTTGGGATGGCAGGTGTGTAGTATCCTGTTGGTGGTATGACTATAAATGACTACGGTTTGTATATTTCTTCTCAGAGGGTATTTATTTCAATAATCGGTTGTTGGAGTTTGTAGTAAATTGTTGGATCATTTGGCATGTGTTTTAAAGTAGGTGTTGATTGTATGAAACCACAGTTCTAAAAAACAAATGCTTTGGAAAACAGATGTGGGGCAATTAGAAAATAAGGAGAGGTAGGAGAAATGGGTGGACATTTGTTGGGAAAGTACTTTGAAGAGCTAAATTGTAATAAACAGAAAATCACATTTTTGTCTGATCAGATATTTACTGTTTGGTGAATAAAATATGAAGTTTTGCTGACTATACATAAGGTTGAATTTCAATGGAAATAGTTCTTTGATGTCATGAAGATATATCATAGTTTGTTTTGGTACTACTGAATAAGGGGGCAGTTAGAATATAGAAACTCCTTCAACTGTGTTGTGGTGTGTGTGTGTATGTGTGTGTGTTTGTGTGTTTGTGTGTGTGTGTCTGTATGGTCACATACTAGAATATTCTACTGGAAAGAATTTCATTTTTTTTCCTTCAAATGTATAGTATTTAGTTTATTGTCAATGCTGTTTGTGAAGAATTTATAAAAAACAAAAACTTGTAAATGGAACTTTTAAATTGAGCTTCAGTAAATTCTATCAATACAATGTGAACCTAGAAAGCAAATATATTTATATCATAATAAATTATATAATCAAACTTCTTTAGGGTAAATAGCACATGATACAGTAGAAATAACAAAAGCAGCAGCATGCCTCCTTTAGACCCAAATTAAATCCTGCCACAGTGGTCAAAGATATACAAAATACAAGATCTTGAATACATTTCCTCAATTTTGATATTTTAAAATAATCATACCAGTGTCCTTTTTTGGACTAGGTTGAGCTCAGGGTTTTATGTGTGTGATTTTGTTTATCCTTTCCTCCCACCTAGCTTGCATGACAACAAGCACTGTTCTTTGGTGGATGCAAAGATTAGTGATTCTGTTAATTGACTCATGTTCTGGGAGACAGACATTCTGTTACTGATTCAAATGAGCAACAAAAGCATCTCATTTTCACATATATATCTGCACTTTTGGGGTCTACTCTCTCCCAAATATCATATTGAAAAGTATTATGCTTTTCTCAGTTGAAATGGAGAAATTACTTCTAGGAGAATGGAGAAAAATTGAAACTCTATTATAATCACCCAAATAGCTTAATCAATATACTGTTCAGCAAAGTATCAGTGGGCTTTCTGTTAAGGCAATTGCTGTTGAAGGTATTTTAGGTTACTATGCAGGTCACTGAAAACAAGCAAGATTCATTGGATTCCTTGGAGAGATAATTTACCCTCATTTGGTCTGAAATTACACTTCAAAGGAAGGTGAGCATGACTATGAGGGCAGCAAGAATCATGCCCAAGTCTTGAGGACTCGAAGAGATTCTGAAGGCTCTAGTGTGTGCTCTAGTATCTATTAAAGTGTGGCAAAACAGGCCTTAATTTGGGAAGGTGTCTATTTTTTTGAGGAAATTGGAAGTGGGGTATACATTATAAATACAAGAATTAACTGAGGGGTGTAATGATGAAGGACAAAAAGAGCTAAAATACGTTTTGTTATTAATTTTAAATTTGTAGGGACTCTGGCCCCAAAACATGTTTGTTCTGAAGGAATAGGTTATAAGAACCCCTCAGTATATTTTAGATTTCATTGACTCTGAGATGTCCTCCAAGGTGCAAATCATAATCAAGATTTAGCTTACTTTGCAGAGGTTTAGAAGAACAACTTCGTTTGCATGCATTAGAGATAGGGAAGTAAAACTGATTCAATTAAAAACCTAATTTCATAAAATAGGGATACCTTAGGTTCTTTCACGTGCTCTCAGTTGAAAAACAAAACAGAACAAAAAAATTACCTAGACCTCTCTGCTATGTTTTTGCTTCACCTTACTTTCCCCCAGCCTTTTGTCCAGTTTTTGCTAATCAGTTCCTAACCAGTTTCATATATATATATATATATATATATATATATATATATATATGAAATTACACTTCAAAGGAAGGTGAGCATATATATATGAAAGTGATACTTCTCCATAGCTGTCTGACAAAGGCTTGACACAACTAGCTCTCCTAGGTTTTCTTTTAAATATATCATTTAGAGACTGGAGAGATGGCTCATTCAGTAAAATGTTCATTATATAAACATGCAAAACTTAGCTTGAATCCCTAGGACCCACTTAAAAATCTGGACATGGTGACAGGTTTCTGCAGCTCTAGAGTTTGAAAGGTAAAATAACTATAACCCTGCAGTTTGCTGGCTAGTCAGTATAGCCCAATAAAAGTTTCCCATTAAGAAAAGAACCTCTGTCCCATGTGAGGATAGCAGTTGAGCACTGAGTGTCAGCCTCTGGCTTCCACATACATGTGAACATGTACACAAGACACTTGGACACACTCAGCCTTACCTTCACATATATGCTTTTTAACATAGATTTTGCTGCATGGCAAAATTGCACAGAAAATGGAGCATTCTGATCTCTTCTCTTCCCTCCTGCTCCAGTGACTCAGTCTTCACTCAGATCCACACTCTGCATTAGATTTGCTTCTGCTGTTGCATAGTCTGTGGATGTTCACAATTACACCATGACCTGTACCCACCATCATATTTCCAGTCAGAATACTTTCACTTCCCTAGTCTTCCATGCTTGAGAACAAGTCCTCCTTGCTAAGTCATAAACCCTGATTTTACTGTACCATTGTTTCTTTATGTCCAAAATGCCATTCGGTTAAGATCATATGGTACCCAGTGTCTCCACAGTGGCCTCTTTCCCTCAAGTAGATTATTTTCATCTTAGTAGATGTTTTCATGGCCCGGTAGTTTATATGTATTTAAGTGAAAACTATGCTGATCCTGTGTTTTCCCACAACACATCCACAGTGGGTTCTAGATTGTACCAGATGAGTTATTGTTTTATAATAGTGTTGAAACACATTTCATATATACTCCCATATCTCCAACTATAAAAATCTGACTTTCAGGCTTGTTCAAAATAAGAAAAGGTCATGTTATGATCCTTACATATCTGTTAATGGTTACTCATTTATCATAGAGGCAGCATACTAAAAATAGGGATTCATGTTTATGGTTGACTACTATACCTGTTTTTTAAAAATATTATTTTAACATTATTACATTGTGTGTGTGTGTTCATGAGTTGAGTGCCCACAGATACCTAACAACAGTGTTGAATCCCCTAGAACTGGAGTTACAGGTGTTTAGAGCTGCTCACTGTAGGCCCTCGGAACTGAGCTCTGGTCAAATGTAAGCACTTTCTTAGCTGCAGAGCCATGTCTGAAGCCCCAGTCTTGTACCTTTTTTTACAACTTTTTATTGGTTCTTTGTGAATTTCACATTATGCATCCTAATCCCACTCATCTCCCCATATACTTGTACCTGTCTTTCACCCTTGCAATGACTCCCAAAAGGAAAAAAAAAACCTATTGTGGAAGCTATAGTGTGCCACAATATGTCCCACAGTAAACACTTCTGTCAACACATCTTTGCTTGCAAATGTTCATTGCAATGAGTAATTGGTTTGGTTGAGGCCTCCAGCTTCTGCTACTCTACCAAAACTGGAACTTACTGCCACTCCTCTCCAATATCCAGTTGTTGCCCTGTGTCATGGAGATCCTGCAGTTTTGTATCTATAGCACCAGCTCCTCCACACACTCTAGCAGTTCATCAATGTGATAGATGTTGGGATGGACCCACTCAAAGCTCTGGATATGGGCTTAGGTGGTATCTGAGCTGGTCAGCCTGTTCTCCCACACAGACACCACCAGGGAACTTTCTCCAGTACTGCGTCAGCATTCATTCAATGCTGCAGCCCATAGATGCCGGCTCTCCTCCTCTCATTCCCTTAGGGCTAGTTCACGCAGTATCCACACCATCAGGGCCAGCTCTACTGTGCTGCCCAGATGAGGAACAAGGCCTGCTCTCCTGTGTGATGCACCAGGTGAAGGCCTGGGCCAGCTCTCTCACTCACATAGCCTCAAGCTGGCTCACCTCCAACCCTACAACAAGGGCCATCTCCACTGTTCTGCCCAGGCAAGGTGTAGGGCCTGATCTCTAGAGGGTTGTAGCTGGTGAGTGAAAGGGCCAGCTATCCCACTGTCATGACCCCATGGCTAGCTCTCCAGCCTACCACAGTGGTAAGGGACAAGGGTGGGGAAGGGCATCTCTCCTTTACCCATAGCACCACACTTCAGACAAGTAGGTAGACCAGCTCTCTGATGCACACACCCTCAATACCAGCTTACCCATGGTCCTGACACCAAGGTCAGTTCTACTGTGCTTCTAAGGTTAAGTGCAGGACCTGTCCTGGGTTCTGCAGCTGATGAGAGGTAGGGCCATCTCTCTTTCTCTTATGACCCCAGGGCCAGATCTTCCATCTGCCACAGGTTGCAAGGAGCGAGGGAGTAGGGGGTCTTCCTTTTCCATGACACTACATCCCAAACAGTGGCAAGGCCAGCTCACACACTCAGGTCCAGCTCACCTGCAACTCCTGTAACCAGGTCCAGTTCTACTATGCTTTCTGAGTGACATGTGGTGCTGTTGTCCTGATTACTGCAGGCAGAAAAGGGCAGAGTCAGCTCTCCTTCTCTCGTGCCATCTGGGGCAACTCTTCCTCAATACAGATGACAAGGTGAGTAGTAGGATCAGTTCTTAAGAACCTTCAGGCATACCAATGGCCCCAGGTACCAGCCCAGTACAGGGACATCCATCTGGTCTTTGGTGATAACAGAACCTTGCTGCTTCAGGGACACAGACACACATGACCCTCAGTGGAAGCATAGGCCAGGACCTTACAATGGCTTTTGGTGGCATTACCAGCTACTCACATTCCTCACTTCCTTGAGTGCTCGGTTCTGCCTCTCTTCATTGTGCCCACATATTTCTGCTTATTTTGTTCTTCCATTTCTCGACCATTTCGTCTCTTAGTAGCTTCTGGGGTCTCTGAGTGTCTACGGGTGTCTATGGAGTGCTATGTCCTGCCCATGTTGTGTGGCACAAGGCACTAGGATCGTCTCAGGTATGGTTTACCCATGAGAATGCACAGCACCAAACTTGTGTTCATCTCAGGCTCGCTCCCTTATTGGGCTGTGTGGCCCAGGCAGGGGATTGTCCCATCTCAGCAGTCTTGTCCATTTTTAGTAACAGAACATCATATTAGATTTTTTTAGAGGAGAATAAGGGCATTGAAGTCCCTCATGCTTCCACAGTGACTGTTGCAAATTTCTTCTCTCTTTAGATAAATTTCAGTTCGTATTTCAAAAAGAAGTATACTAAATATACTTTGCTAAAGAAAAATGTGACAATAGACATATTACCTGAATTCATTCATATATACATATTATATAGATATATGATAGATAGATAGATAAAGAGATGATCGATAGGTAATTTGAATGTCTATTTTATTTTTACTCCAGTTGGATCTTGGCTCAATTCATTATTTACCTATTTTTCCTAGATTCCCTCTTATTTATTTATTTATTTTTATTTATTTATTTATTATTACAATTTATTCAATTTTTATCCTGGCTGTGGCCCCTCCCTCATCTCCTCCCAGTCCCACTCACCCTCCTTATTCTCCCGCTATGCCTTTTCTCTAGTCCACAGATAGGGGAGGACCTCCTCCCCTCTTACTTGACCCTAGCCTATCAGCTCTCATCATGCCTGGCTGCATCATCTTCCTTTGTGGCCTGGAAAGGCTCCATGCCCTACATAAAGGTGATCAAAGAGCTGTCCACTGAGTGCATGCCAGAGACAGTCCCCGATCACCTTACTAGGGAAGCCATTTAGAGACTGAGTAGCCTATGGGCTTCATCTGAGCAACAGAACTACATCCTCTCCATGCATGGTCTTTGGTTGGAATATCAGTCTCTGCAGGACCCCTGGGTCCAGTGTTTTTGGCTCTGTTGGTTTCCTTGTGGAGCACCTGTCTCCTCCAATTCTTTCTGTCTCCCCCTTCTTCCATAAGGTTCCCTGGACTCTACCCAAAGTTTGACTATGAGTCTCAGAATCCTCTTCAATATCCTGATTGGTAGAATCTTTTAGAGGTCCCCTGTGGAAGGCTCCTGTCCTGTTCTTTGTCTTCTTCTACACCTGATGTTTATCCTTTTTGCCTTTCTGAATGAGGTTTAAGACTGGGAAAAGATCTTTACCAACCCTGCATCTGACAGAGGGCTAATATCCAGAATATAAAAAGAACTCAAGAAGCTAAACACCAACAAACCAATTAATCCAATTTAAAAATGGGGTAAAGAGAATTCTCAACAGAGGAATATCAAATGGCAGAGAAACACTTAAAGAAATGCTCAAAGTCCTTAGGCATCAGGAAAATGCAAACCAAAACACTGAGATTCAACCACAAATCCATCAGAATGTCTAAGATCAAAAAGTCAAGGGATGACACATGCTGGAGAAGATGTGGAGAAAGGGGAACTCTCCTCCACTGCTGGCAGGAATGTAAACTTGTAAAACCACTTTGGAAATCAATCTGGCACTTTCTCAGAAAATTAGGAATTGTGATACCTCAAGATCCAGCTATAACACTTCTAGGCATATATCCAAAATATGCTCAAGTATACAACAAGGTCATTTGCTCAACCATGTTTGTAGCAGCTTTATTCATAATAGTCAGAACCTGGAAACAACCCAGATGCCCCTCAACTGAGAAATGGGCACAGAAATTGTGGTACATTTACACAATGGAATACTATTCAGCAATTCAAAATAAGGAAATCATGAAATTTGCAGGCAAATGGATGGAACTAGAAAATACCATCCTGAGTGAGGTAACCCAGAAGCAGAAAGATACATATGGCATATACGCACTTACAAGTGGATATAATATAGGATAAACATAGTAAAACCTATAGTCCTGAAGACACTAAGCAAGGAGGACCCTCGGGTAAAGGCTGAAACCTCATTCAGAATGCCTATTTTATTTGGATTGTGCCTAATTAAGATAATAGACATTCAAGTTATGATTGGTATTCTGTTAGAATTTTCTAAGTGAAAGTATCATTCAGTATAGAATGATTATAAAATATCATGTGATTATGGGAATGTGCTCTCTAAAGCAGAAGAACAATTAATAGAGTATACCTGATCTAACATGTATCTTTTGTGTGTTTCTGAACAAGGGATGGTACTTCATTTTCCATATCATTAATTCAATAAAATCATCAAACATCATAGTGAAAAAGTAGCAGGAGTCAAAGGACTATTTTCAAATGAATGAGGCTGTGTTACAGTGTCTGATATTGTTGATTTTTGAGCAATACCAAAGTAAACAGGAGCCTACTATAGAGGGTTCTCTGAAAGGCTCTACCCAACAGGAATTGGAGCAGGAAATTGAAGCAGATGCTGAGACTTACAGCCAAACTTTGGACTGATTGTAGGGAATCTTATGAAAGAAGGGGGTAGATAGAAGGACACAGAGGAGAAGACTGAAGTCCCATAAGGAGACCAACAAATTTAAAAAATCTAAGTCCAGGGGTTCCTGCAGAGACTGATACACCAACCAAGGACTATGCATGGAGAGGACTAGACGCCCTACTCAAATGTACTTAATCTCCATGTGGGTACCTGAGTAAGGGGAGTAGGATCTGCCCTGTCATGAACTCGGGCATCTGCTCTTTGATCTCTTGCCTTGGTGATGCAGCCTTCCCAGGCCACAGTGAAAGAGGATCCAGACAGTCCTGATGAGACTTCATAAACTATGGGCAGATGGCAGAGGAGGAGAACTCACCCCTTCAGTGGACTAGGGGAAGAGGAGGGAGGGACAGTGGGACTGGGAGGAGTTGAGGAGGGAGGCTTTAATTGGGATATATAATGAATAAATTGTAAATAATAATAATAAAATGTTATTGACAAAAAATAATAATGAAAAAATGTTAAAACAAAAATAAAATTGATCATGTGTTCCTCCCAGACTGTTTAGCGTCCTCAGCCTCCTGGGCCCTTCTGCTCAGTTAGGAGTGTTGCAGGCTTTTCTTGAGAATTGTCCACATAAGACGGCAGCTTTATCTTCTGAGTTTTCTTATCCCATAGAGTAGCTTATACCAATATGTGGCAGGGCTGTGTATCAAGTTGTAGCCTCTGACTTAAGCACCAGAAGGTCGTCTCTGAAAGGCCTTTCACCAGAGAGGCTGTTGTCTCTCCTCGAATTAAGTCACAGTTAGACCTTACCCTTTTGTTGATCTCTGCCTTATTCCTGCCTTCTATCACCCCTTCTCCCCTGGAAAATCGTTCAAGTTTGGCTTCATAGGAGTCATCTAAGAAAGCACTAATGCATCTCTGCTTCAACAATATGCACCAAACTGAATATAGTTTAATGGTTTCTCTACTTTTGCTTTCTGTTTGATGTCTCCAACATCAAAAGTACAAAGGAATGAAAACAGAACCACAGTCAATTTCTCCGGGTACTTTGTATATACATCATCAACTGAGTTCAAGTCAATGAGTGTCCAAATAAAAGAAATTACATCTATTCTACAAATTACCTATCCAGGATCAAAGGGAGTGAGATTTGCAGTGTCTTCATTCATCTTCATAATTACTGGTATTCTGCCTGTTAATCTTAAGGTAACACATACCATTATCACTAGAATTAGACTGTATATTTTTGGTATTTCTATAAACTCTTTAGTTTATGTCATTTCTGAAATAATTTATATTATAACAAGCTGATGATTCCTTGAAATTTTCATGAGCAAATCAACTACTAATACATCTCAAGCAAAGCATAGTCATATAAAAATAAACTTTACTAATTTTCAGTACACATCCTCTGTTACTTCAGACATATATCTTTTTATCACAAACTATTCAAAATGAGGTAATATTTTTAATTAATTTATTTACTTACTTATTTTATGTAAATGAGCGCTGTCTTCATGTATCCCTGCACGCCAGAAGAGGGGACCAGATCTCATCTTAGATGGTTGTGAGGTACCATGGGGTTGCTGGCAATTGACCTCAGGACCTCTGGAATTGCAGACAGTGCTATTAACCACTGGGCCATATCTTCAACCCCAAGATAAGATTTTTTTTAAGTGGCCATGGGGATTTCTAGAATTAAAAGTTAACTGATTTGAAGACATTGTCATTTTTCAGGGCTCCCGGGGGTCACAGCTCATAAAATTTATAGATCTCAGAATGTACAATATGAATAGCTCTTTATAAATCATTTTGATTTTATAATTTTGACACATGAATTTTGCAAATAATGATTACTGTTCCGATGATAAAAAATTACACAGTCAATTATGCTGTTTCAAATGCACAGAATAAATTAAACTTAACCAAAAATCCTAAACTTTTAAAAGTGATTCACCAAGTACACGAATAAATATGAATGACTAATATAATAAGCATAATTTCATGTGCATGTTCACTATAAATACTTGCATAGCACAACTTTTTATGATATATAGTTTAGAATTATGGGTTGTCCGAATGATTCATCACATAAAGACAGTCATTGCCAAGACAGATGATCTGAATTTGATTCATAAGCCTGTAATGGTAGAGAGAGAAACTACTCTCAAAAGCTATCTCATAACTGCCATGCATGCTTTGTTCTACACACAAGCACCTAACCCCAATTCAATTACACAAATGTAAAATATATCAAAAGTACCATAAGAAGTTATGAGTTGGGATTTCTGAATAAATGTAGATATTTTATTCACATATAAATATACATGTTTTACTCACATTTGTCCTTTTCTTTGTCTTGTGATATAGTATATAATGAAAACAACTTTTTAATGGATTACAAAAATTTATCTAGAACAAAATTGAAGATAATAATAAAATAGCTTTCATTTGTGAAGACATTTTGAAATACATCTGACAAAAGTCAGAACTTTTAAGATGCTTAAAACTCATGTGACCAATTAATTTCATTCAGCTTTCAGTGTTCATCTTGGGTAAGCTGGTTGTCAATACAGGCTGAATTATAGATCGACACTTCAACCTGTAACTCTGATTCTATCCCACTTGCAGATGGCTTGTGTTATTAAGCCTGATTTTCTTTCTTTGGGGGGAGGGCTGCAAATGCAATCAAATAATTCAATTTTATCTACAGTATCATTCGGTCTCTTGCTGCTCATTGTTTCTTTCCATAAAAATCTAGGATATTTCCACCTTTATATATCCTATTATTGAGATCTCTTTCACTTAGCATAAAATATACATGCATTTTTTGTTTCTATTGTCATTCATATATTACTTTTCCTTTTCGTGGATTACTCCAGATGGTGTTAAAATGTCAGGAAACTTCAGAGTTTTGCTTTTCTTGCAATGCTGGTTGTTACTGAAAAAACAAAACAAAACAAACAGACTTAGAATTGTCTTGTGCCTCTAGCCCTGGATTTCTAGTACAAGCCTATCATTTAAACATATACTTCTCCCAACTTTTGATCTTCAAGAAATATTTTTTGCTTTTGTAGACTAGCAATAGGCCAATAGAACTTGCCAGTACTGTTTGACTTCTCATGGTCTCTTCTGTAGTTTTATTTACTAATTTAGTGTCTTTCTCAATGATGTTAACCTACATCAGTGTGTGACACACTACAGAGCCACAATAAACAGCACCATCCACCTCAGAGCCCCAATGAGGATTAGGACCCACATCAGTGACACATTGAGGAGCCATAGTGAGGAGCATAATACAAACCAGTGTGTGACATGACAAAGGATCACTAAGAGGAATATGCCCCATATTTGTCTGTAACACACTGCAGAGATCCAGGAAGTAGTGTCACCTGTATAAATGTGTGACACATGGCAAGACCTCAGTAAGGAGTATGATACACTAGAGTGTGTGACACTTTGGAGAGCTCCAGTGAGTATTATTACCAACATCATGTGTGACACACTGCAGTGCTCTAGTGAGTATCATCACTCATATCAGTGTATAACATACTGCACAGTTAATGCAAAGAGTATACCTGTGTTCATATTTCCTTCCATAGCCATAATGAAAAAGGCTAAATTTAAATTAACCCGATGTATACAATGATGCCCTTTGTTTACATTGTGGTTCACTAATTTCTTTTTCATCTTTGAAGCAGAGAAAATGTAATCTCATAGTGATCAAAATCTGAGTATATTTTGGACTAAAGTTTCAAATTTTCTCTGTGTAAAGATAAAACATAATTGTTTAAAAATGCATAAGATCCAGTTGATGGATGCTTGGTTTACTTGTCCTGATACGTATTGTACATTTTCAGCCACCCTGAGATGGTATTTTCAATGCTAGCTTTGGAACCACACTCTAAGGAGAAAGGGACTAGCCTGTGCTTCTCTTTCCCACCACAAATATTACCCAGAGGCAAACTTTCACAGAATGCTGTGTACTTAGCAACTTCAAAAGGTGGATGAAGACAGCCATCTGTGAATGTGTGGAATCATTACATTTCCTTCCTTGAGTTGAAACCTATAACCATTTTATGTCTGCGGTGATTTAATAAGGCTCTAACAGAGTGAGGAGAGCAACTAACAGAGCAGCTAACCTCATTCTGCACTAATGACAGCAATTCAATGGGAGACACATAGTGTTTCTGGAGTCTGCAAATGTTGAAACAGGTCAGACAGACACACCATACTTAACCATTACTGTGTAGAGGGGCTATGCTTCTTTATGCAATAATCCTGTCTGGTTTAATTTTCAGAAGCAAGTACTCTTCTTAAGCTAAACTCTCTTCTAATCATTTAAGTACACACATATACACACTCACACACACAACCATGCTCACAAGGATTTTTAATGTTTAGCTACATGGATGACACCAAATGGAATTTTGAAGTATTTACACAATGTTTAAATAGTAGTCAGTCTAAGCTTTGGTTGTTTCACCAGTTATCTAAGAAATTGTTGAAAATTACATTATGTACTTTAACAGGGCAAGCTAGGTGGTCTTAGTAGGTGATTCGATTCTTTAAGCAACAGGGGCTATACTTGAAGTTGTGGCTCCTAACATAGAAAGAACAGATCATGCATGAGAAGAATCTACTGAATTAAACACTTTCCCAGATGAATAAAAGACTTTCTCTGTTCTCTTTGGTCTCATAAATTTGAATGTGACCATTTTAGTGTACATGATACAAGGCTCATTTATAAAGTACAAAATATAAATCAGTTGAATGAAATTGTTCCATACTAAAGATAGTATGGTTCCAAGCATTTGGAATTGCATTCATTACGATATTGTCTAAAGTTGCTTTGAACACATTAGGAATATACCATGATCAACTTTGGTTTTCAGAAAGTAGTCAATACAGAAATGAAATGAATCCCATACCTTGTTGCCAAGTCCCAAACTGCCATATACAGTATCAGCTTCCCAAAACCAAAGCTCAGCAGAAGATACACATAATAAAGATTTCCCATATCACCGGGTTGACACCCATGGGGGGTGAGGCTTCTCTTCCCTGAGGATAAGGGACTGGGGAAAGTTGGAAGGAGCTGTGAGGTGAGGACTCGGCGGGGGGGGGGGACCTACCGACAGGCTGAAAAGGGAATTAAAAATAATAGGAAGAAAGAGAGAGAGAGAGAGAGAGAGAGAGAGAGAGGGAGAGAGAGAAAGAAATGTCTGGACATGAAATACAAGGTTCTGAAGTGTACCTGAGCCTTCCTCACAACCCCATTTTTTCTCTGTTTCAGAAATATTTGCAAAACTCAGATGTCTGAAATTGAATCTTGAAAACCCTTAGGAGTAGTTAGAGTAATATAAAGGATAATAAGAATTAATCAAACTCTCGTGTGCAAACGGGTGAGGTTTTCATTGACAAAGGAAACATCATATAGTCTCTGACACTCTAAAGTGACTGAACTTTGGCTTACAACACATTTTAAAAATTATGTTTATTTATGCATATATGTGCAAATGTGCATTGAGTATACACATGTAAATGTACCCCCAACATATCTGTGGATGTCAGAAGATGTTGGAAGTTGATTATCTCCTTCCACCATGTGGGCCCAGTATCAAATTCAGGTCCTCAGGTGTGGTGGTAAGTGTTTTTTCCATCTCATTGATGCATGCAGGAGGTTTTGAAATGCAAGTCATAAACACAGACTAAAATGCTTCATGAGTAGGAACTGACATTTTGTTTACAATTTAAATAATGTAAGCCTTTACTAAGAAAAATTAATTTTAGTAACTTAGAAATATTATATTGCCTGCTATCATTTTATAGGTATATATTTTAAAATGTGGCACTCAGCACCAAGTATTTTTACCTCCTAGTTGTTTTAAAATTATTTGCAAGAATTCTACTAATAAGGGATACCATTGGATCTTCATTCTATATTACGTTCCATGGTCTTACAGTTATCTCAGTTTCTTCAAATGTTCCGTCTGAGATTCATATTCAGAGTCCTTGAGCTGATGCACTTGCTATTACTTTTTATCTATTAGTCTGCTTTCTGCTGTGTTCTTCACTGTCATATTCCTAAGCTTCCCTTCAGAATAAAACAGAAAAAAATTCTAAAGGTAAATTTTACAGTACAGACTAGTTTACTGTAAGATGGAAATCTAAAGACTGGACAAAGGGACCCAAAAAGACAAAATTCAAAGGACATAAAAGACCAAGAATGAATACTAGAGCCTCAAAGAATAACATTATTTTTCTATTTACCTAAAATCATCTACAAATCATTAAATATATGTGTGAATATACATACAGGTCAGACAACACTCCCCATAAGAGACATGGACTATCTAACAAAATTCACAATACCAAACATGAAAAGCTTAGTTTGAGTTGTTGGTCAAGGCAGTCCAAGTGACTCCCAAACCACATTGGCTATTGCAGTTATTCTTGCTTCCCTGTTAGAGGCAGAGGTAAGTTCCTACTGTTGAAGACACCACACTTCAGACTTGGATTATTTGAGTCAGATCACAGAAAAGGAAATAGAAAAACTGTGGCATACAGAAGATAAAGAGAGATGATGTGAGATTGTGTCTCCTAAAAATTATAGCCAACCTACACCTGTGGTATGGAATGTGAACAATACTGAGTCCTAAACAAAACCTAAAAATAATAACATTAGTAGACATGTTAATACAGAAGGGAAATGCCTTATCTGGTCACAACCATAATCAGACAACTACAGATAACTAATGACTACTGAGAGTCATTAATGACCCCTCTCAAAAGCTTTCTAACTGGTTATCAAATAAAAAGTGGTCAGTCCTGAAATCATATGCACACACAAGCAAAAGTAGCAAACTCAGCAGTTAGTGTTTCTATATTTACATATATATATGTGCAACAACAATAAAAGAAAAAAATCCATTAAATTTAGAGAGAATGAAGGGGGATATTGGAGGAGCTGGAGGAAGGGGGAAAAGTGGAAAGGATAAAATTATGTTTTAATTAAAATAGTGTGTTTTAAATAATAGTTATTGGATTTTAAAAAGAAACAAAGAACAGGGATTACAGATGGAATAATTTTCTCCAAGGATGAAATATTTTAAAGATATATTCTTTCATTCTTTTTATTGTTGTTGCTTGTTGATACAGTTATTGCTATGTAGTCCAAGATTCCTGCAGGCTCCAAATTTGCATTCTTTCTGTCCGAGCCTTCAAGTGCTTAGATACTTATTATGTACCCACTATAAAAATACTTTATTTTAATCACAGCACACACAGAGATATTCATATCTTTCTCATATTCAGATCATATCTATAGTATTTGCTATTTTGTTCTTTTAAATACTAGTATTTGTCTTCTATAACCGTGGTGCTGTATCAAAACTTTTAATTGCACATATATAAAAGCTCGAACTGATTTATATAGGAACATACTAGTTCACTTAATGAATATTGGTACCGAATTAATTGTGCAGACAGCTATTGAATGGTCTGACCTCTGTGGGCTGACAGCCATAGCTCTGCTATTTGCTAGTCTAGGATGATCCATGGATAATTTAGATTTTGGGGGCCTCAGTTTTCTAGATATATGATTTATATCCTGGTGCTAATTCTTCAGTGTAATACCGCAGTGTATTCTATGCATACACTAAGACCCCTTACAGTAGTAAAGATGCTTTCCACATGCCAGTTTAGTCTTCTTTCTTCCTTTGGCCTTTCCTCTGTGTTGACACCTTCTTCATCAACAGCTATGTTTTGCCAACACAAATATCAACAAGAGTGAACATCTCCTTCCTAATTATGACAACAAAATTGATGGGTTATTGTGAACTCCATAATCAGAAAAAAAAATGCACTGCTTAGAGAACCAAATATGCACGGGGACCTTCCTATGAGGGCATGGATCTTACAGAAGCTTGGGAATCTCAGAGGATGGGATTCTTGAGTCAATTGATGTCTTCTTACCTGCAGTGGGGAGGGGGGCTAGAAAGATAAGAAAAATGGTGTAGATTTTAGTTTAAGGTCTGAATTTGACATTTTTTATTAAGAATAAAGGGGGTAACTTACAAACTTGTGTTTTGTATAACCCATTGTTATAATCTTTTAGTTAATAATAGTAAATAATTTTGCTAGGGAATATTATGGAATGCTTGCAATTTAACACACTTAATTCATAGGAAATGAAGGCATTGTGACTGGGTTTTCATTGAACAAATATTACTCTATCCATGTTTAAAGAAATAATGTAACAATGTTAGGTCAAATAATATAAATAAAAATGAGAATTTCTTACTGTTTAGTCTACCCAATAATACTCCTTTGATTTATTTATCTTTCCATTAGTGGTCACACAACTCCTTAAATATTCTACTTTTATTTATTTTCAGTGCAGTCCTCACTACATCTTGCACACAAGAATCTCTGACTCCTTTGCTTGCTCTTGGGAGCCTTTTCTCCCTATGGGTTGCTTCATGCAACCTTGAAATGAGGGTTTGTGGCTAGTCTTATTGTAAATTTTTATGCCATGATTGGCTGATATTTCTGGGATATCAGCATTTTTCTGGAGAGAAACAGAGGAAGAGTGGATAGAGTGGATGGGATGTGGATGGAGGAAACTGGGAAGTGGAGGGAGAAGAAATTGTGGTCACGATATAATAAATGACAGAAGGATAAAATAAAAGACACACGTCTGTGTCACAGTCATCAATCCAGCTGGTTATTATTTCATCATATTGTTGCTGACTAGTCAGAGTATTTAGGCGCTAGTTTTTATTACCAAATTTTTGTTGCTCACAGTGCTGGGGAAAGAAATCATGATCTTGTGCTTTACATGGGAAACAGTTTCTCTATTATTATTCCCAGTTTCCAACTTTCATTCTGACTGACTGACTGTAGCCAGGGTGAGCTGTGGCTACAACACAAACACAAAGATTTAAGTATGCTAGCTGTTTCTAAGTATTTCTCTAAAGTTGTATTCTCTGCAGTAAACCAGAACTCTTCAATCCTTATCCTTCAACTTCTATTTTCCACTGGTTTTCCACTTTCTCGTTGAAGCTAGTTTTGAAACTCCAACCTACCCATAAGTTTTTTGTTTATTCTACTTTGTTCTGAATGGTATCTTTTGCTTTATAAAGACTGGGGAGTATACTTTAGATTGGGGGTTTAGATTATGGGTTTCTGCACAGAAAAGTAGTCTAGCATAAAACTGTAAAAGAGGAATTCTACACTTTGATGTCAGGCTGGGCTAACTGAGTCTATATCTAAAACAGAACAGACATAAAAATTTCTAGTATCCAAGTGATGTGTATGATTAGTTTCTAAGCTGAGACTGTGTCGCCTTTAAGAAATGTGCTCATCTTACCCTGGGTCCTCCTTCTTGCTTTGCTTCTTTATGTATACAGATTTTTGTAGGTTTATCATATATTATATGTCTAGTATCCATAAATAAGTGAGTATATAGCATGTGTGTCTTTCTGTTTCTAGAATACCTCACTCAGGATGATCTTCTCCAGTTCCCACCATTTGACTACAAATTTCATGATTTCCTTGTTTTTAATTGCTGAGTAGTATTCCATTGTGTAAATATACCACAATTTCTGTATCCACTCCTCAGCTGAGGGACATCTGAGTTGTTTCCAGGTTCTGGCTATTACTAATAAAGCTGCTAAGAACATGGTTGAGCAAATGTCCTTGTTGTACTTGTGTACTTGAGCATATTTTGGATACATGCCCAGGAGTGGTATAGGTATATCTTGTGGAAATGCTAATCCTAAATGTCTGAGTAAGCTCCAGATTGATTTCCAGAGTGGTTGTACAAGTTTACATTTCCACCAGCAATGGAGGAGGATTCTCCTTTATCCACAGACTGTGGGTAAGATGATCAATGCTCACTCAGAAAGACAAATGAGATGGATATTGGAAGAAAGAGAAAACAGGACAGGAGCCTACCACAGAGGGCCTCTGAAAGACTCAACCTAGCAGTGTATCAAAGCAGATGCTGAGACTCAAAACCAAACTTCGGGCAAAGTGCAGGGAATCTTATAAAAAAAAGGGGGGGGGTAGATAGTAAGACCTGGAGAGGACAGGAGGTCCACAAGGAGAGTAACAGAACTAAAAATTCTGGACATAGGGGTCTTTTCTGAGACTGATACTCCAACCAAGGACCATTCATGGAGATAACCCAGAAACCCTGTACATATGTAGCCCATGGCAGCTCAGTATCCAGTTGGGTCCCAATAAGGGGAATAGGGACTGTCTATGACATGAACTCAGTGGCTGGCTCTTTGACCACTCCCCTCCGCCCCAGCTGCTGGGGGTTCTTGCCAGGCAACAAAGGAGGACAATGCAGCCAGTACTGATCCAACCTGATAGCCTAGGGTCAGATGGAAGGGGAGGAGGACTTGTAGAGGGACATGAGTAGAGATGAAGGAGGGAGGGTGGGATTCTGTGAGAATGAGGGAGGGGTCTACAGCTGGATACAAAGTGAATAAACTGTAGTTAATATAAAAAATAAAAAATAATTAAATAAGAAAAAGAAAAGTACTCACTGAAGAAAGAACATGTCTGCTTAGAATCAGATAAAAGGAAGTCTACATGTTCCTCTCCTCTTCAACTTTATACTCAGGAAGTAATACGTGGGTTTCATGGTGATAATGAATAAACAAAATAGCTTTTTGAAGAACATAAAATATAATGTTCACTCAATAAAATAAATGTTGAAGTTGCTTTTATTTAAAGAATTCATTGCTAATAACTTGGTTTTCATGCATACATATATTTCTTTGGAAGTGCACTTGTAGAATCAGCTCATGCTTGATTGATCATGGCCATTTAGTAAATAACATTTTTGCTTGCATAAGGTATGGTTGCTGTTCTGTTAAGAATTTGGGGGAAAACATCTTTATACTAGGAAAGTTATTGCTTCATTTATTGTAACCAGAGCCTATTTAGAAGTGTGTGTGAATGTATGTGTGTGTGTGTTTAGGGCAGATCTTTTGGGATCAGATAACAGATGGCTCTTCTCTGGATAAGAATAATTTATTTTTCTCAGTAACGACTGAGATTCTCCCTATCGACATTAGCATGTCAATTGGTGTTGTAACTGTAAGGTTTTGCTTAAGCTATCATATTGTTTGTTGAACCTCCAACTTAACTGTCATATTTAGAACACACTATTCCTACTGAGCTGTAAGGCCTGTTAACCACAACAGTGACCAGAATGACTAACAAGAAATTCCCAAAGGTGAAATACTGGCAAATATATTGGGGGTAGCCAACAGCCACATACTTGGATTTCAAACCACTTCAATAAAAGGAAATTGATTCCTGGTACAATAAACCTGAAAAAACTTTCCATGACTGATGAGGCCATGAAATCTAAAAGGAACCTATCTGATTCTTCATCTTTACAAAACCAGTATAATTATAATTGCATTCTAAATGCTTATCCCTAAACACACAGATAAGCATATTTTTCATTCCTCATCAAAGAAGCTTTTTAAGGTAAGAGTTGGAGACTAAGGCAGAAACTCATAGGTAGATACTTCATTTTTTATTTGCATTTTTATTCCTCTGATCCTTTATTTTTACTTTATTAATTACAGTTTATTCACTTTGTATCCTACCTGTAGCTCCCTCCCTCTTCCCCTCTCAATTCCTTCCTCCTTCCCTCATCTCCACCCATACCTCTCCCCCGGTCCACTGATATGGGAGGTCCTCCTCCCTTTCCATCTGATCCTAGTATATCAGGTCTCATCCAGAGTAGCTGCATTGTTTTCCTCTGTGACCTGGTAAGGCTTTCCCAGAGGCAGAGGTGATCAAAGAACAGGCCAATCAGTTTATGCCAGAGGCAGTCACTTTTCCCATTACTAGAAAACCCAATTGGAAACTGAGCTGCCATGGACCACATATGTACAGGGTTTCTAGGTTATCTCCATGAATGGTCCTTGGTTGGAGTATCAGTCTCAGAGATGACCCCTGTGTCCAGATTTTTTGGTTCTGCTCCTGTCCTTGTGGAACTCCTGTCCCCTCCAGGTCTTTCTATCACCCGTTTCTTTCATAAGATTCCCTGCACTCTACCCAAAGTTTGGCTATAAGTCTCAGCATTTGCTTTGATACTCTGCAGAGGTCCTCTGTGGTAGGCTCCTTTTCTGTTCTCTGTTTTCCCCCTCTTCTGATGGTCATCCTCTTTAGCTTTCTGAATGAGGATTGAGCATTTTATTCAGAGTCGTCCACCTTGTTTAGCTTCTTTAGATGTACAGATTTTAGTATGTTTATCCTATATTATATGTCTTATATCCACTTATGAGTGAATATATGCCATGTGTGTTCTTCTGTTTCTAGGATACCTCACTCAGGATGATCTTTTCCAGTCCCATTTATCTGCAAATTTCATGATTTCCTTGTTTTTAATTGCTGAGCAGATCCCATTGTGTAAATGTACCAAAATTTCTGTATCTATTCCTCAACTGAGGGGCATCTGAGTTGTTTCCAGATTCTGGCTATTACTAATATGGCTGCTACGAACATGGTTGAACAAATGTCCTTGTTGTGTACTTAAGCATCTTTTGGATATATGCGTAGGAGTGGTATAGGTTGATCTTGAGGTAGCAGTATTCCTCATTGTCTGAGAAAGCATAAGATTGATTTCCAGAGTGGTTGTACAAGTTTACATTCCCACCAGCAATAGAGGAGGGTTCCCCTTTCTCCACATCCTCTCCAGCCTGTGTTGTCACTTGAGATCTTGATCTTAACCATTCTGATCAGTGTAAGGTGAAATCTCAGGATCGTTTTGATTTGCATCTCCCTGATGACTAAGGAAATTGAAGATTTCTTTAAGTGTTTCTCTGCCCTTTGATATTCCTCTGTTGAGAATTCTCTGTTTAGCACTGTACCCCAATTTTTAATTGGATTACTTGATTTGTTGCTGTTTAATTTCTTGAGTTATGTATATATTCTGGATATTAGCCCTCTATCAAATACAGGGTTGGTGAAGATCCTTTCCAATCTGTAGACAGTCATTTTGTTCTGGGGATAGTGCCCTTTGCTTTACAGAAGCTTTTCAGTTTTATGAGGTCCCATTTATTGATTGTTGATCTTAGAGCCTGTGCTGTTGGTGTTCTGTTCAGGAAGCTGTCTCCTGTGTCAATAAATTCAAGGCCCTTCCCCACTTTTTGTTCTAACAGGATTAGTGTGTCTGGTTTTATATTGAGGTCTTTGATCCACTTGGGCTTTAGTTTTGTGCTGAGTGAAAAGTATGGATTCATTTGTATTTTTCTACACATAGATATCCCGTTAGACCTGCACCATTTGTTAAGATGCCACCCCACCTTTCTTCAATTGTATGGATATGGCATCTTTGTCAAAAATGATGTGTCTATAAGTGTGTGGGTTTATTTCAGGGTCTTTTATTCGATTCCGTTGACCCACCATTCTGTTTCTTTTCTTTTCTTTTTCTTTTTTCTTTTCTTTTTTTTTTGCTGCTTTCACTTTTATTTTCTTTTTTTAACATTTTTATTTAATATTAATCACAGGTTATATACTTTGTATCCCAGCCATAGCCCTCTCCTGCATTCCCTCCCTATCCCCCCATCCCCCTCTCATATCCTCCCTGCCCCTTTCCAAGTCCATTGATAGGGGAGGACCTCCTCCCCTTCCATCTAACTGTAGCTTATCAGGTCTCTTCAGGACTGGCTGCAATGTCCTTTTCTGTGGCCTAGCAAGACTTCTCCTCCCCTGAGGGGCAGGGGGGATAAAGAGCCAGCCATTGTGTTCATGTCCGAAATAGTTCCTGTTCCCCTTATTAGGGTACCCAATTGGATACTGAGGTACCATGGGTTATATCCGAGCAGGGGTTCTAGGTTATATTCATACATGGTCTTTGGTTGGAGAAACAGTTTCATAAAAGACCCCTGTGCCCTGATATATTTGGTCTTTGCAGAGCTCCTGTCCTATCCAGGTCATACTAAGTACCCATTCTTACATATGATTCCCTGCACTCTGCCAAAGGGTTGGTTATGTGTCTTAATATTTGCTTTGATACACTGCTAGGTAGAGTGTTTCTGAGGCCCTCTGTGGTAGGCTCTTGTCCTGCTACTTCTTTTCTCCTACATCCAATGCCCATCCTATTTGTCTTTCTAACTGAGGATTAATCCACTTACCCCAGGTCTTCTTTCTTGATTATCTTCTTTAGATGTATAGATTTTAGTATGTTTATCCTATCTTATAGCTCTATATAAGTGAGTATATACCATTCTGTTTCTATTCCAGTAGCATGCTGTTCTATAATACAGCTTGAGATCAGATATAGAGATATCTCCAGATTTCTTTAATTGTAGAGGATTGTTTTGGTGATTTTGTGTTTCTTGTTATTCCACATGAAGTTGATAATTTTTCCTTCAAGCTCTGTAAAGAATTGTGTTGGTAATTTGATGGGAATTGCACTGAATCTATAGATTGCTTTTGGTTAAATGGCCATTTTCACTATGTTAATCCTGCCAACCCATGAGCATGGGAGATCTTTCCATCTGATATCTTCTTCTAGTTCTTTCTTCGGAGACTTGAAATATTTTTCATCTAAGTCTTTGACTTGCTTGGTTATGCTCACACTAAGGTACTTTATGTCCTTAGTGGCTATTGTGAAGGGTGTTTTTTTTCCCCTAATTTCTTTCTCAGCCCTTTTGTCTTTTGTATACAGGAGGGCTATTGATTGCTTTTGAGTTAAGTTTGTATTTGGCCACTTGGCTGAAGGTGTTGATCATCTGTAGAAGTTCCCTGGTAGATTTTTTTGGGGTCACTCTTGTATACATTCATAACATCTGCAAATAGTGATACTTTGACTTCTTCCTTTCCAATTTGTGTCCCTTTGAACTCCTTTGTTTTACTGCTCTAACAAGAACTTCAAGAACTACTTTGAAGAGATATGGAGAGAGTGAGCAGCATTTCCTTGTCCCTGATTTCAGTGGTATTTCTCTCTGTTTAGTTTGATGTTGGCTATAGCCTTGCTGTATATTGCCTTTACTATGTTTACGTAGGTGCCTTGTATCCCTGATCTTTCTGAGACTTTAAACATGAAAGAGTGTTGAATTTTGTCAAATGCTTTTTTTGGCATCTAAGGAGATTATCATGTGGTTATTTTCTTTCAGTTTGTTTATATGGTGGATTACATGGATGGATTTCTGCATATTGAAACACCCCTGCATAACTGGGTGAAGCCTACTTGGTCATAGTGGATGATATCTTTGATATGTTCTTGTATTTGGTTTGCAAGTATTTTGTTGAGTATTTTTGCATCAATGTTCATAAGGAAGATTGGCCTGAAATTCTCTTTCTTTGTTGGGTCTTTATGAGGGTTAGGTACTGTTGCAAAAGGTTATTAATATTTACCAATAATTATCTTTTAGTAAGGCTGCTGTTAGTCCTAAGCAAATCACCATACAGAGACTGGGTTTATTTAGTTAACCTAGAACACAATGCTGGCAATAGTTACTCCCTCCTAAACCTCCAAGCCCTCACAGTTTCCTAACATTTAGATTTCCCACAGTGTACTTGCTTTTAGTGATATATTAGGTCCAGTCCATCTCTCCTCATCATTCCATGATCTTTTCTCCAGCTCTGCCTTCTCCTAAGTCTCCTCCAAGTTCTCTCTTGTCTTTTCTCCTCCCACTCATTTCCTGCCCTCTGGCTCCTCTCAGCTCAACATTTTGTCTGGTTGCTTTATTTTGTTTACACAGAGTTCAAACAGGATGCTTAGAATAAATATCACAATACAATATCCGAACTGAAACCAAAGGGGAGGGGGAGAAATCAGCATTTGAATGAACAAGGGTAAGATGTATACATTCCAAAGGAACATTGTATCAACAAGGTACCAAGGTGACTGTGGCTTCGTTTCCTATAAAATTGTATGGCTGGGAAGCTGTATAACCAGGGGAATAGGCCTGTAGCCAGAGTGAGGTTGAGGGGTGACCAATCCCTGAAAATCTCATTTTGAGACCAGCAGAAGTAGGACCATTCCCTCTTTTCCCTGGGCCCATCTACTGCACCAGAAAGGGTAAGGAACCAGAGACCAAAAGGCATGAAACACATGCATAATGTAACAAAATGTATAGTTACTGAACTTGGGTATCTCTAAATGTATTTTATTGTGAGTTCATCATCAATGGCCATGAGGTAAAAAAAATATATATATATATCATGGCATCCTTAATGCTTGGCTGTGGGTCTCAGTAAATTCATATGCTCTTTGTCTTTAGAAAAAGTACTCCTTAAGAAAACACTAAACATAGTCACAGCTGCACATACCTGTAATCCCAGCACTCGCAGAGGCAGGCAGATCTCTGTGTGTTTGAAACCAGCCTAGGCTACAAAATGAGTCCAGGACAGCTGAGACTACACAAAGAAACCCTGTCTTGAAAAACAAAGCAAAACAAATACTAAACAAAAAAGAAAGAAAGAAGGAAAGAAAGAAAGAAAGAAAGAAAGAAAGAAGGAAAGGAAGGAAGGAAGGAAGAAAGAGACTTTAGTTTTTGTTGAGCACAATAAAATTAAGAAAAAAATAACTTCAAAAAAACCCCATAATAATACCATGAACAAAGTTTCTTGTAGGAAATAGAGTGTCACTTAGATAAGCTTAGGTGTTATACAAGTTTCCTTCTGGTGCTAAGTAGCTTTGTGTCTGAGAAACACGAATTCACATCTCACTCCAAGTAGCTGTCACCCAAGGGTACTAATTGTCTGTAAAGTTGGCAATCATTTTCCCACAATCAGGACTGATTAACAATACAATCTGAGTTTCAATGTCTTCCTCTATCTACATACTTAAGGAACAATAAACACCAAGTAAAGTGGACCCAGTCTATAGGATCAAGAGGACTGAACCTGACTTTGCTAGTCATACAATATTGGCCAAGCACTTTACTATCACTGTGTTGACTAAGTTGCTTTTTTGTTTATTTTTTTTCAATTTAACACAATCTAAGTTCATCTGGGGAGAGAGAACCTCAACTGAGAAAATCCACAGAGCAGATTGGCCCATAGACAAGAATGTGGGGACATTTTTCTTGATTAATGATTGATATAAGAAGGACCACGCTACCATGGGTGATGCTATCTCTAGGCAAATGATCCAGAGTTTTATGAAAAAGCAAAATGAACAAGCCATAGAGAGCAAGCAAGTAAGTAGTGTTTCCCTAGGAACTCTGCATCAGTTCCTGCTTGCATGTTCCTGCCATTAGTTCCGCTCCTAACTTTTCTTCATGAAGGACTGCAAGGTGAAATAAACATTTTCTTCTCCAAGTTACTTTTGGTCATGCTGTTTATGACAGCAACAGAAATCAAACTAAAATAATCTCAAAGGTTTATTTTCCTCAACTGCAGTACTGAGAGAAGAAAGGTTCCATGGGATATTATTAGCACACAGTGTTTGCACCCATTATTAGTTGGAGAATGAATGTTTCTCTTCATGCCCTTCTCCTCCAAGGCCCTATTTTATCACTTAGCTTTTTATTCCTCTTGTTTAAAAGAAGAACATGGTGGTAGTTTGTTTCATTGCCACCACAAAGGCAATGGTATCTATACAATTTCTCTGGTGATGCCCTCCTCTATTTGGCCAAATAATTGAGAACTAATCTACTAAGTCTCAGAATGCTCGGTGACTTGTCACTTGGATTCAAGATGGAACCAAAGGAAAAAATTATTTTAAGAAGTCTGCAGATCTTCATCTCTCTTTCTGCTTTTCCAAAACCAATTCAGAAATCTTATCTACAGCTCTGCAGCAGAACACCTGCTGTGATCTGTCTCCCTTTCTTCTCTGACTTCACCCCCTTAGAGATCATAAAGATCTCCTCCAAACTTCTTTCTACCAATTCTTTCCATTATCCCAGCCTCCAGTACCAGTAGGCATTCCCTGGGAACATACCAGGGGAGTGGGCTAAGAAAACAGATAAGCTAACTGAAAACCTTCAGCACTCCTTTCTCTTCCAAATCCAATCCCCTAGTTACATCCTTAGCTCTGCAACAGAATACCTGCTGCAGACTTCCTCCCCTAATCTTACTTTTCCTGTAAATCTCACAGACCTTCACATCCTACCATCTCTTCCCCCTTTCATTGCTTGATCCCAGCCCCAACTTCAGCAGGCATTCCCTACTAACACATAGGCCACTCCTGCTAGGGAAGCAAGTAGCTTGACTACAACTTTTCAGCAATCCCTCTGTTTCTACAAATCTAATACTCAGTCCCATCCTCAGCTATGCAGCACCACACCTGTAGAAGCATCACCACATCCCATTTCGGGTGGATTACACAGATCTTCCCATCTTAACATCCCTCCTTCCACTGGTTGCTTCTCACATTTCCTGCTAACCCATAGGCTACTTTTCCCAAGGAAAGAGGTAAGATCCAATCTGCCAGTCTCATCATCAACTAAATAACAGAACTTCTGAGTTGACCTCTCCCCATTAACTGCCCTCATTACAAGGAAACAGAATAAGCAGATTCTGGTGGAACATTTTTTCCTCTCTCCACTATCACTTCCTCTCTCAACACTATCAGGGTCACTAGAATATCTCTAATCCTAATTGTCAGTTTCCAATACCCAGAAACACATTGTATCTGAAACATCCAAGGGTCATGTCTATCGGGTCCACAAAAAAGTCCTTGCCAGGAAACATATAGTCACCACATTCTCTTAAAACAGAGGTAGAAAACAGAAATCAAGAAACAAAAACCCATACAACAAAGAAAAAGAAATATTAGCACCTATAATTATAATAATTATTGCAACCCCAGATGCCAAGATGCCAGTGTAAAAACACAATCAATAACAGTCAGAACAATATATTTCAACTAGAGCCCAGAAACCCTACAGAAGCAAGCCCTGGGTATTTCACAATAGCTGAAGAACAAGAAAAACGACCTTAAAATACATTGTATGAATTTCCTTAAAGAGGAAATGAGGAAATTCCCTAAATAAATCCATAAACACTTCATCAGTGGAGGAAAATGAATAAAACTATTTAAGACCTGACCATTGAAATAGAATCAATAAAGAAAACCCAAACTAAGAAATTTTGGAAGTGAAAAATTTTGGAATTCATTCAAGAACTACAAAGGCAATCCTCACCAACAGATGAAAAGAAATGGAATAGAGAATCTCAGGCACTGAAGATACAAGATGATAAATGGATACCCAGTCAAATAAAACATTAAATTTATAATCTGACATAAAACATCCAGAAAAGAGCCGGACATGATAGTGCACACTTGTAATCTGAGCACTCAGGGAGGCAGAGGAAAGCAGACATCTGTGAGTTCAAGGCCAGCCTGGTCTACAAAGTAAGTCCAGGATAACCAAGGCTACACAGAGAAATACTGTCTCAAAAAAACAAACAAACAAAAGACAAAAACAAAACAAAAGCAAAAACCAATGAAACAGAACAAATAACAGCAAAAAATCCAGAAAATATGGGACACTATGAAAAGACCAGTTCTGAGAATAATAGGAATAAAGAAAGGGGAAAAAAAAACCTAAGCTCAAAAGCAGAGAAAATATTTTAAACACAATAATAGATAAAATTTTTCTAACCTAAAGAAATAGATGCTTAAAATTTATAAGACGAAGACAGAATGCCAAGATCTCTCTACGAATACAATCCTACAGAGTTACTAGAAGAAAACCTCAACCTAAAGAGATTAATTACATCCAATGAAAACACAGATAAAAAAAATAATCTCTGACCAGCAAAATCAGTAGAGAAAACACATACACACACCACTGTCACCACTACCACCACCAACAAAATAGCAAGCATTAACAATCATTAGTCATTGATATCTCTCAACATCAATGGTCTCAATTCCCCATATAAAAGGCACTGACTAATAGTGAATGCAAATACATATCAATGCTTCCTTGCAGCCAAAGAATACACCTCAACGCTGAGGATAGGCATTATCTCAGAGTGAAGGGTTAGATAAAGGTATTTCAAGAAAAATGGATATAAGAAACAATCTGGTTTCTCCATTTTCATATCTAAAAAAAATGTACTACAAAACTAATCAGAAAAAAAATATGGAAGAACAAAAGAAAACCCACAAAGAGGATATTTCTCTTCTTAAATCTATCTTCCAAAAATAAGGTCTCCAATGTTTGTAAAAGAAACACTACTACATCTTACATCACATATTGTCCCTCACACACTGATAGTGGGAAACTTCAGTGCTCTTCCTTCCAATAGACAGGCCCACCAGAGAAATACTAAACTAAGAAATGCTAGAGCTAACATGATATAAACCACAGAAACCTAACAGATATTCACAAAACATTTCATCCAAGGACAAAAGAATATGCATTCTTATCTGCACCTCATGGCGTTTTCTCAAAAATCAAACACATACTCAGACACAAATCAAGTCTGATACAATAAAATTGAAATAACACCATTCATCTTATTATATCACAACGGTTTAAACCTGGATATCAACAACAGAGACAACATAAAGCTTAAAAACTCATGAAACTGAAGAGCTCTAATGAATCATGACAGAAATTATTTTTTTAAAAAAGTAGACTGTCTACAATTGAATTAAAATGAATGCACAGTATACTCAACTTATGGAACAAAATGAAAATATTTCTAAGAGAGGCAAGTTTATAGGACTAAGTGCCTATATTAAACAACAACAGTAACCCTGGACGTTGAGCATTTCTTTAAGTGTTTTTCTGCCATTCTACAGTCCTCTACAGAGAGTTCGCTGTTTAGCTCCATAACCCATTTTTTAATTGGATTACTTGATTTGTTGCTTTTTAACTTCTTGAGTTCTTTATATATACTGGATATTAGCCCTCTGTCAGATATAGGGTTGGTGAAGGTCCTTTCGCAGTCTGTAGGCTGTCGTTTTGTTTTGATGAGAGTGTCTTTTGCTTTACAGAAGCTTTTCAGTTTCATGAGGTCCCATTTATTGATTGTTGCTCTTAGAGCTTGTGCTGTTGGTGTTCTGTTCAGGAAGTAGTCTCCTGTGCCAATGAGCTCTAGGGTCTTTCCCACTTTTTCTTCTAACCAATATAATGTGTCTGGTGTAATGTTCAGGTCTTTGATCCACTTGGACTTTAGTTTTGTGAAGGGTGATAAATATTTTCATTTTTCTGCATACAGACATCCAGTTGGTCCAGCACCATTTGTTGAAGATCCACTGAATGGATTTGGCTTCTTTATCAAAAATCAATTTTCCATAGGTATGTGGGTTTATTTCTGGGTCTTCTATTCAGTTCCATTGATCCACTGTTCTGTTTCTATGCCAATACCTCCTCCACTGTTGGTGGGAATATAAACTTGTACAACCACTCTGGAAATCAATTTGGCACTTTCTCAGACAATTAGGAATAGTGATTCCTCAAGATCCAGCTATACCACTCCTAGGCATATATCCAAAAATATGCTCAAGTACACAAAAAGGATATTTGCTCAACTGTGTTCGTCTATGTTCGTAGCTGCTTTATTCATAATAGCCAGAACCTAGAAACAACCCAGATGTCCCTCAGTCGAGGAATGGATACAGAAATTGTGGTACTGTTACACAATGGAATACTACTCAGCAATTAAAAATGAGGAAAGCATGAAATTTGCAGGCAAATGGTGGGACCTGGAAATGATCATCCTGAGTGAGGGATCCCAAAAGCAGAAAGACACACATGGTATATACTGACTTATATAGACCTGTAAGATAGGATAAACATGCTGAAATCTATACAACTAAAGAAAATAATCAAGAAAGAGGACCAAGGGTAAGATGATCAATCCTCACTTAAAAAGACAAATGGGATGGACATTTTTAGTTCCATATTAAGGTGCTCCCTTTCTGTATGATCACTGATATGATGGGCCAGGAGTCTTTGGAGCTTCATTTACAAGAGAACTAAGCTATTCATGGAGGTTTCATGTTCATGGCTTAGTTCTGTAAACTCTCAGTTCCAAATTCCTACTGAGATCATATTGGCTCAGTGCCTAGTTGTTAATACTCTGAGAGAATATGATTGTGATGAGACAGTTAGCAAGATATTCTTGAATCTAGAATGAATTAAGCAGGAAAAATAAAACAACAAAGGTAACATTTCAGAGTAAAATTTGAATCATTTATAAGATTAAGGATTGTAGTTCACAAGGCAGTATTCATTATAAACCGAAATTATTACATTATTCAACAACTTTCCTTGATCTGTAAGCCCTGGCCAGGAGGATACTGAGATACAGCTCTGTGTTTGAACATGTAGGCTCTCATTTGTTCATACCATTAATCTTTCCAGGCTGGCTCCCCAACTCACACATTATCCTTTTTAAGACTCTTTAGTCAATGCTTTTTCCTACCATCTTAAGAGAAACTTAAAAGTTTAATCAATTATTTCAGCAACTGTTTTTAATCGTGCATACTAAATTAAACCTGGGGACTGCCAACTGTGAATTTGGGATTATCCAAAATAGGGGATGAAGGGAAGCCAAAGTTCTCTCTAGGCCACAACTGGTTGGAGGGATATTGATCTCATTGTCTCTGAACTACAGCACTTGGCTTCTCAATTATTCATAGATCACTAGGATTGTGAAGATTCAGGAGCAGGTCAAAAAAGCAGGGTAAAATGAAGTTGAAATTACTGTTTTTAGATTTTGGGTTTGATGGTGAAGTAGATAAAAGGAATTGTTTTGAAGAAAAGTATATGTCACTGTAAGCATCATCTGAATATCTTAATTAGTCTTTAAGTAAATGTAATTATAATAGAGAGTAGCCATGCATTCTGTGATCTCTCAGTAGTTAAATATATGGGCTACTGAAAAAATATTGGGGCTTTATTTTGTTAATGGATACAAAGAGAATCACAAAACTTTTTGATAGTCATCATTTTTAGTGTATTACTAACTAAATAATTTTAAAAATGGATTTGTTTTAGCTATTATGCAATATTTGAGGGATTTAAGAAGTAAATGAAAAATTATCTTATATTCATGGTTTCTTTTTTAAATAAAAACTATATCATGAAATTTTGATTAGATGACATGGACAATAGTATTGGGTGAGCATGGTTATATTATTATTATGCATAAAATGTAGATGATGAAGTTAAATTAACATAGTTTTTCTTTAAGTAATTTGTACATTGTCACACAGCCAGTTGGGGGTAAGGAAGGCTGAACTCAAAGCAGGAAAATATAAGAAAAGTGTGGTTCTGTATATCATATGTTGAAATTAGTCTTCCTTAAGACTCTTGGCTGACACCACCTTCCCCAACGTGTCTGTTTTGTAGCAGGACCTATAAAGCACAGCTTAGATTAGATATTGTCATCTAATAGCACCCTGCTTCACTGATATGAGAGAAAAGAATATCAACAATGGGACAGATAGAGATGAGGTCATGGGAGGACACAGAAAGTACAATGGCATGTATAATCCAAGGGTGGGAGTCATAGAAGAAATCATAGCAGTTTAATCTTGGATGGCTAGCCTCCAAAGGTATTTGGAAAAGAATTCTGCTGTTTAAGCCACTGGGGTCTTGGTATTTTGTTATCATAGTCCTACTGAACTTAGACACTCTACTTTCAAAAGTGTAGTAAGTCGTCTCTATATCATCACATGGAATAAATATTAACTAATCATATATCTTTCTGAGGAGTTAGACACAAAGCCATTTGAGAAGATATTCAGTGTGTTCTGTCACACCCACTGCCCTGAGCTGAGGGATACACCCTGTGTAGTCCATGTAGAGGAATATACAACTGCCTAAAGCTCCACTTCCAGGAGATCTGATGTCTTCTTCTGGCTTTGACAGTCACCCAGACACACTTACATATACACATAAATAAAATCTATTTTTAAAAATATTCATGCAATGTGTTTCAACTCAAATGTGGGGGAAATGTAGATCTATTAAAATTGAGTGTAAAGATGTGCCTATTTTTGTTACTATTTCTATTCACTGAGTTGCAATAAAGATGTTTATTCTTCACCTATGAACCATTTTGAGTATTGTCAACTTTTGATCACCTACTCAGATTTGTATCTGTGAGACCGGGAATCTGAGGACCTGAAAGAATTGGGCAGATCACAGTCTAGTGCTGTAGAGAGGCTTACCTTAATTTTAGTGTACTTTTATTAATGAATGTAACAAAGAAAGCAATAATCCAAGGAAGGTTGTCTGAGTTCAGAAAATTTGATTCAAAAAATGTAAATAAGTTTCAGTAAGAACATACCAAATATTGGCAGAGCTGCCCTTTCCCAGAACTTTCTCAAGACAGACCAATTTAAACACAATTGCCTGGTATGTACTATCAAGGAAAGCAAGGTAGAAGGCTAGACCCAGATTCAGGCTACACTGACCAGATTGGTTTCTATAGCTTTGTTTGACATTCAACAAGAATAAACATGTCTTAGATATTGAATGTAAATGTTTGTCACAGGAGGCATGAAATCATGCCCAAGAGCAAGCCAGAGAACAAAATGCACCTGAGATCAAAGTCCCTCAGCTTTTTTTCCACAGAGGCATCTCTCGCAGTTCCCAGGGCATTGTTCATCATGTGTCATTCCTTTGGTGGTGTTCCCACAGGTATTTACATCACAATAAGTTCCAAGAAATTTCTTCTACCGAGCTAATGGTAAAGTTCAGTTGACAGGTGTGTTTTTGCAGTGCACACTGGGGCTCTTGGGAGCATTCTCTAGCTTCTCTAGCACAGCTAATACACACATGGTTCCTTAGAGTAACTGAATATTCATTTGTTTTAGAAGGAAATAATTTCTGAAGAACAATGCACAGCATGTGGAAGTTTCTGACAACTGGAAAATACTTTAACCTAGCTGGTCATGCTGGGGAACTTGCAAGTCTTTTTAAAAGCTTTACTCTAAAACAAATAATAGAAGATACATAAGTAATGTTTATCTACATATGTTTGAAATAAACAAAGAAGCAGATTTTTTTTTCATCTTGTTCTGAGGCCACTTAAAATTTAAACCTGGGACTCTTCTAAGTGAAGACTCCTTAAGGCAAGGTAGCATGCTTCACAGGCACAATTCCAACCTGCCGCCTGTTTGAATTCACGGTACACAAAGCAATGTGCTTACACCAACACGTCCATGTTGTTTCTCAGACCTCTGGGGATAACTTTTTTGTGTGTGCGAGAAAAAAATGTTTTGTTGCTTATGTCACACTGCTACAAGGCACAGTGTTATAATTTACATATATAGTTTTAAAGTATCTCATGAAGAATTCACCCTTCTGAGGTGTACTGTCTACAACCCAACCATACAACTGGAGACAACAAGCTGGATTTAATACCCTTTTCCCCTGCCACCAACATCATATTGGAAAACGTGGTTGGGTCTCGATTTATATTTACATAGTCCTGAGTTCTTTTCCTTCTTGTTCTATGAAAAGACTCATTCATTGTGGCAGAATATGTTATCTTTTGAAAAAATGATGTACTTGGCTATCTATCATCTATGCAAGAGTGCCAAACTTCAGGAGATGAGGCCACCACAGGGTTTTAGAAGATATATATATATATCTTTTCTTCACAATAATTAAAGGTTTTGGTAACTCAAACTCTCATGGCACTTAATATGAGGAAACAGCATATATTTTCTGGCCGGGTTGTAACTCATCATATGATTTATTTTAATAAAATCCCTTTTGTTGACCCCTCTTAAACGAAGGTTTACTGTCATTGCTACTGTAGCATATCCAGGAGGGGGCAGTAGAGTGTTTGGTTCAGGTGGTAACAATTTTACCATATGAAATGACTTTAAAAAATTATACGCAAGCACACAACAAGGACATTTGCTCAACCATGTTCGTGGCTGCTTTATTTGTAATAGCCAGAACGTGGAAACAACCCAGATGTCCCTCAGTTGAGGAATGGAT
>CM053753.1:1026996-1091832 GCA_028658305.1 Pachyuromys duprasi | reverse complement strand
TGATTGTTCCTCTATGTGGGCAGTTAATTTCTTCTCCATTTCTTTGAGGACCTTGTTCAGTTCCTTTTTTTTGTCTCTTCTTTTGTTCCTCCAATATCTACATAATCAAAGCTTTAAGATAATTTTCCTGTGTCTCTGCTGAATTAAAATCTCCACTGCTTTTGGGTGTTTCTGGTGGGGCCATGGTGTCCTGATTTTTGTTGGGTGAATTCTTTCACCGATTTCTGGGCATTTTTTTATATATAATCAAGGAGCTGTTTGTGCTTTAAGGCTGAACTTCAGTCTGAAATTGTCAATCTCCTGTGTCAGGAGTATTTTTCAACAAGATCAGGGATTTTCAGTGGTTTGTTAGTGTGTGTTGTTGTCTCAGTTGAACTTTGTTGTTTGCTCTGTTTGCCTAGCTTTGTGCTCTGTGCTAGAAGCTGTGAGCACTGCAGGCTGGTCACCCCTCTGGTCTGGAGGTTTTATTCCTCACTCTGTGCTAGAGTCTGATTGTCCTGGTTTGAGATGTCAGCTGGGGGTTCCGCGCTCTGCCCTGGGCTTGCTGCTAAGGGCTCTCCCCTGGCCTGGAGATTTGGCGCTCCCTTCTGGGCCAGGGGCTGTGCACCACGGTCTGAGATGATATTTGGGGCACACACAGTGGGTTTGGGTTGGTTGCAGGCTTTGCTGAGCAGTGTGCACTTGCTGTATGCAGGCCTGTCTGAAATGGTGCCTGAGGTCTTCTCTGTCTGGCCTGTGGACACACACGGACTAATGTTTTTGCTGGCGGCTCCGAGCAGTGTGCACCCGCAGTATGCAGGTCAGTGAAAAAGGTACCTGGTTCCTCCTCAGTCTGCCGGGGAGACTGTGTGATCCAGTCTAGTATGGCGGCTGTGGGCACCCAGCATGGCTGCTCGTTCAGATTAGAGCTGTGTGCTGCTGGTCACCCGGAAAACTCTGGGGAATAACTGGGTTTCCCCATGGTTTTCCGACTTGATTTTCTCACCGTAGGAGTTCCGCTCACCTGGAAATCACAAATGCTGACCGTTTTAGGTCCCAGAGTTCAGTCTCCTGGTCGCTGCATTGTTTCTGCTGTCCTACTCCTCAGACACAGTGTCCTCTCCTGGCAGCCATCTTGGATCTCTCCCCTGCTCAACTTTTTCTATTAATCCGGTAATTATCTCCCTTCACAGCTAATTTTATTACAGAAGACTCTAAGAATGAGCTGCATTTCTAATCCTAAGCAGATAGAACATTAGCTCCTTATGAATTGTTAGCAGAAATGTTCCTTCTTTATTATCTTCTGAAGCAGTCATTTCCAAAATCAGTCTCCATCGGCAGCATGGATCCTGCTAGGGCTGGACATGCTGGCTCAGATAGCCCTGGCGATTGCTCGAGAGCATCACTAGCAACCTATAAATTTCTTAATACATTCTTTTTTCAGGATTTGTAAAAAGAGAAAAGTCTTGCCTCAAATGGTTGATTGCTACAAAGATTTCTTGTGGTTTTCTGCAGATTACTTTCATTTTCCAGACTAAATTATTCAGAAATTCTTTGAATTATAATTTGTGCAAAAATAAAGATTTGATTTTGCAGTAAAATTAATCAGTATTGGATAATGACCAATAGCTTAGCAAGCACTAGGTAAGAAGCTCTTCGATTTTCATCTCTGTGTTTTTCTTGTGTTATTTTTGGTTTGTCCTCATAAGAATTAAAATCAAGACCATTTGAAGGCAAGCCTTTAGATTTAGGGTCAAGAATAGCAATGTGCCTGATGAATTTACATGTTTTGTTAAAACCACATTTCTTTTTAATACAATGTATACTGATGAAACCAACATTAAAACAGTGTATAATCCCCTATTCTTTACTTTAAGACAGTGATTGTAGACAAAGCAACATTAAAAAAAGTGTAAAATATCCAGAGGAGGATATCAGATCTTTTGAGCTCAAGTGTAGGCACTTGAGACCCAATGGATGTGGGTTCAGTCAAACAAATGTGGGTCCTATGTGAGAGCAGTAAGTACTCTCCAGCCACAAGTGTTAGACTTATACATTCAATCCACCTGTGATTGTGATACCAGAATATCCTCTCTCAAAACAAAGGCCATTTTTCAAACTCTTCTGTACACTCTGTCATGAATACAGAACTCTCAGCTACCTAAGCTATGAGTCTCTTGGCACTTTGCCTCCAGCCATACTGAACTTCTAGCCAACTGGTTAACTTTGGTGTTCACCAGCCTAAAGTCCTTCCACTGGGGTACACTGGTTGTATTCTAGGTAGGCCAGGCAGTTGGTGACCAGCCAGAAAGACCTCTGAGCCAAAAGCTGCTCAGGTGCCTCACAGGCCTCCTTGGGATGGAGGGTAACGGGTTTGGTCCTGTGCCAAACTCAACTCTGCTTGGTTCATTGTCCCTGCTGATATCAGTATTTCTGACCTAGGTGGGCCAGGTTAGGGAGCAGGCAGAAATGTCTCTGTGCTGCGACCTCCTTTTGTGCCTCATAGGCCTCCTCAGGATCAGAAACAACGGGGCTTGATTAGCGTTCCTAGCTCACCTCAACTAGGTTCACCGTCTCTGCTGGGCTCTCTCTTTTTGAACCAGTTGAGCCAGGCATCTGGAGAGTAGGCCCCCAAATTTAATCTCCACAGAAGCTCAATCTTCCTACCATCTCATTCTGTTTGCTTGGAGAAACTCATTTTTCCTTTCAGAGCCTCACGTATTCTGATATGATAAAGACAAATCACTGAGGATTTAGCTCATGACCTGGAATGTATTACAAGGTTGCTCAGAAGAACATGGTTTTGGATTCTTAATCCCATGTGTGGCTAAAAATACTGTTGTCGTGATGGGTGTGTGTGTGTGCCCATATGTATATTTATGTATGGTGAAGATCCTTTCGGTTTGTAACTGAAACGAGAGTTCATCGAAGTTACAAGAGCTCGTTATTCTTTTAGACCTGCTATAGTTTGTTAATTACTGTGTCACTTTATCACCTTAGCATGACATAAATAGAACATACACCGAAGTGCTTCATTGAGGAATGATGATAATATGTTTTCCATATTTAGATTAACGTTTAAACATTATTTTTCTGATTCATAGAAGTGTAACATTCAGCATGGCATTTCTCTTTTTAGCTGTCCATTTTATATACTTTTTCAATAATTTTTTTTATTATTTAAAAGTTTTATACAATATGTTAAGTCAAATTTGTCTACTTCTTCCTTCCTCAAAGTTCCCCAGTTTTCCCTCCCAATTTCAGAAAGTTATCTTCAAAAAAACATATTTATGAAACACAATTTCTGTATCCATTCTTCAACTGAAGGACATCTGGGTTGTTTCCAGATTCTGACTGTTACAAATAAAGCAGCTATGAACATAGTTGAGCAAATGTCCTTGTTATATTCTTGAGCATCTTTTGGATATATGTCCAGGAATGGTACAGCTTGATCTTGAGGTAGCACTATTCCTAATTGTCTGAGAAAGCATAAGATTGATTTCCAGGGTGGTTGTACTAATTTGCATTCCCACCAGCAATGGAGGAGGGTTCTCCTTTCTCCACATCCTGTCCAGCATGTGTTGCTGCTTGAGTTCTTGATCTTAGCCATTCTGGTGGGTGTAAGGTGAAATCTCAGGGTCATTTTTATTTGCATTTCCCTGATGAGTAAGAATGTTGAGCATTTCTTTAAGTGTTTCTCTGCCATTTGGTATTCCTCTATTGAGAATTCTTTGTTTAGGTCTGCACCCCATTTTTAATTGGATTGTTTGATTTGTTGCCTTTTAACTTCTTGAGTTCTTTATATATACTGGATATTAGACCTCTGTCAGATATACGGTTGGTGAAGATCCTTTCCCAATGCATAGGCTGTCATTTTGTTCTGACGAGAGTGGCCTTTGCTTTACAGAAGCTTTTCAGTTTCATGAGATCCCATTTATTGATTGTTGATCTTAGAGCCTGTGCTGTTGTTCTGTTCAGGAAGTTGTCTCCTGTGTCAATGATCTCAAGGCTCTTCCCCACGTGTTCTTCTAACAGGTTTAGTGTATCTGGTTTTATGTTGAGGTCTTTGATTCACTTGGATTTTAGTTTTGTGCAGGGTGATAAGTGTAGATCTCTTCACATTTTTCTATATGTGGAATACTACTCAGCAATTAAAAACAAGGAAATCATGAAATTTGCAGACAAATGGTGGGAACTAGAAAAGGTCATCCTGAGTGAGCTATCCCCAAAGCAGAAATACACACATGGTATATACTCACTTATAAATGGATATTAGATATATAATATAGTATAATCATACTAAAATCTCTATACCTAAAGAAGCTAAGCAAGAAGGAGGACCCTGGGTAAGATGCTCATTATTAATTCAGGAAGGCAAAAGGGATAGACATCAAAAGAAGATGAAAACAAGGAACAAGACAGGAGCCTACTACAGAGGGCCTCTCAAAGACTTTACCTAGCAGAGTATTAAAGCAAATGCTGAGAGTCATTGACAAACTTTGAGTGCAGGGCAGAGTGTAGAGAATCTTATAAAAGAAGAAGGAAATAGAAAGACGTGGAAGGGTCTGGAGCTCCACAAGGAAAGCAACAGAACCAAAAATTCTGGGCCTAGGCATCTTTTCTGAGACTGACACTCCAACCAAGGACCATGCATAGAGATAACCTAGACCACCTGTGTAGTTGTAGCCCGTGGCAGCTCAGTCTCCAAATGGACTCCCTAGTTAGGAAGGGGAGCAAGAGCTGTCTTTGACATGAACTCAGTGGGTGGCTCTTTGATCACCTCTCCCTGAGAGGAGAGCAGTCTTACCAGGCCACAGAGGAAGACTATGAAAGACAGTCCTGATGAGAACTGATAGGCTAAGGTCACATGGAAGAGGAGGAGGTCCTCTATTATGAGTGGACTGGGGAAGGGGCATGGGAGGAGAAGAAGGAGGGAGGGCAGGATTGTGAGGAGACAAGAGTGTTGCTACAGATGGGATACAAAATGAATAAATTGTAATAAATTAAAAATATATTAGAAAAACTTATTTATAAACTCTAGTCCCGTTACCGCTTTCTGTATGTGTGTGGTCATCCATTAAAGCATTAGTAGCTAAACAGTGGCCATGTCTTCAAAAGAGAATGAGTCTCCCTGTCTCAGAAGCCATTGCATGTTGATAACCTCTGCAATGGAGATAGGACCTCGGAGCCCCTCGGAGCTGTGAATTTGATTGCTTGATTTTGCACATCTTGTGCCAATAAATACAGTTTCTGTGAGTTTATGTATGTAGGAGCCACAAACATGATATTTCACAACTGAGAACACCCAAAACACTGGCTGGGAAATGATAAGTGAACCAGAATTCATATTCTTTCTTCCAGTAGCTTCTACAGTTGTATGCTATTATATATATATATATATATATGTATATATATATATATATATTCTTTAATATATCACCTAGTATCTTTTATTATTACATATTTTTCTTACTTCATGAGATATCTGGGGATCCTGTATCTGCTAAATCTGGTTTGAAAGAATAAAATTATTGAAAATAAAAAACCCTGAAAATAAAATAATAAAATGAGTAACAATTGGAACAAATCTGGAAATTAGGGAAATGGTCTTTAGAAAGATACAGTTGGAAGCATGTTTTCAGATTCTTTGTAGTTTTCAAACATCTGCACTCATGCTTTTTAGTAACATCTTTGTGAAGAAGGTTGTCCGGCAACTAGATTCACTTAGGCTCCTTCAATTTTTATTAAACCAGCTCAGACAAATTTAGAAGATCTTACTCAAATAGCACTTATATTAAATTATTCTAACTTTTAAATAGCTAATGATAGCATATCTTATTTGTATCTATAAGTCGTTAAATATCTAGGTTGTTTTAGATGCACTAAAAACCTGCCCTTTTTCAGAGTGTAGATGTTTGTGGCTTGGTCTAGTTAAAATAATTTGTTTATGTAAATATTTAATTCATTATTTTTAAAATTAAGTAGATAATGTAGGCCTAGTTCAAAGGCATATTTTTCTTACAGTCTCTCTGTGTCTCTGTCTGTCTGTCAGTCTGTCTCTCTCTCTCTGGTGTATGTGTGTGTGTATGTGGTGTGTGTGATGTGGTGTGTGTGTGTGGTGTGATATGTGTGTCTAAGTTTGTGTTTGTGGTGTGGTTTATGGTGTAGTGTGTACCCATATATGTGATGTGTGGTATGTGGTTTGCAGTATGTGTGTAGTGTGGTATGGTATATATGTGGTATGTGGTTTGTGGTGTGTGTGGGGGGGTGGGCATGTGTGTGCCTACATGTTCTCTGAGGCTGTTACATGCATGTATGTGTATGGAGGCCAGAAGACACCCTTGAATGCTGTTCCCTTGGCATCATTGACCGTTTTCTGAAGTACAGTCTTTTGGTGGTTTACCAGTTGGTCTAAATCAGCAAGCTCTTGGGAATCCCTAGTGACTGTTTCCTTAATATTGGAATTACAAGTAAAAGTCACAAGATCCGTTGTCAAAGTCTCCATCTTTCAAGGCAAGCACTTTACCAAGTGAGCCATTTTTCCATGTGTGAGCTTTTCAAATATTTGCTGGCTTTATCAATTGCTTCACTTGACCCTGTGCCACAATTTTACCAGTACCTACTTCCTCTGCACAGGGCTCAGTTATGCAGCATGCTTTGTTAGCATGTGTGATCCAGACTATTACATGGTATAAATGTGTACATTCACACTGCTGTATTTAGATATGCCATACTTCTCACTGACATTAAATAGGAAGTTAATGTGTGTGTGTGTGTGTGTGTGTGTGTTTGCTGGATATTAAATTTAAGGCTTCGAACTAACAAGCAAGCACTTTATTGCTAAGCACACTTCTATCCAATCCTTATGTTTTAATACAAATAATATTTGGTTGTTGATATTATTATGCTTATATGTTATTTATTTCTTTGCCACATAAACACACATTTGATTCAGGTTCTGGTATTTCTCCAGGGATGCAATGATACAAATTGTAGAACAGTATCTCAGCATAGTAGATTAGAAAATCACTGCTAACTGCATGGTACTGGCATAGAAACAGAATAGTAGATCAATGAAATCAAATAGAAGACCCAGAAATAAAGCCACACACCAATGGATATTTGATTTTTGGCAAAGAAGCCAAAAATATACAATGGAAAAAAAGATAGCATCTTCAACAAATAGGACTAGTATAACTGGATGTCACATGTAGAAAATGTAAATAGATTCATACATATCACCCTGCACAAAACTATAGTCCAAGTGGATCAAAGACCTCAACATAAAACCAGACACAGTAAACCTGTTAAAAGAAAAAGTGGGGAAAAGCCTTGAGCTCATTGGCACAGGAAACAACATCCTGAACAGAACACCAACAGCACAGGCTCCAAGATCAATAATCAATAAATGGGACTTCATGAAACTGAAAAGCTTCTGTAAAGCAAAGGACACTGTCATCAGAACAAAACAACAGTCTACAGATTAGGAAAGTATCTTCACCAACCCTATATCTAACAGAGGACTAATATCCAGAATATATAAAGAACTCAAGAATTTAAACAGCAATGAATCAAGTAATCCAATTAAAATGGGGCACAGAGCTAAAAATAAAGAATTCTCAATAGAGAAATATTGAACGGCAGAGAAACACTTAAAGAAATGCTCAACATCCTTAGTCATCAAGGAAATGCAAATCAAAATGGCCCTGAGATTTCACCTTATGCCTATCAAAATGGCTAAGATCAAGAACTTAAGTGTCAACACATGCTGGAGAGGATGTAGAGAAAGGGGAACCCTTCTCCATTGTTGGTGGGAATGTAAACTTGTACAACCACTTTGGAAATCAATCTGGCACTTTCTCAGATAATTAGGAACAGTGCTTCCTCAAGATCCAGCTACATCACTCTTAGGCATATATCCAAAAGATGCTCAAGTGTACAACAAGGACATTTGCTCAACCATATTTGTCTCAGCTTTATTCATAACAGCCAGAATCTGGAAAGGACCCAAATGTCCCTCAATTGAGGAGTGGATACAGAAATTGTGGTACATTTACACAACGGAATACTATTCAGCAATTAAAAACTGGGAAATCATGAAATTTCCAGGTAAATGGTGGAAACTAAAAAAGGTCATCCTGAGCTAATTATCCCAGGACCAGAAAGACACACACTAATACGTGGATATTAGACATAAAATACAGGATAAACACACTAGAATCTCTACACCTAAAGGAGCTCAGCAGGAAGGAGTACCCTGGGTAAGATGATCAATCCTCAGAAATGCAAATGGGATGGACATCAGAAGAGGGAGAAAACAGGGATCAGGACAGGAGCCTACTTAGAGGGCCTTTGAAAGACTCTACCCAGCTAGGTATCAAAGCAGATGCTGAGATTCATACCCAAATTTAGTGCCGAGGGCAGGGAATCTTATGAAAGAAGGCAGAAATAGAAAGACCTAGCAGGGTCAGGAGCTCCACAAGGAGAGCAAATTAACTAAAAAAAAATCTGCTTATTTTCTATAGCCTAGATTCCTGCACATGTCAGTCTTTTTTTGTTGCCCATTGTCTAGCTGTTTCCCAGTGTTTTGTTCTACATAATCCCATTTGTGTTTGTGCTTGTGCATTCTCAATATTGTATGTCCAACACTTCAGCATATAGTCAGGATCATGTCTTCATTGTCCTCTGGAGTGTTACTGTCTCTTCCGAAATTTCAGGACAAATCTCAACAAGCGGTACTATTCATTCTCTATGCCTTCCTAGTACAATCAAATCTTTTTCCTTTTTTTATTCACTTTACATCCTTGTTGTAGCCCATACCTTCTTTTCTTCCAGTTTCATTCTTCCTCTCTCTCTCTCCCTTCCTTTCTAATTTCTCTCCTTTTCTCACAAAGTGGAGCCCCATTTGCCATCCACCCCACTCTTCAAGCTGCATCTGGGCTGAGCTTGTCCTCTTCCCTTGTGGCTTGGCAAGGCAATCCAGCCAGGGAGAAGTGATCAAAAAGCTGAGTTCCTGTCCTATGCTGTCCCCAGTTCACTTAATAGAAGACACATATAAGCCTAAGATGCCTATCTGCAACATCTTGGTAGAGGGTCTAGGTCTAATTTGTACATGATCCTTGGTCAATTCTTCGGTCTCAGCAAGCCCCTCTGGGCCCTGTTTAGTTGGCTCTATTGGTCTCCTTGTGGAGCTCCTGTCAACTCCAGGTGCTTTTCTCTTTCCTCCCACTTTTCTACAAGTTGCCCTACGTATCACCTAATGTTTGGCTATGTGTTTGTATAACCACTTTGGAAAAAAATCTGGTGCTTTCTCAGAAAATTGGGAATAGCTTTACCTGAAGACCCAGTTTTACCTCTCCTGAGCATATACCCAAATGACACTTTGCCATACAACAAGGACTCTTGCTCAACTATGTTCATATCAGGTTTATTCATAAGAGCCAGAATCTGGAAATCACTTAGATGTCCCTCAACCAAAGGATAAAGAAACTGTGGCACATGTACACAATGGAATACTACTCAGCTATTAAACAAACAAACAAACAAACAAACAAAACAAAACAACAACAAAAAACAAGAAATCATGAAAATATCAGGCAAATGGATGCAACTGGAAAAGATCATCTTGAGTTAGGTAGCCCAGTCCCAGAAAGACCCATGGTACATACTAACATATAAGTGGATGTTAGCCTTATAGAACAGTATAAGCATTCTACGTGGCACAGACTCAAAGATGGTAAGTAACACGGAAGATGCCAGGGAGGAGGCATAAATCTTACTTGGAAGGGGAGATATAATAGAAAAATATTGTGACTAAAGAGAGGGAACAAGGTAGGAGAGAGAAAGCAGAGAGTTAAGAAGGTGGAAAACAGACCTGAGGAGTGTGAGAACAGAAGGCTTGTAGAGAAAAGAGAAACTGGGGGTGGGGGTATCTCTATGCAAGTTGGAGACCTAAGGGAAGGTAGGCTCCTGAGAGGCTGTGAGAGAAACTCAAGCAGAGACTACTAATTACAGAGACCATAAAGACGAAAGAAGACATACACTAACTAGACAAGACTTCTAGTAAAGAGCATGGAACACCAACCCACCCATAGAAACTTTGACCCAAAATTTACGCTGCCTACAAGATAGACATGGATAAAGATAGAACAGATAGAGCAGAGATTGAGGCCTGGCCCAATCAAAGATTCATCCTATGGAAGAGTGCCAATCCCTGACACTATGAACAATGTTCTGCTAAACTTGCAGTCAGGAGCCTGACAGAGTTGTCTTCTGAGAGGCTCTACCCAGCAGTGCCTCTGAAGCAAATCTTTTCAATTGTAACTTTTTTTTAAGTTTTACATATGTGTATGTTTGTGTATGTCTGCATATGGTTTATGTGTATGTATAGTGTATATTCATACTGTATAATGTTGTACATGGGCACAAGACAAGGGTGTTGGGTGTCCTTTTCTATCACTCTGCACCTTTTGAGGCAGGGTATCTCTCTGAACTGAGAGCTCAGGATTTTTTTTTTCTAGGCTGGAAAGATCTTTATGTTTCTGCCTTTCTTGGTGTTGGAGATAGAGGCATACATGGGATGCTCAGTTTGTTATGTGCATCCATATGTGGAAGGCTAGATATTCTAATCACTGAACTGTCTTTATATGATAACTCAATCTCTTTCAAAGATTTGTATTCTAAGCACATTTGGAGCTGGGCACAGTGGCACATGCCTGTAATTCCTGCACTTAGGGAGGCAGAGGCAGGTGGATCTCTGTGAGTTTGAGGTCAGCCCAGTCTACAAAGTGAGTCCAGGGCAGTCATAGCTACACAGAGAAACTCTGTCTCAGAAAAAAAAAGGACATTTGAAATTTGTTTGGAACTTTGACAGTCATGCCTTAAAAGAGCATTTGAATTGTTATACTATGAAAATTTTTATGAGTGAAATGAAAGTCCTTGTAATATTTGCATTGTAGAACAATGTTCTTATCTCCAGATGAGAACAGAAGAAACCCTAAAAATAGAGATAAAATGATTGAGAGAATGAGATGTTCAGCTAAAACCACATGAACACTTTTCTCAGTTTTGTTGACATAGATACTGTCATGAAAATAAGTTCAGATGCATAAAATATGTGCATTTGCGTGTGTGGGGGTGTGTCTCTAAGATGTATCATTCTTGCAGCAGATGGGAAGCCTAGGTCTCACATGGGTCCTCTGGTAAGGGAAGTGGGGACTGCATAGGAAATGGACTTACTTGCCAGCATTTTGATCACTTTTTCCTGATGGGACTGCCTTGCCAGACCACAGGGGAAGAGGACATGTTCAGTCCTGACCCAAATTGATGAGCTGGTGTTGATAGGAAAGGGAGCTCCTCTTTTCTTAGAAAAAGAAAAAGGGGACGGAGCGGGGGGAGGGTTAGAATGGGAGGGGAGAAGGGATAGGGCTACAACAAGGATGTAAAGTGAATTAAAAAAAAAAAAGAGTGGAGAAAACAAGTAACAGGACAGGAGCCTACTGCAGAGGGCATCTGAAAGCGTCTACCTAGCAGTTTATCAAAGCAGATGCTTAGACTCAGACTCATAACCAAACCTTTGGCAGAGTGCAGAGAATCATAAGAAATAAGGGGGGATAGTATGACCTGGAGAGGACAGGAGCCCACAAAGACCAAATATACCAGGGCACAGGGTTCTTCTACGAAAATGTTTCTCCAAACAAGGACCATGTATGGATATAACCTAGAACCCCTGCTCAGATGTAGCCCATGGTAGCTCAGTATCCACCTGGATATCCTAGTAAGGGGAACAAGAACTATTTCTGACATGAACTCAATGGCTGGCTCTCTGACCTCCCTGGCCCCCAAGGGAGGAGCAGCCTTGCTAGGCCACAGAGGAAGACATTGCAGCCAGTCCTGAAGAGACCTGATAGGCTAGGGTCAGATGGAAGAGGAGGAAGACCTCCCCTATCAATGGACTTAGAGAGGGGAAGGAAGGAGGTGAGGGATGGAGGGTGGGATTGGGAGAGAATGAGGGAGGGGGCTACGGCTGGGATACAAAGTAAAAAACCTGTGATTAATATAAAAATTATATTTAAAAAGTTATCATTCCTATTAAGTATTTGAAACTGTGACTTGACTTTCACCGAGAATCAGATATAATGATATTCAGAAAAATGGACATATAATTAGTTATTGTTCACCATTGAGAGGCTACAAAAGTAAACATATTTTAATTATTTGATATTTTCATACATTTGTACAATAAAACATAATTACATCTACTCCCACTTCATCATTACAAGCTTCCTGTCAACCTCCAACATCATCTATTAACTTAATCTACAAACTAATTTAACTGTCTCTTTCTTTATTTTCGTTCTTTCTCTTTCTTCCTTTCTTTTTATTTCTTTCTTCCTTCCTTCCTTCCTTCCTTTCTTTCTTTCTTTCTTTCTTTCTTTCTTTCTTTCTTTCTTTCTTTCTTTCTTTCTTTCTTTTCTTCCCTCATTTCTTTTCATTTAAATTTTGATAATCAGCCTAGTTAGTTAGTGCTTCCTAAAATAAGGTATATGGGCATGGACAACCTGCTGGTGATCACGGAGTCAAAGAAAAGTAAGTGTTCCCTTCTATGGTTTCTTTTGTGTCTCTTTTGTAAGCTACTGACCCCTTCATAGAGAGATTCCTATAAAAATAAGAAATCTACAAGCAAGTAGTTTGTTTTACTTTTGGTCTAAGAATGAAGATGTTCACAGTACAATTTTGTCATGTTCTTATTTTCTTATGATTTGACCGAGCAGTATGTATTGAGAAATCTGGTGAGATATTTTCTATGACAATCTGTCCTTTCGATCCATTCTTTCTCCATAAAAATCAAACTTAACTTTGAAATCAAGAAACCACGATACAATGGAAAAATAAGACAAAGTGATTTAAAATGCATTGATAATAAATGTGTAAATCTCCTTATAAAACACAGATTTTTCTCTTATAAACATGCACATACTTGATAAAATTAATGCATTTTAAGTGGTAATAATAAATCTTATAGTTTGTTTAATGTGTGATTATTTCAAATGATTATTTGTGTAGCATGATAGAAAGTAAAATGATCAAAATGATTCTGGATTTAAAAATGGAAATTATAGAATGAAATTATAAAGAAATTATTAAGTAAGTCCCCCTTTTCACATTTAATTGTAGCATGACCACTGACAGAAGGTTTCACAATAGGGAAACAGACAAAACAGCAAGTACATCCACAATTCAACAGATTCTTCTAAAGGAAAAGCTAAGAATTCAAGTGCTCTTTGTAACTCTCTCACACATACTTATTTTAATTGTTTAATCTTAAAGTATTAAATAAAAACATTTTACTATGCTGGAGCCCGCCAGCACAACGGGGTTCTGAGTCGGGAGTGAGGATTGAAATTAATAATGTACACTACACATATTATGTTCTGAGAGGCTTCTAGCCGCTTGCTCGTGGCTCCAATGAGCCCTATAGCGTCAATACGCTCTGCATCCGAAAAGCCAGGAGGCCAGCCAGCTTTGTTTATTTATACAAATAGTTTACACAAAGGGTTAATTTTCGCAAGGAAGTGAGGCGGAGCTGAGATTTCAAGCAAGCTCTCCCACCTGCTGTCACTAAACAAAAGGCGAATGGACTTGCAAATCCTTCCCTGTCTCCAAGGCAAGGCCTGGGAAAAACCTGTCTTCCTGTGCTGAGACTAGCATTTCAAACAGCCGCCAAAGCAGCTATGACGCGCCCCACGACATTACTATATAAAGTCATGCATTAAATGAATATTTTAAGATGTATAAAGTATTCTTGATGTTCCAGCCAACGTACCAGATGCAACAGAAGATGCAAGTATTGAAATAGGCTATAAAGAACTCTCACACTGTGACATTTTGACTCCTTACTGACTCCCCACCCCAAAATAAACAGAACTTCACAAAAATAACCAAGAATTTTTTTAAAAAAGGTTTGTGAGAGAAAGGTATTTGGCCCATTGGAGAAATTAGAGTCCTGTCACCACCTACACAGCAGTGAGGGTACAGGTGGACAGCTGTTCTCTTCAGCTGTTACTGAGCTTCCATTCCTGCAAGGCTGTAATAGTGATGAAAAATGATGAGAACTTTTTATTCTCCATAAGCCAGGCAGTGAGCCAAGGAGAATGACATTTTATCTTGGAGTGATACAAAAGTGAGACTCCCATAAAATTTTCAAAATAAAGGTAGACAAATAAGTTATACTTTTATTATATTCCTTTCACAATGCTTCTTTAAATATATTTTTCATAAAATTGTGTGTGTGTGTGTATGTGTGTGTGTGTGTGTGTGTGTGTGTAAGGCCAGAAGGTATTTTTATTCCTTGGAACTGGAACCACAAACTGTTGTCGTACTAGGAATTGAACTCAGGTCTTCTAAAAGAGAAGTACTCCTAACCACCAGGCCATCTCTCCAGACCCTAGATTTTTATTTTAACATACTTTCCCAAAATGTTGTCTTCAGTAACCTCTTGGCTATTTGTCTTTTTATCAGTGAGTACTTCAACATCAAATCCTTAGCTTTACTCATTCACTCTCCTTCTGCTCTCAGAGTATCACACATGCTAGAAAAACATTCTACCACTGAGACACATCCCAAGCCCTAAACATTATTTAAAGATTTGTTACTATTTTACTATTTATGCCTATGAGTGTCGAGGTAGGGATAGTATGTACATATGAGTACAATGCCCAAAGAAGCAAAACGAGAGACAGCCTTGAATAGCTGGGACTAGGAGGTGGTGAGACATAGGTCATGCATGCTTAACACCAAACTAAGGTCCTCTGCAACAGCAGTACATGCTTTTTGAAAATCTGAGTTGGTGGTCTTACTGTGATTCATTGCTTCTTTGTTGTTGTTGTCGTTGGGAAATTATCTGTATCCTATATTTTCTTTGGTGTAGTTGTTTTCGTTGGACTGAAGTTTTCCTTCTAGTACCTTCTATAGGGCTGGGTTGCTGTGTAGGTATTGCATGAATTTTGTTTTGTCATGGAATATTTCTCCATCTATGTTGATTGAAAGTTTTGCTGGGTATAGTAGTCTTGGTTGGCATCTGTGTTCCCTTAAAAACTGCATGACTTCTGCCCAGGACCTTCTGGCTTTCATAGTTTCTGATGAGAAGTCTGGTGTGATTCTGATCAGTCTACCTTCATATGTTACTTGACCCTTTTCCCTTGCTGCCTTTAATATTTTTTCTTTGTTTTGTAGGTTTAGTGTTTTGACTATGATATGACAAGAGGTATTTCTTTTCTGGTCTAGTCTATTTGGTGTTCTGTAGGCTTCTTGTATGTTTATGGACATTTCTTCTTTCAAGTTGGGAAAATTTTCTTCTATGATTTTCTTAAAAATATTTTCCGGTCCTTGGAGCCTGGAGTCTTCTTTTTCATCTATTCCAATTATTCTTAGGTATCATCTTTTCATGGCATCCTTGATTTCTTGGACGTTTTGTGATTGGGACTTTTCCGATCTTATTTTTTCCTTGAGTGAGGAATCCATTTCAGCCAGCGTATCTTCAGCTCCCGATATTCTCTCTTCCATCTCTTGTATCCTTTGTGGTTCCTGATCTTTTCTCTAAGTTCTCCAGTTCCAGGTTCTTCTCTACTTGTGTCTTCTTTATAGATTCTAATTCCGTTTTCAAGCTTTGTATTGTTTTCTTCATCTGATTGACTGTGTCTCCTATTTTGGTTGTTTCCTCTCTTTATGTCTTTAATTGTTCCTCTATGTGGGCACTTAAATTCTTCTGAATTTCTTTGAGGGCCTGAATGTCTTTGATGTGGCCCATAGTAGCTTGGTGTCCAACTGAAGACCCTAGTAAGGGAAACAGGGACTGTTTCAGTCATGAACTAGATGGGTGGCTCTTTGACCCTCCCCCATACATGCCATGGAATAACAGCCTGGCTAGATCCCAGGGGAGGACATTGCAGCCAGCCCTGAGGAGACAAGATGATATGGGGTCCGATGCAAGGAGAGGAGGTCCTCCCCTGTTGGTGGACTTGGAGGGGGCAGGGAGGAGATGAGGGAGGGATGGGAAGAGTGGGAGGGAATGAGGGAGGGGACTACACCTGGGATGCAAAGTACCTAACCTGTGATTGATATAAAAATAAATAAATTACATTAAAAAAAGAAAATCTGAATTTTTTTTGAGATTGTAACTACATCATTTTCCAATTTCTTTTCTTCCCTCTAATTTATCCTATGTATTCTTCCCTGTTCTTTTCCAAATTCAGATCTTTTTTGTATTAACAATCTATCTATCTATCTATCTATCTATCTATCTATCTATCTATCTATCTCCCATAAATTTAACTTGCCCAGTCTATATAATGTTACAATATTATTTTTAGATATGCTTTTGTCAATTTGGTATTGGAAAACCAATTGTTGTGCTTTTCTTTAAGGAGCAACCCTTAGTCTCTTAGTAATGTCAGAAGCTACAACATAAAGTCAAAGCAACATAGCTGCCTAAATATGAGCTGAACAAGGACAATAACAACACGTGTGCCAAAATGGACAGAAGAAAATGTAGGAGGTCTCACCCTCCAGAAGAAATTACAGTTCATGTGCTTAGCAACTAACCTGTCTTTTCAGCTTCCTGAAAAACTTTGTTTTATAGACATTTTAGAATTCTGGAGGAGTGCTAAATTTGTTACATTTACTTTAAGTAGCGCCCCTAATTTAATTATGTATGAATTTCTTTAGCAATTTCAAAGATAAGTAATTTGTAAATAATAAAGAAATATAAAATAGTTAGTATTTCCTGAAAGATCTGATTGTGGTATTTTCTGTAATCTCTTGCTCAAAACACAAAACTTCTATACTGAGTGTCATTCATGACACAGTAGAAGGAACACACCTTATTCTAAGTGCCAAGAGCTCAGTCCTGCCAGCTGATGACTTAAATTTCACAGGAGATTCTAGTTGTACTAAGATCCTAATGGGTGTTATAATTTAGTATCTTTTGCAATTAAACACGGTTGCATTTCAGCAGCAGTATCCCTGTAATACAAAGTATGCGCATTTTTATCATTCTCGTGGTAGCTCTGGTCCACAGTCAATGGCTCACGCTAAGAAACATCCTGTTACACACACAATCCTCAGAGCTGCCATTACAGTCACCCTGATCAAAGGTTGCTGTCACTTGGGCTCTCAAGGTTCATGCTTTGCTTGCCACTCCATTACAGTAATTCACAGGTAACAGGTGATTTACTGTGATGCCACCGCATGCCATGGGTTCCCAGCATCTGATTTCTTTTTGCACTGCTATCAGCCCAAGACTAGGACCAAACCATCCCCATGTACTCATGTGCAGGCATCGTTCTTTGGACCATTTCACAGCAGAAGCCTCACAGTATTCTAAAGAGGAAATTTTTATATGATTAATTCTAAGTTTAAATAAAAGCATATGCTGCTAATCCCAGCTACTAGGGAAATTGAATGACAAGGTTTTTCCCAGTAATTTAAGACCAGCATTGAAAATGCAGTGAGACTCTGTCTAAAATGTCTCTATGCTTAACTTTTATTAAGCATAAATGATCAACATATTTTATATAAGGATATAGAACAGGCATAGTTTGGGACAAAGTCAACTTGTTTAGAAATATAGTTGTGTTCAAGATTTTAGGTATAATGAATGGTTTCTGTATTTAGCTTATATTATTTTTTTCCCATTTTACTTTAAAACCAGACTCTCTAAAGAAAAGTTATATTCTAAATCCCTCTTTAAATGTATAGTATTTATTTTTGTGACATGTCATTTTTGTTGACAGATTTTTGATACAAGTTCCTGACAGCTGTGCCCAAGTAGGTTGAAACACTCTGATTGTTGTTACCAACCACTGTTAGAGTTTTCTGTTTTGAAGACGGTGTCAACACAGTGATCTGCCATTATTGCTTTTGTTCTTGAATTTTCATGCCTTGCTAAACACCTTTCATCTCACAATTTTCTTCATAAAATGCAATACACTCTTGTATGTATGAGCTCAAAGACAATATATGGCAATGCCTTCTTCTTATCCCTCATCCTTTACCGGGAAGAGTGACTTATAAGTTTGAAGGAGGTGTGCTTGACTGCTGCAGTGCAATTGGACTGAACTCTGTGGTCTGCTCCATCCATGATGATCCCCAAGTAATGGCCACTCAGTTTTCTATTGCAGTACTGAGAAAGTGTTCAGGTTTTCAGTTAGTCAACATTCTTATAAAAAGGCACATGTCCAACAATTATAAACCCATCCTGCAATGGACACATGATCCTCTTTTTCACAGAATGTCTGTGAAAATTCAAAGCTTTGCATATAGGGAATAGAATCTGGAAGAGTTAAAGTAGTGTTCAGAAATTTAGAGCTTTTTAAGATAAATTTGTGCAGTTTTGAAATGTAATAAAAATACATCTTAAGTGTATATTAAGATGATCCTAAATGAGCAATCCTATATCTTTCTTTTACTACAGGCTTTGTAGATTGTCCATTTGTTTATAAAAATGTTCCATAGCCTCGACCTCGGTTATCAAGCTGGAGAACATTCAACATAAGGGGAGATATCACTGTAACATGGGGCATGACCTAATACTGAGCATAGGAGCATTCTATCCCACAACAACCCCGTTCTTATCAGGAGCAGCTCCTATGACAGACATTACACCAGCCATTACGATTACACTTTAAAACATCTGCCAAAAGAACTCTGTATGAAAAAAATTTACATGCTAACAAAACTGATAGCAAGACTTGAAGTGTGCTATATATTTTCCCATGACAAAAATATGAGAGGAAAATCTACCTTGATACAAAATCTCACTGTAAGTAAGTTTTCTGTAAGATGAAGGTAGAGCAATTTCTAGAATACTTCATTGAGAGGGAACTCTTTGTGTTTCAGTTATGATCAAGCAGAGCAAACCACATTGACACAGATGATGTGTTCCGGTCACTGCCACTGCTACATTATGATAGGTTTTCTGGTTTTTCTGTTGTGCTTGTTCTTTTTAAAATCTTTTCTTGTCTTCTCACAACATGATATTATGGGGAAAGTAAAAATTAGACAAAGCAAAACTGAATTTAATTAAAATCCATTGTGCTGAAACATAAAATACTTAAGGTGAATATAAAGTTAGAGTAATACGCAATAGCAAAGGGAGGAAATTAGATATACCTGTGCCCTTAACAAAAAACAGAGGCCCATACATTGTAGCAAAACCCATTTTATTCTTTGTTTTAGCTTGCTTCAAATAAACGTGTTGTAGATGTGTGGATCTTGTTACTTTCTAAAATTTATTTTTTATTGTTTTTAATTTGTGTATATACATGTATGCACGTTCACATGGGTGCAGATTGCCTGTAGAAGCCAGAGGTGACAGATGCCCTGGAAATTGTTGTGTCCTGCCTTCAGTGACTGCTAAGAACTGAACTCTAGTTTTCTGGAAGCACAGGACATGCTTTCAACCTCTGAGTCATTTCTTCAGCTGTTTCTGGGCTGTTTTTAAAGAGAACTCACATACAGTTTTAAATCAGGACCTCTAACCAGAGAGTACTAAGAAACTGGAAATTGGATATACCCACATGGTACTCCAAGGTATAGAAATATATGCATTGTTGTTTTTAGATTTCTTAAATATATTTTAAAATGGATAAACTCTGAAGAATAACATACTTAAAGTATTTTGTTCAAGAATAAGTAAAGAATTGTTTTTTTTATTTGCATTTTATATTAATCACAGGTTATGCACTTTATATCTCAGCTGTAGCCCCCTCCTGCATTCCCTCCCTATCCTCCCTTTCCCTCCCTCATCTCCTCCCTGTACGTTTCCAAGTCCACTGATAGGGGAGGACCTCCTCCCCTTCCATCTAACTCTAGCTTATCAGGTCTCTTCAGGAATGGCTGCAATATCCTCTTCTGTGGCCTAGCAAGGCTACTCCTCCCTTGGGGGGCAGGGAGGTCGAAGAGCCAGCCATTGAGTTCATATCCAAAATAGTCCCTGTTCTCCTTACTAGTATACCCACTTGGGTATTGAGCTACCATTTGCTACGTACAAGCAGGGGTTCTAGGTTATAACCATGCATGGTCCTTGGTTGGAGAGACAGTCTCATAAAAGACCCCTGTGCCCTGATATATTTGGTCCTTGCAGAGCTCCTGACTTCTCCAGGTCATACTAACTCCCCTTTCTTTCATATGATTCCCTGCACTATGCCAAAGGGTTGGTTATGGTACTTGTTACTTAATGATAATTCCAATATAAAATTCTTACATAAAAAATGTCAGTGTGCTGATCATATGGTTGTGAATCTCAGTATGTAAGAACTTTAGGCAGGGGAGTTTTGATTTCAAGCCTAGCTTGGGCTACACAGTAGGTTCCAAGACAGCCTGGGCTACATTATAAAGCCATGACTAATTTTTTTAAATATTGCCTGAATGTGTTATTTGACAGAAATTTAAAATAACACTAAATTATACAGCAATGCTCTATAGTCTAAGAATCAACATTGGCAACTGAAAACCTTTTTGCACTTGAAGTTTTTAATTCCATAATGAAATGGTTTTGTTATGGCAAAGCACTAAATAACCATTTCTTAAAGTAGATTGATGATGAAAGACTTTGCTGTAGTAAAATATTAAGTTGAAATCTGCTAGTTTAAAAATCACTCAGTTATGTATTGTTTGACACTATTGATGAATAAATGTCTACTCACACCAGATAGCTACCCAATGCCATTCCAAAGCCAGATACCAATAAAGTCCGACTAGTTGAGTCATTGTGTTTTACTTGGTGTCTTTACAGAAACATGGGTGTATTATTTACAGAAGTAAAAATGACTCCAAGATAGCAACCTCACCAAAGACCACCATAAGAGAGAAATGAAAATCTGGAGTGTAGTGAACACCTGGTCAGCTCAACAAGTAGGAGATTGTCCTTTCAATTTAGATCAGCTAATTTGATCCTTTTCTAGTCTGCTTACCTGATCTAAGAATTTTTCACCCCAGTCCCTGTCTATAAGTGCTTGGGGAAAGAGGTAACTAGTAAATATGGTTAGCCTTCATGGATTGTCTGAAACATTTGGTTGTTTGCTTCTTAACCTAATAAGCTTCCCTGAATGTAAAACATTTTACCTCCCTTTAGAACAGTCTGCTGTTTTACCTTCTAAGCATCCTGTGTCTTCACAAGCTTCCCTTGAGGTCGAAGGTCTTAACCTCTGAGGAAGTTTCTACATAGTACCATAGCTTTCAGAATGTGTCACCTAGGGTACATATGACAGATGACAGACTGGACCAAAGTAAGTGACAGTAGGGACAGAGGTAGAGAACAAGAGCTTGGAGAGATGAATAAATAACAGAACACAATCATGCAGAATAACAAATCTTCTTTACATGTACATTAAATGAGAAAATAATGAGTTTTGAGTAGTACAATTAATGATTTAACTCATTTTCAGATTATTCTACTCACAGTTCAGTAGAGAATTGAGTGGTATAAAGCCAAAGTAGGAAATGAGACTAAAATCAATATTGTAGATAGGAAGTTAGCATGATTTAGGCTGAGGTAGCAATGGTGGAAATCAGGGGTGTGTCAAGTTTAGATGGGCTTTGTAATTTGAATTCACAGGGTATGCTATTCTGAAGAACATGCAGATATAAAGAAAGGGAAAATGTTTGCTAAGTCCAAGGAGGCTTTAAGAGAGAGTTCAGGCATATCCCTGTGACATGGAGATGTTTCTGAGAGTTGTAAGAAAACATAGAAGCTATGAAACTTAGAACAAACTGGAATGGGCTTGAAGTTTTTATTTGGATTGTACTCAAAGCCAAGAAACACACCAAAACTTCTTTGAAATAGAATAAAATAAGGAAGATAATTCAAGTGTAAGCCTTTTGGAATTTAAAAACTTTAGCAGTTTAGCAGTGAACTGTAATTTCATAAAATATATTAAGAAAAACAACTCCGAAAAGGAAAAAAAAAACAGCTCTTCATAAGGAAGGTACCAAGGGCTTAGAGTTCTAGGAGTCTTCAAGGACAAATATAAAGAGAAGAAGAATAGAGAGGCTTTTTCTGGGTGGCTTGTATGTCAACCTGATGGGATTTAGCAATATGTTGAAATGTACTACGTGTTTGTCTGCAGAGAATTTTCCAGAGAGGACTGGCAGGTGTGGTAGTGACCAAGGTGAGAATGGAATGGAATGTGATAGAATGTGATCAGGAAATCATTCAAGGGGTCACAGTTTGTATAGGAGGAAGAAAACATAGGTGCGCCCTTCTGTATAAATGATAGGTGGGTGTTGTCATTGTGCACTGACATCAGACTTTAGTTTTTTCAGCTTTTCAAAGAGACTATGCCAAAGAGTGTCTCCAGAGGACTTTCATGCCTACAGAGAGAAGTGAAGACAGCTAAAGCATTGAGCTTCTTGGGTAGGCCAGCAATGATATTTTTTTTACCCTGGGCATGTAAAAGCTGTCACTGTAAATCCCCCTTTGTAATGTAGACTCACACATCACATTTGTGTTGTTTCTCAAAGAACCCTGCATGATTTGGTACTATGAGGACAGCATGTGGGCAGGGAAAAATGGAGTTCACTGGCAACTTTGGAGGGCCTTGAGACTGGAACTGAGTTGAAGAATTAGTGGGAAGTGAGAGAGAGAGAGTGGTTGTGGATGGTTTCATATCCTTATTCTCAAAGGGTCTATGCTCAAAATGTCCAAAGTAAAGGATTTTTATATTTTAGTTTTCATTTTGCTTTTAATTGAAATATAGTTATATCATTTCTCTCCCCGCTTTCCAACCTGTCCCATCCTCCCCTCCTCCTTCTCAAATTTATACCCTGTTATTCTACTGTCTGTCTGTCTGTGTATGTGTCTGTGTGACTATATAACTACAGCTCATTTGGTGTTTGTGTGTGATTCTGGGTGATTGTTGAACAATCATTAGGTGCTCAACTTGGGAATGATGAATTCTGCCATTTCAGCAGTCATTAATTCCCTCTAGGTCTTCATCTAAGAGTGGGACTCCATGAGATTTCAAGTAACCACACTGGCATGTTGGCTAGTGTCATCTTTCAGGTCTTTTTCAGGTATCCATATGGCTAAGATTTCATGGGTGAGACTTCCTTGTCACATCTAGAAGATAAAATTATATAGCATATGCCCTGGTCCTCTGGACACTATTTTGATCCCTTGTATAATATTCTTTATGTGTGAGAATCATGTTGTTTGTGTATTAATTGTGGCTAGGCAGTCAGTTGTTCTTTGAATTTTGACCAGTTGTGGTTTCTGTATTTATTTATCCATATATTCTGAACAACAACAACAATAAAAGCTCCTCTAATGATGGTTGAAAGCTCCACTTATCTGTGAACATAGAATATACATTTGTCAATGGGCATACAGGTAAGTATTTAAAATGTATTTAGGAGTTACACTGGTTTAGGAAAGTAGCAGAAGTAGGTTCTCCTCTAAGGATCATGACTTCATTAGCCAACCCTACTGAACCCTCAGTTCAAGCCCCATTTTCTCTTTTGTGTCTTCATATGACATCTATCCTGATATTCCTCCACCTAGTGCTTCACCACCTTGGTTTTCTGGTTTATGCAGTTATTGCAGCTTATATACTCATATCAGAAGAGTTGGAACAAGGAGCTATGAGAGAGGCTTCCCCCAACAGCTGATGGGAGCAAATGCAGAGACCTCCAGCCACACATTAAGTGGAGAGAGATTGGAGCTCTCCATTAGGTCTCTCCCCTCAGTGTTTCAGGAATCCTGCACAAGAGGAGGAGGGGAAATTGTAGGAGCCAGAGAGTTTGAGGACATCAGGATAACATAGCTCATAGAATCAACTCATTGGGGTTCACAGAGACTGAATAAGCAATCATGGCTTCTGCTTGGGGTTGTGCCCTGTATACATGTTGTGGTTATTATTTTGGTGTTTAGTGGTACTCCTAACAGTTAGAGGGTGGAGATGTCTTTCACCTGTTCTTTGGGGCCCTTTTCCTCCTACTGGATTGCCTCACCCAGCCTTGATATGAAGATATGTGTCTAGTCTTACTGTATCTTGTTATGCTATGTTTGATTGATAACCCTAGGAGGTCTGTTCTTTTATAAAGGGAAATAGAGGAAGAGAAAAATCAGGGTGGGTGGGGCTTGTAGTTATTGAGGGAGGGGAAACTGCAGTCAGGATGTATTGTATGAGGGAAGAATAATTTTTTTAAGAATATATCAAAATCTCCTTCCACATTAATTGCCAAATAAGGTTTTGATGTGCTGGCATTCTTCTAAAGGTCACTGAACTAACAGAACAAATTAAGCCCATGAGTAGGTGTTGAAGAGGCTATATAGAAAAATACACCTTTCAGAATGGAACATGAATCCAGTATGGCTCCACTTCTGCTGTAATGCCCACCTAGTAATCAGATTAGCATGGAGAGTCCAACCAAAATGTGGAAGACAGAAAGCAGAGATTCATTTCCTATACTGTGAACATTAAATAAGCTAGGAAAATGTAATCAAATATGAGACAATATCTTTTAAATGATTAAAGCAAGAATTTGAGAAGGAAAACAGTCAAATATTCAGGTATTATACTACAAATAACCTGCATAGAAACTGCTGTCCAGTTGCCATTTAGTGGAAATTTTTTCCTATTAGGCAGTTGGTTAGAAGCGTTTTGTTTTAATTCATCCAAACAAAATTTGAGAGCTGCTTTCTCTGCCAATGGATAGATGACAGTAGCATGTAGAATTACTGCTATTGAATCACTTCACAGGCTTGTTTGTTGTAGCTATGTATCTAATTGCTTTTGCATTGGCATAATCAATGCCTTCCTGGAAACTGATAATTGAGGCATCTGCTTGCCTTTTTCCTTCAGAGTAAATGAACTGGAAGGGCTAGTAAATTGAGCAGCTGTTGACACTTGCCTCTGTAAAACCTTTTGGGAAGTCCACCGTACATGTCTTCATCTTAAAGGGACACAGCAGCTGAAGAATAACCTAGAGAAATATGATAACTACACAGGACTTTCTTTGTGGTAGTAAATGCTCTGAAGCCAATTTTTAAAATGCCTGGAAATGTCCACTTGGTAGTCTTTCACTATAGTTTGACACAAATATAAAAAGTTAACAGACATTCAATTCATTTGATTTGGTTGTTGTTTTGTGGATTGGTGTGTGTGTGTGTGTGTGTGTGTGTTGCAAACAGGTGCCCACAAGGATCAGAAGAGTGTGCTGTATTCTCTGCAGGTAGTGTTACAGGAGCTTATTAGATGCCTGACATGGGTGCTGGGAATCACTCTCCAGTCCTATGGAAGATCATCAGCAAGCTCTTTCCAGCATGCTTAACAAGCTTTGGGTAATGATGTTCCTCCAGGATACATTGATTAACAAGGATGTAAATATGGGCATTAATACCATAAAGCAATTTTCTTTGCAAACAATTGTTTTATAAAGACCCAAAACCAGTCTTGTTACAAACATATTGCCTCAAAAAGGTCAATGCATAAGTTTAGCCAGTTAAATTCTTTTGTGTTTAAGAGCTTCCAAATGTATTCTGCATTTTAGTGGACAGTGTTTAATTCTTCCTGTGCAGGCTTCCCCTTTGATGCTTGCTACAAATTTGTAAAAGAGGGCAGCTGATGTCATGAGCATATAACAGTGAAAGGCAAAACAACCTAGAGGATGTGCCTTGTCTTGAAATTGGTAGCAGATGAGCTGGGGTCTATGGGAAAGGGAGCTCCCCTTTTCTGAGGAAAAGGGGAGGGGGAAGGGAGAGGGAGAGAGGGTGGGACTGGAAGGGGAAAAAGGAAAAGGCTACAAGGATGTCAAGTAAATAAAATAAGTAGATGAGAAAAAATTAAAAATGGTAGCAGAAATGTGTCGAGACCCTTGCTTCCTGATTCTTTACCAATGATATTTATGTTTTCCCTTAAAAGCTTATTGTATTTGACCTTTTATACTTAAAAAAAATAAAACAGTTATTAAGTTTGAGAAAAGATTAGCTTTCTGGAAACTTAAACTTAATTTGCCCGGAGGAATAAAGCAGGAACAATGGAGAAATAATGGCATTTTGTTCTCTCAGTGCCCTTCTTCCAAGGCAATCATTTTCATTTCTTTATTTCCATGCTAATCTCTCCTTTATTTAAACTGATTTTCATTAAAGTGCTTTGGAAAGTGAAAATTAAGGATCTGAAAGGAAAATATTGGATTTGTTCACAAGTGATGAATTTAATTAACTGCTGAAACTTAACAGCAGCTCAAACTTGGGGATTTTCCATCTAAAATATTTTTTTCATGATTGTATATATATACCAAAGGCACTTTCCTTCTAGCATAGCCTACTTCTCTCTGCTATCAATGAAGCTGTTTCTCTTTTTTTATTATTGATAGCTTTTCTAGATCACTGATTGTCTGAAGGGCTTTGGGGTAGAAACCTGTACTTCAGAAGAGAATGAAAGTGCCTAAAAAGCACAGAAGAGCAGGTCAGTTCTGGTAGCCTTCTTTCTTGTGAGTTCAAAGCCAGGGCTTTGATACTGAGTCTGCCCCAGAGAACCACGACCTGGAGGCAAGCAACACAGCTTTGGGAAAGGGTACAAACACGGGAGCATGTAGAATCAAAGCTAGACCTTTGCTTTAGTTCATATTGTCCATATTAGTCTCCTTCTATTCCTTCTTTGTTCTTTTTCTGTTTGTCTGACTCTTTCACCCTACCCTGACCCACTCTCTTTTTCTTCTCTTAATTTTGATTAGTCTATATACCAATATATTTTATATTTAATAATCTCTTTGATTTTTAATTACATATCTGTCACCATCATTTTCAGAAGCAAAATTAGTCAGCATATTACTGTGGCTTAGGTGTTCCATTCTAGTAATGCTGAAAGTGGTGCTGTAGAGAACGCTTACTGCTGCTTAAAAGGACAGAGAAAGCCTCTTAAATGAACCAAAGTTTGGATAGTTTGGTAAGACAGATGCACTTATTTTTGTTTTTCAAGCAACACCCAACTTTCTAACATTGTATGAATGTGGCAACAGTGTCTACTGTATGTAAAAATTTCCATGCTTGTTAAGTAGTTTACAATGTCTAATTAATCCTCATTCAGAAGGGCTGAGGGGGTCTGCAGAGACCAATAATCCAACCAAGGACCATGCATGGAGAGGAACTAGACCCCCCTATTCAAAAAGAGCCCATAGGCTACTCAGTTTCCAAGTGGATTCCCTAGTAAGGAGAACAGGGCCTGTCTCTGACATGAACTCAGTGGCTGGCTCTTTGATCACCCACACCGCTGGGGCATGCAGCCTTGCCAGGCCACAGAAGAAGATGATGAGGCCAGCATTGATGAGACCTGATAAAGTAGGGTCAGATAGAAGGGGAGGAGGTCCTCCCCGAACTGGAGACTAGGGAAAGACATAGGGGGAGAAGAAGGAGAGTGGGTGGGGCTGGGAGGAGATGAGGGAGGAGGCTGCAGCTGGGCTGCAAAGTGAGTAATTGTAATAAATTAATTAATTAAATTAAAAAATCTTGCTCTTTCCCCGACTACACTGAAAACAGGGAGGTTTTAGTCATGTACTGTCATATTAATTTGTGTTTATCAACTTATGGTTTTCTTCAATGCCTAATTCCATCATGGTCACTAAGAGGAGAATAATAATAATAATAATAATAATAATAAAACCATCCAGTTCACCTACAATGAATAGGTATTACAGATAGAAGTGACTTCCCTTCGCAGGAAAATATTTTCCATTTATTTATTGATATTGATTGAATTTGACAACATCCTGTTATTTCCTGGAAGCAAACTGGTCACTAAATGAAGAAAACACTGTAAACACATTAACCAGCTTTGAGACACTTTGATGTAGCAATCCTTCAGCCTGCCAACTAAGGAGCTACCAAAGGCAGCATTAGTATAATAAGTGCATTAGCACCTGCAGGAAGGTAGATATAGCTTCCATTGAACTTCTGAGAGTACTCTGCATGTCACCTTCATCTGATAACCCTAGAGAGAGTGAGCTTACTGAAAAAAATCAGATATTTCTAAGTACATTTTAATCTTGGGCAGACCCATCATATAATGCTTATTGTTTCCAATACTATAGGGTAAACAACATAGAGTAAGGATAACTTTATCAATAACCCCCAGAAGGGTGGAGTGGAGAAGAGCTAGTGAATATTGAAATGGACAACATTTTTTCATGAAGGTACAATTCAGAGATGAAGGCTAGCAGTTTTCTTCTAGTTACTCTGTGACCTCAAGTTCCTGACTGGATGACATCTTTCTTCAATTATTTAAAATATTCTTACTTTCTTTTTAAAAAATGTTAGGTACCAACTAGATAATTAGGTTCCAGGCATACCAACAGATGGAATGGAAACTGACATGTTACTTAACACAGAGATGGATTTATTTTTTTAAATGAAAACAAAAGGAATTTCCCACTGAACACACTACAATGACATGTAGAGCACCACAGAACCAGGTAACTGTACCAAGAAAAAATGCAAGCTCCCCTGACCCTAGTAAGAGGAGAAATTCCGGCTGAAGAGATAAACACAAGTAGTAGGAGAAGTGGCTTGGACGTTGAAATCAGCCTAAGGAGCATGGAATCACCAAGCACACTTGGAAAACAGGACCTGCCTGGATGGCAAAGACTCTTGAACTATACCTGTAAGAAGGCCTGTTAGATTCCTAACGGAGGAATCACATTTATTGACACTGGTGTCTCTAGAAGTAACCTAATCCCAGACAGACAAGCATAACATACAAAACAGGCAGCATGATTAAAGTAAGGCAACATGACTCCCTTGACAGCACTAACCTAGTAATGAATTATGAAGAGAGTAAACAGGAGGAAACTATACAGATTACAAAAAGATGATTAGAATAATTCTCAGAGAAACCAAAGACAGAAATAACTTTCATGTTGTGCCTGCAGCTTTTTGTGGTCTATGTTCGAGGGTCCTGACATTTCCAACACACTGAAGATTCTACAGTAACTTAGATTTCTCTTTCTCAGTTTCATGTGCTAGCCTCTTGGGATCTCCTGCCACATACTTCTTCATCTTATCAGCTTTGTGGTAATCTCAATTCTAATAACAATTACAGCTGCTTCTGAACCTTTTTGTGAGCAATTAACTCATGTTCCTTCCCCACAAAACTGAATATTTTCATATCGTTGTACTCTCTCTCACAACATACATGGATAAGAGCAGTGAACAATAGCATTAACAGCCTGAATGGTGTACTTTGTTTAAATTTACTCCATCAAACAAATTATCCCATCAGTTTGAGATTTAGCCCACTCATATTCTCAGGGCATGGAGTAAAACTGCCATTTGTTGTTGTTAACATTGTCTTATGCAACACAAATTACCTCTAGTCCAGTTTCTGAGAATGTCCTTATTCACCTCTAAAACTTAATGGATTGATCCTTGTCTTCATTTTCTCTTACCCTTTGAACTTATAAGAAACTGAAGCATTAAGGTCTGGTATGATCAGACCATTCTATGAGGTTGCAAACTCTTCCATATTTACTTCTCAAATGAGTTCCTAAGGATATGAACCATTTTGCCATGCTTATCTTAGAAATAGCCACATGTTTGATTAACAACTTTCTGTATTATTGAGATTGTTGTTGTCATTTGTTTGCTTTTGTCCTCATCACTTTTACAAAATAACTAATATAAGGTGCTTACAGAAGGAAGGCTTTACCAAAGCCCACAGTTAAAAGGAAAGTGTTCTGAATGAGAAATGCTCCTTGTCAACTTGTGTGCTTAAATTCTTATTTCCACGCTGGTGGGACGGCTTTGAGAGGTTGTGGAAAACCTTTAAGAGTCTTGTTGGCAAGTAGATCACTGGGGGAAGAGCTTGAAGTTTTACACTGTCAGACTTATTTACTGCTAATAAAATGTGGCCAGCCTACCTCCTGCCCCTCCTGGGATGCCTTCCTTACCAATATCAACTGATCCTCCTGGAACTATAATCTAAAGTAAAACCTTCCTTCCTTAGGTTGTTTCTTGTCTGGTAATTTGATCACAACAATGAGAAAAGTAATTAACAGAGTTAGTGTTCTATTGCTGTGAAGAGGCACCATGACCAAATCAACACTTAAAAAGAACAACATTTTGTTTCTTTGTTTTTTTAGTTAACACCTATTAAATTTTATTTTATTTATTTAAATTAAATATTTAATTTTTATATTAGCTACAGTTTATTTACTTCGTATTCCAGCTGTATCCCCCTCCTTCATTCCCTCCCAATCCCACCCTCACTCCCTCATCTCCTCCCTGCCCTTCTCTAAGTCCACTGATATGGGAGGTCCTCCTCTCCTTCCATCTGACTCTAGCTTACCAGGTCTCTTCAGGACTGGCTTCAATGTCCTTCTCTGTGGCCTAGCAAGGCTTCTCTGCCCTTGGGGTGATGGGAGGTCAAAGGGCCAGTCATTGAGTTCATGTCAGAGACAGTCCCTGTTCCCCTTACTAGAGAACACACTTGGAAACTGAACTGCCATGGGCTACATCCAAGCAGGAGTTCTAGGTTGTATCCATGCATGGTCCTTGGTTGGAGAAAGAGTCTCAGAAAAGACCCCTCAGCCCAGATATATTTGGTTCTTGTGGATCTCCTGTCCAGTCCAGGTAAAGAGCGTTTAACTGGGGCTTGCTTACAGTTTCAGACATTTACTCTATATCATCATGGCTGGAAGCATGGCAGTTTGCAAGCAGGCATGGTGCTAGAAGAGCCAAGAGTCCTACATCTTGATCTAAAGGAAGCCATGAGGAGACTCTGTTATGTGCAGGTCTGGGCTTGAGCCTTTATAAGATTTCAAAGCCCCACCTACGCAGTGATGCACTCGATTTAACAAGGCTACACCTCCTTCCATAAGGCTACACCTCCTAATATTGCCACTCCCTGTAGCCAAGTATTCAAACAGATGAATCTATGGACATCAATCCTATTAAAACCACCACATTCCACTCTCTGACCCCCGTAGACTTGTAGCCATAATATAATGCAAAATACATTTAGTTCAACTTCAAAAATCCCCATTGTCTATTATAGTCTCAACAATGTTTTTTTAAACAAAGTTTAAATTCTCCTCTGAGATTCATGCAACCTCTTAATTGTAATCTCCTATAAAATCAATATAAGAAAACAGATCACATACTTCCAAATATCATCGAACAGGGCATACATTACCATTCCAAAACTTAGGGAAGGGAGCACAGTAATAAAATACAGAACCAAAGCAAGACCGAAAACTAGTTGGGCAAACTCCAAACTCTGCATCTCTATGTGTGGTGTCAAAGTACTCTTCAATCTCTAACACCTTTCACTTTTGTTGATTGCAACATATTTATTTCTCTTGCAATGATTTCACTCTTGTGTGAGCAGCTTTCCATGGCAGGTATCCCATGGCTTTGACATCTCTAACATCTAGGGATGTCCAAGGCAATCCAGGCTTTACCTTCACAGCTTCCAGAACATTGCTTCTGCTGCAGCTGTTCTTGTTGGCTATTGCATGGTACCCAGTATCTCTAAAATGATGGGGTCTTCTTCTGAAACTGGGCTGCACTTTCACCAATAACTTCTCATGGGCTCTCTTCATGGTACTAAGCCTAAAGTTCTTTACCTGTCCCTTTCAGGGTTTAACCTTTATCAGTGTCCTCCCCTAGCCTCTCAGAGTGCCAATACCCAGCTATTCTACATAACCCCTTCATGCCTTCCAAACCAGTACCACTTGGTGACCCTTACATATTACCAAGTCCAACTGCCAGCACAAGGTACAACCTTGGCCACTTCACACAATGGACTTTCTGGGCCTGCATACAGAAACACCCCTGTCACATGCCTAGCCTCAGTGGCTTTCCTTAGTTTCATAGGGAAATTCCATCCTTGATTCTAAAGCCAAGGCCACACGGGCAAAGCTGCCAAATTCTGCTGCTTGCTGGGGCTGAAACATGGCCCCCTTATTAAATTACATCTTCATCAGCTTTCTGGTTTCCCTGGTTTTCTTCATGACCTAAGCTTGTCTGTCATGGAACTGTTCTGTAGACCAGGCTGAGCTTGATCTCAGAGATCTGCATGCCTTTGGTAGGATTAAGGCCATGTACCACCATGCTTGAATATAAGCTTTTCTTCCGTTACTTTACAAGATCATTGTAACCGTGGCCACTATGCCTCAAAATCTTGATTAAGGGTATGTATTAATCAAAAGACTGTGTCTTCCAGCCTTAAAATCCAGATCAAAGTATGTTGTCTTGCTGCCTCAAGATATGGGTAACAAGTGTGCCCTCCATTTCTGGAATATAGTTCATTCCATATATAGTTAAGTTGAAAACTAATCTATCCCTTGTCAACTTGACACAAAATCATATCTGCTTGTGTACAAATAAAAACAATAACCAGATCATAATACCTCACATGATATAACTATTCCTCATACAACTGCAAACACATTGTAAATTTAGAATAGGTGGCAATGTCTCTTGGAGAACATTCTTCTCATAAGATAGAAACTTAGCTGGGCAGAATCTTGCCCTAAGATCACCACACTCTAATTCCATATAATATATTTAATCTGTTTATCACCTTGAACACATGATTTAGCTCCATTCCATTTCCGAGAACCCCTTTAATATTTGAACCATACATTTTCTATTGTCCCTTTCTCAGCTTGACATGTTCAATCAAAATGCTTTTCATAAAAGTGAACCACAGAATAGAGTCTATGCTAGGGTATTCTGAAATTTCCTTTGCCAATGCAATTAATCTATATCTATTAACCGTGGTAAAAAGTAGCTACATTCTTCATCTAAATATTGCAAGAACAATCTCTAAGCAACATATTACAATTTTTCTCCTCTGAAACCTCTTGTGCCAGGCCCCCACAGTTCAAATCACACTCAGCACCACCGTCTTCCTTGTTTCTACTAGTATGGCCCTTTGAGCTCTACTTAAAAAGCATCCCTGTGCTTTCCTAAGCCAAAGTCCCAAAATCTACATGTATCCAAACAAATGAATGGTCAGGACTACCACAGCAATACCCCAATCCCTGGGGGGAAAATTACTATTTTAGTATTTTATTGCTGTGAAGGGACCTTATGACCAAGGCAACTCTTACAAAAGAAAACATTTACTTGAGGCTGGCTTACAGTTTAGCCCTTAATCATCACAACAGGAAGCGTGGCAACACACAGGTAGACATGGCGTTGGAGGAACTAAGAGTTCTACATCTTTATCTGAAAGCAACCAGGAAGATATTATGTTCCACAGCAGGCAGACCTCAAAGCCCTGCCTCTGCTATGACACACTTTATCTAACAAGGACATACCTCCACCAGTAAGGCCATAACTTCTCATATTGCCACTCTCTATGACCAACCATTGAAACAGATGACTCAGTGGTGGCCAAACCTATTCGAACCACCACAGTCTGTCATGGTGAGGAACTCAAGGAAAAATCATGATGAGGCTGCTCACATTACAGTCATAGTCAGGAAGCTCTGTATTCCGCCATGAATCTGATCCTACAGGATTGTGCCACCCACACTCAGGGTGGACCTTCTCACAGTTAAACTTTTCTGAAAACATCTTGTAAACATAATAAAAGGTATGTTGTGGAAGAGTATCACACATTTATTTGCTATGGTAAACACCATTACCAAAAGCAACTTAATGAAGAGTTTGTTTTGGCTTACTATTCTAGAAGGAAGTCATGAATATCAGTCACATGTGTAGATCCCTAAAAAAAGAGACTTGTGGGAAGAAAGTGGTGTCATTCTATTTTAAATAAAAGCATATTTAAAAAAATAGAGTAAGAGCTATCCTCTCAAGTTACTATCAGCCATATTCAGAGAGCAAGAGAGAAAAGAAGACAGATGGAGCAACAGACTGATAGCAGAAAGGACAAGAGAAAAGCTGAGATTCTCTAAAGATAACTCTCACATACTGGTCTTCAGGAAAGACTGTCTGAGGTTCAAAGTGGGATAGTTGTGGAATACTTTAACAGCAACGACAGGGTACATGTTTCACTTACATAGCTGGAAAGGAAAGGATGTATTGCTTTGGCATTTATTGCTTTTTGTTTGATGTTTGTTTGTTTTCTAGAGCTGAGGACTGAACCCAGGGCCTTACACTTGTTAAGCAAGTACTCTACAACTGAGCTAAATCCATAACCCCAGCATTTATTGTTTACTGCCCTTAAAAAATTAAGTGATAGATAAATCAACCTTGATCTGAAACTAAAATTCTGAAAAAAAAAATCTTATTCCTATGAAGCAGTAGTGATAGTGGATTGTTGATGATGATTATTATCTGTTATTATCTATTATCTTTTAGTTAAACAGTAGTTATTCCTAAACTAACTGTATAACCAAATTGTCACAGAGAGACCAGTATGTATTTCGTTAACCTAGTGGACAATGCTGGGCAATGATTATTCCATCCCAAACCTCCAAACCCACATAGCTTCCTCCTATTCACATTTCCCACATTATACTTGCTTTTAGTCATATCTTAGGTCTGGTTCATCTCTCCTGGTGGTTCCAAATCCTCTCCTCCCCATCTCTCTTCCTGGCCCCTACCCACTTGCTTCTTTCTCCTCCCCTCTGGACCAGGATGTCACAGTCTCTTCATTGCTTTTGGCCAGAGACCAGGGCACAGATGGCTGAGAGCATGGTCCACCTAGCACTAGGACATTCCTGTACGAGCGAGAGGGGGAGAACAGATGTACGCCAGTGGGAGGCTCTCCCAAGGGAAAGTGGGGCCCTAATAGAGATAGAGGTCCAGCAAAGAGGGTCAACCATAGCCGGTGAAGACCATGGTTGGGGGGATCCTCCACCTCAAAAGGCAGTGGGAAGTTGCTGGACTCTCAATGGTCAATCTTCCCTTACCCAGAGAAACATTTATGCTGACTAATAGGGGGAACTCACCAATTTAGCCAGTGGACCATCCTTTGTTGGAAAGTGGAGGTCACAGGCAGTTTTGGAACAAAATAGGTCTCCAGCAGCCCCAGTGGGGTGCCGGCACTCCCCATGTGGTGTGCCCACTGGAGTGAACCTATTCCTGGCCAATAGCACCAATGATAGAAATAGTGCAGGATGAGAGTTACATGGTGGGTTCACAAATGACGCCACGTGGGAGGTTTATTAGGGAAAGGGCAAGGGGTCACAGAGACCGTCTCTGGACAAGGCAGGAGAGAAAGAGAGAGAGGAGGAACTTTGCGTTCTCTTATAAGGTGACCCAGAGCATAAGCATGTATTTTCCAGTGGTCAGGGATGGTCTTCTAGGTGGCCTCACAGATGCCAGATAACCAGTTCATCAGGTACTGGCCGTAGAGATGCCTGCTTATGGATCCCAACAAGGTAGAGAAATGAACATGTGAATGAACAAGGGCAAATTGTATACATTCCACTAGAATATTATCCCAACAGTGGGTTAAAAGAATAAATTCACATCATAGAGAATGGAAAAGTCCTAGGTTCAATTCCCAGCAGCCAGATGGGTGCTCACAAAGCCATCTGTAAGCACAATCCCAGAGTCTAATATTTTTTATTGTCCTCCAGAGGCAACACACACACATTGAACAGATATACATTAAGGCAAAACACCCATACACATAAATTAAATAAGAAACATAATCCATACTATAATGTCTAGATATAACAAAGCCATTTGAAATAACATGTAAGGCGTTGTGTTTAAGCAAATAAAACATATATTTATTATTGTTTTCAAATTGTATAATGGGAAAACATCAAATAATTAGTGCCTAATTCTGAAATACTTTTTGCTACATATCTCATATTAAGCAATTATTGTTAACATTTTAAAATCTATGGTAACAACATTATGGAACAGTGTACTAAATAATACAAACCATAGTTTTAAAAAATACTGCCTTGATGTTACTACATTTTAAATTTTACATAATTTAAATTAATCTTTTTAATAATTTAACACATACTTTTGACCAGTGGCTGTTTCATTACATAAAGATGTCTTGATATAATTTAGTTTCGCATTTTCTACAGAGCTGTATTGCCTCTTTCATTTTTATAATTTGAAATTCTGGGAGAATCCGTCTTGACCAATAAAATGTTATTTTGTTTGTATAATAACTGACATCATGTTGTAAAAATTGAAGTGCACCATTTCAAAGGTTAATGCTAGTGTTCAGAATCATCATAAAAAAATGAGAATGAGAAACCCTTCCGTTCATTCTAAGGCTCTTTTGAAGTCATTGCCAAACTGAGATATAACATTTCACAAATCCATAGCGAGTTCATTATCTGTTACCTATTATTGATTTTCTAGGCTAAAATAAACCGAGGTATTATGTGACCTATAAATTGGTGCTAGACATTTTATCACTTGCTTGCTGTCAGTGTAAGCACAATACAGTTATTAAAGATTATGCTGAAAAGATTCAGAGTCCTCCAAATGTTATTTTATAGAAATGTCAGTTTAATGGATGCGATCATGAAAGAAAAGAGATGGCTAAAACAGAAGCCAGTGATAGGATTCCACAAGCAGGGTGATTAATGAAAAATAAGTGAGAGCAATCTTCCCATGTCCTCATTCCCTTTATTTTCCTAATGTTCATGTCACAGTTTCTAATTAATGTAAATTGAAATTCAGGAGCATTAAAAGGGTATTTCTACTGCAGAAAAGACCACTTCCCAGACATGTGATCCAGCCATTCTCAATCCATTGCTGCATTCACAGATGATAGGAAGGAGGAAACTGAAGAAGAGGGTTCTTCTGATTATAGGCCTCACTGATTTTAATGAAACCCTCAGTGCAGAGGAAACTTTTTTACCAAGCAGATTCTGTTTCCAAATAGATTCACTTTCAATTTATTTTCAGGTAACTTTATTTCTTTCTAGAATACTCTTATCTCATATCAGAAGTAACCAATTAGGGAACCTCCAAAATGTATGTAATAAAGGTTATACTGCTTACCTTCTTTGGGTTACATTCTACCTATGACGCCATGATCTTCTGTCCATGTCAGAGTGGGGAAACAGCCAAGTTGTTTTGTTTGTATGATGCCCCTTGGTGGGCAGATGGGGAACATTCTCACCTAGCATTGTTTTTCATCCCATTATCTTCCTTTTCACAGGGAATCCCTACATTCTTCCTTCTCTTGCTCTTACCTCTTTCTCCTTTTGCCCCTAGCCCCTTGCCCAGGGAGCCTATCAAAATGCAACATAAAACGTGTCATTTATTATACAGCTGGCTGGACTTACCTTTCTATCTAGACAAAGATCCATACCCTCTGATCACCATCTCTCTTTTTTCCACCTGCCTTCATCTTCAAGCTTCTAGTAACCACCATTCTATTCCTTCTTCTGTAAGTCTGTCTTTTCCACACACACTTGCCATTCTGTGTCTGGCTTCCTTCATTTATCCTGACATAATACTGGTTTCGTCATGTCTTTGCAGATTGCACAACTCCTCCCATTAATGGCTGCTTAGCATGCCATTGTGCACATTCAACACATGTTCCTCTCTAATCATCTGTTGCTTCACATATGGCTTGATCCCATATCTCTGCTATTAACGCTGCACTGAGCCTGGGATGCAAGCATCTCTTCAACATACTCATTTCAGTTTCTTTAAATATATCCATGCAAGCAGGATAATTATTAAAACAAAGGCACATAAAATAATACTTATTTTACTTTATAATAATTATTTAAAATCTTAAGTCATTATGACAATCCTTATAAACATATCTAGTCATCTCATCTTTTCCAATAAAATTTTCTACTTCTCAGAGAGTAGTATTTAGGTTAGAAAAAAAGAGTTTCTCTACCTCTTAATGCTCCACATAGACTAAATACTATGCATAGCCACACTGAGGCTCGAGAGACAAACCCACCAAATCACTTCATGTCTAAACATAACTACATTTTACTCCCAGAAGGACCTTAGAAACAGGTTTGGCCAGAAAATGGGCAGCAATGCACATGACAGCACTTTGGTGGTTCAGGCAGCAGATTCTGAGATGCAGATTCACTTGCATGAAGTCCATCAGAGTGCACCTTGACACACATAATTACAGAGCATAGAAAAGGAAGAAAGACAGCACAGAGGGAAGAAGAAGGGTGCCCAGACTTCATTACCAAGGTTTGGTCCAACCCTCTTAGAAAGCTCTGCTACTAGGATGGCTCTTTAAGAGCATATATTCTCCCATGTGGAACTGGAAATAAATGCTGGCTGCTCAGAGGGAGAGGGTGTAGCTTTGGGTGAGGCAGCTGTCTTCAGCTGGGATTTATTCCCACAAGATGAAGGTAGTGATTACTGTCAATAAACAGAACACACAGCAGCCAGGACATAAATCATTCCTTCCCTAAAGGGGACTGGAGTACAGCATCTACCAAAATATACATTACCATATTGTTATTCTCACATCCGATTTAGATGCTTTGAAAGACTTTATAGAATTTAGGAGGCTTTAGTGGGTTTTTCGAGTGTTATATTCACTTCGCAAGGAAGATTTTATGAATAAATACACTACCTGTTCCAAATAAACAACTTTTCCACTAAATCTGGCTTATGATGCATTTGGAAATTAGGTTCTTTACAACTCTCAGGCCTACCTTATTCCATTCTCATCCAAAAAATGACGTAACAAAGTGATATAATATGTTTTTGTATTCTCAGGGATAAAAAGCAAAACAAAAATCAGATTGTTCTAGACATTAACACAAACAAATTATTTACCCTTCCCTTCACAATGAGGCAGTAATACAGTCCATAATTCTTATCTTATTCAAATGAAACCAGTATGGCCAACAGAGATTAAATTTACCAAAACTGTGCATCCAGTAGCTATCTGTGAAATTTATACTTTGTGTGTAAAAGGTCCATTAAAAGCTTGTTTTAGTTATATATCATCATATAATAAAGTGTCCCTAGTAAGTGGGTCAAATAATAAACACTTTGTGTTTCCCTTGAATTATGAAGCTACCAAGGCTTAGCTGGGTTTTGGATGAATTTTCTTAAGCCATAGTCAATACATTGTCCAAGCTGCAGTCACTAGAAGTGGTACCTAGAGCTGGAAGTTGTGCTTTTATAGTGGCTTACTAGAGTCACTGAGGGTTGAGTCCACAGCCACTCACATGAGTGTTGTTCATGGCTACTTGAGTTACCTCATACCATCTGGCAGGCACATCTCATGGACTGAGCAAGCATGAAGTTGTGATGTTTTTTTTATATATAATCTATTATGTAACTCATGCTCAGGTTATCCATTATGCTGTAACTTATTCTTGCAAATCAGATCATTAAGGCTGGTCTGCTCTTACAGTAAGCGGAGACCACATCTTTGTGAGGTTAAGGCATGGTAAATGTTCTGAATGTATAGACATGTTTTAGAACCACGACAGTGTTAAATATCTTAAAGTAGCTCACATGCTTACTTTTAAAACTTTTGATGACCAGTTGAAATTGTTATTCCCTGTAAATGTTTTCATTATTTCTGCTTACAGCAAATCCTATGCAAGGCAATGTTTTCTTAGTTATTGTGATGGTTTCAATGAGAATGGCATCAATGGATTCATATATTTGAATATATGCTCCCCAGTTGGTGCAAATACTTGGGAAAGATTGGGAGAAGTAGGCTTGTTGAAGGAGGAGGCAGGCTCTTTCCAGTGTTCTCTGTGTCTCTTTGTCTGTCTGTATCTCTCTGTCCTCTCTTCCCATTTCTCTGTGTGAGTGTGTGTGTGTTCTACTTTTGGATCATGATGTAGGAGATGACCAAATCTATAATGTAATTGTAACAGCCCATGCCTTCATTATAATTTTCTTTATAGTTATACCAATAATAATTGGAGGCTTTGGAAACTGACTTGTTCCATTAGCTCTCAGATATTCCTGCCACCATCCCTTTGCTATAATGGACTCTAACCTTTTGAATCTTGTGGAGAGCTGCTGGTTTTTCAGGCTGCTTTGTTACTGAGCTCTCAGCAAAAAACATGTTTTCATCTCAGTCTTCACCTGGAGTCACAAATAAGCAGGATGTTTTCCCAAGTTTACCTTTTGTTTGTGTGTGAGGATCACACAGGCAGGTGATTGAGGTAAACAAGTTTGACTTCTCCATGAACCCCTTCATTATACTGAGGTAGTTTGTTCTAACTATCCAAAGGGATTATGAAAAAAACTGCTGTAACAGTTTCTACTGGTAGCCTTCTCCAACAGACCCCATGTGTAGTGTGTTGGTTTTGTAATTTTCTTTCAATCCTCACTCTCCATTCAAGAACTGTTTTACTCTGCCAGCCAGCTCTGGCAGAAACTATAAGTTCAAATTAAAAACTTTCTTTTGTAAGTTGCCTTAGTCATGGTATCCTATCACAACAATAAAAAAGTAATCAAGACAGTATAAAGGCAGAATTTTTTATCTAAAAATAAGTGCAGTAGAGTAAATATTAATTCTTCCACTTAGAAAAAGGATACTTTCATATGCAACAATAAATCTTTTCAACTTAAAAGTGTTCCCTTTATTTATTTAGTGAATACAAGTGCAAGAGCCACTTTAGAGAATGAGAAATTAGAAGGGGGTATCAACTTTTAACATAACCACTGTAGAAAGCTTCCATAAGATCAAGACAAATGCTGTATAGTTAGAAACTTATAGACTCTAAGCATTACAAGGAAATGGTAAGAAAAGAAAGTGGAAGTACATTTGAGATTAGTTCCTGTGATTTTTGAGGGGTGTTAACAGTTTTAATCTGAAATGTCTTCTATATGCTATCTATGTGTTGGTTCCCAGCCACTAGTACTGTTTTAAGAGATTATAGAACATTAGTAATGGGTGCTATGATTGATAGAGGCAGGGTTCCAGGGCTGAGGCCTTAAAATTTATAGTCCCACCCTACTTTCCCAGAAATGTCTGCTTCCTATTTGCAACTACAGTGGCAAGTTGCCGCATGTTCTCACTGCCATGAACTCTGCCATTACTTCTCTTCCACAATGGGTTACATCCTCAGAAGCTGAACTCTGTAAACCAAAATGAGTCCTTCCTCTCCTAACTGGCTTCTGTTGGGTACTTGATGACAGTGAGAAGATGAGAAATCAAGATTTCTTTTGGTATGCCTTCAGGAGTTCTATATTATAAGATGCTAAAGGCTTGGGAAAAGCCTAAATTGATCCACTGTTGGGTTAAAAACAAAACTGTGCATGTTCTTTGGAGACTAAACTATAAGAGATCAAAAGTGAACAGTTCTGCTAACAAAGATGAGGGTACCAACAGGAAGGAACAGTGTCATAACAGAACTGAGCAGGAGAGGGTAAACTGGTTAGAAGTATTCTTTTGGGTTGAAGAGAGATAAAGAAATGAAAAGCAAACCCAACATTTTTTGCCTGAGACACTGTTCAGCTAATGGATGTTCTTCCTCATGCTCTGTGCTGAAATGTTCTCTGGTTGTTTCTCTTCAAGAAGAAATGTCAAAAATCAAGTGTTTGCTGCTTTTAAATATTCAGTTTATCAGTTCCTTTTCTTAGTAAAAATAGCATTACTTCATTTTACTTTGATATGAAATTAACTTTATTATTTAGTTTCTTTTGAACACATTTTTTCCTACTTTACTGTGAGAGACAAAATATTCTCCTCCGGATAATTGAATGATGAAACCATTAGGAATGATGTTCAATACAATCTTTTCTATAATTACTAGTCATTATTTTTACAAACAATCCTAAGTTGCTGGCTTTCCATGTTAGATTTTATTTTTGTTTCTAATTAAGCAACATAAATCTTAGTTTTGTATCCTGCTTCTACCTTTCATTTTAATAATCCAAAGCATATGTCCTCATGACCCAAGATTCCTGAATGTTCTAAATGGGTCCTAAAATGAATTTATTAAGTTTTGAAACAAATCATAGTAGAAAACTCCCTCAGAATCTTCTAGAATGTTTAGTTTGTTGGTTGCATTTTTCAATTCCCTGAAAGGGAGTTTAATTTAAAAATTGAAATTTATTGATGAAGTACTATCTAATTTATCATTTTAGAATACTTGTTTGCTTGCTACTTGTTTTATATTAGTATTATTTTATTTGTATAACTATGTAAAATAACATCTGTATTGATTGTTTTGATTAAAATTTAATTTGAATTTTATAAAGTGTTAATTTTCTGTAAATATTTATTTATCAAAGTATGAGTCAAAGTTCTTCAGATAAATATAAAATAGGGATATGCAAGAAGAATTTTATTATTATTATTATTATTATTATTGACTTAAGTTGTAGAAGCTGGGGTATTCCATGGTTAACTAGATACAACCTTAGATACAATTCCGTTCAAACAAAAAGCATGAGAAAGAGCAGGGATCCATGACTGGTTTTAGAACAAACTGTGAAGTTTCTGATATCTGAGAACAGGAGAGAGAGAGACAGAAAGAAAGAGAAGCATGGGGGAGATAAATGTGAGGAAGAGGGAAAGAGTGAGAGTCAGAGTGAAGAGGGAAAGAAGAGGAGAAAGGAGAAAAACATCAATGTATCCTTCTACTTTGTGCCTCCCAGGTCCTCTGTGATTGAGTAGTGCTTGTCTCTTTAGTGATGGTAGATCTTCATTTTCTCAGTACATTTATTTAAATGATTCTCTCCCAGACTTTTCACCTATGCACCCAGAAATGATGATTTCATTGCTCTATCAAAATATCCAAAAATTAACCATCACAATCATCTATGAAGGTTGTGTGTGTATGTCTGTCTATGTGTGTGTGCATTGAAATTAGATGTGAAATAATCTGGGTGTGTATTTCCCAGCTACTTGTTAAGTCTTATATGGTATTTTATTGCAGTGATATTTCCAGGGGAGATATGAATAGATGCCTGTTCTTCCAAAGAACAATCAAAATACAACTCCATTGCCATCCTACTTAGGGAACCATTGAGTTTATTGGGCTTACATGCTTATACAGCAAGAGTGAGGGACTACTTACAGGTGTGTGTAGTACTCTCAAACAGCTATCTTCCTCTAAAATGTCATCTCATCATGGAGGATGACCGCATAAAAGCTGCATTACTATAAACTTAGTTGTCGTTATTGTTCCATTCTAGCTATCATAGCTACAGGAACAAGTGAATATCTACTCTAAAATGGTGCCATGTTATTACAAGAGGAAATAATGCCAAAATTATCTATTTTAAGCCTAGCACAGTGGCTCACACCTGTAATCCCAGCACACAGGGAGGCAGAGGCAGGTCGATATATTTGAGTTCAAGACCAGCTGCTGTATAAAGTGAGTCAAGGTCAGCCAAGGCTACACAGAAAAGCCCTGTCTCAAACATCAACCAAACAAAAAAATGTCTATTTTAAATATGTTCTGTCATCGACTTTTACATTGTATTGCATTATATGATAAAACAAATTGTTTTTCTAACTATATGTTTTAGAAAAGTTTCTGCTGTTGACTTCAAATAATAGTGACAGAAGACAATATAATACTCAGAGGTAGCCAGAATAAATGAGAATCTAATTTCCTCCATGAACAAAGTAGTGGATGTTGTTTCATAAAGATGAAGAAGCTCATTCAATAACTCTCAGTGTGTCAGACATCGCTGATGTGAGTGAAGGTTTTATAAACAATATTTGATTAGTATAGTAGATTAGAAGGAAGTTGCAGTTCTCCAATACATTATGTATTGGATAACAGACACAGTACAATTGCCTGTAGATCATGGGCCTAGAGTAAATGTTCTTCTTCATAGGGAATTTTGATTAATCTACAGAGTCTTTTTCACATAAACATTGGATATACTGGACTTGTCAAAGCACCTTTTTTTTTTTTACAGATAACTTCATTGAAAGCTAGTGAAATTAAAAGCCCCAAAGCACACAGCACAATTAATAATAATGCAGGAAAATAGGCAGTTTTGAGGAAAAAAGAAATTTATCTAATTTGCAAAAATATATAGCAGTGCCCTAAACTGTCCGATATGAATATTCTCCTCTACCTTCTTCTCTGTTTCACCATTTGGTTATTGCCCTTTGCTCCTCATTGGCTGTCTATTTGGTGGCCACAGATATACTGAGTTTTCATGAATTCTTTCAGTTGAATCTACGCAGGTTGATAGTCATTAACCAGGAGTACCTGTTCAGTGATGTTAAGTCATTCAGATTTCCTCCCTCATTATTTTTCTTCCCTGGGGGCAATTGATGTGATTACCACTACCTCTTCACCCAGGGTTTATAGAGAGATGGGTATTTTCTTAGATCTGTTATAATCATATCTATGATTATTTTTAAAGAGATTTGAGCCTGCTATCACAGTAGTTGCTGGGGGGTGCCAAGAAGCCACTGAACAATGGCCTGACCGTGATTGCATGGCTTCAAGGCTTCATTGGTTTGCAAATAAAGTCAGGAATCTGAAAATTCAAAAGCCATAGAAGCATTAAATTCTGCATAATCTTCAAAAGTGATTATAGCATAATAGACATAAAAGTATATGAAAATATTACCTTGCCTTACTGCCATAATAATAATAATGAAACATTATTATTCCTGTTCTCTTGGGAGAAGAGAGAATGGGAAGTATCACCTGAACTTGGATTTGTAGATCATGTCAGGCTACAACTGAAAAGAGAATAGAAATTGAAAAAGAAAAGGGCTTAGAGAAGACCCATCCCAGATTTTCCAGAAGTACCCTAGGTTCTCTAGTCATAGAAGCCGTTTTCTTCTTGTGCCCTAGATGTCGACTCTCTATTTGTCATGACTTCCGCTAATGAAATTTTTTAAACTGATATATATGTATCAGTTATATATATGATATATATATGTGTGTGTGTATGTGTGTATGTATATATATATATACCTATGTATATACATATACGTACATACATATATATTTATTATGTTGTGTTATACTGTTGTTTTATAAGTTCTTTGTTGCTCCCCACATCTTTATTACACTTGTAGCTATAGTAAGACATTATAAGGAACATTTACTATTGTCTTACTTTTCTTTCTTTTATAAATGTGTGCATGAATGGATCTGTGTACATGCATGTATGTACTTGTGTATGTGTGTGTATTTAGGTGTGTTTAGTCATGGTATGTGTGAATGTGGACATTGTGAACACATTGTTCTTGTCATTTTACATTTTTTTGTAATGATTGTATTTTTTTTCCAAGAGAATTTTTATAAATTACAGTTTACTCACATTTTATCCCTGCTGTAGCCACCTTTCTCATCCCTTTCCAATCCCACACTCCCTCATCTCCTCCCATTCCCCTCCCCAAGTCCACTGATAGGGGAGGTCCTCCTCCCATTCCACTGACCCTAGCTTATCAGGTGACATCAGGAGTGGCTGCATTGTCCTTCTCTGTGGCCTGGAAAGGCTGCTCCCCATGTAGGGGGAGGTAATCCAAGAGCCAGCCACTGTCAGAAACTGAGCTGCCTTGGACTACACTTGTGCAGGAGTTCTAGGGGTTTTAGGTTACATCCATGCATTGTCCTAGGTTGGAGTATGTCTCAGAAATTATCTTTGTGCCCAAATTTTTTTGATCTGTTGCTCTCCTTCCAGAGCTCCTGTCCTCTCCTGGTTTTCCTATCTCCCCCTTCTTTCCTAAGATTCCCAGCACTCTGCCCAAAGTTTGTTTATGAGTCTCAGTATCTGCTTTGATACAATGCTAGGTAGAGTCTTTCAGAGGCCCTCTATGTTTGGCTCCTGTGCTGTTGCCTCTTTTCTCTTTCTTCCAATGTCCCATTTGTCTTTCTGAGTGAGGATTGATAGTTTTACCCAGGGTCCTCCTTCTAGTTCACCTTCTTTAGGTATACTGTTTTGTAGGTTTATTCTATATTAAATGTCTAGTATCTACCTGTAAGTGAGTATAGACCGTGTCTGTCTTTCTCTTTCTGGGATACCTCACTCAGGATGATTTGTCTAGTTCCTACTATTTCCCTGCAAAGACCATGGTTTCTTTGTTTTTGAATTGCTGAGCAGTATTCCATTGTGTAAATGTACCATAATTTCTGCATCCATTCCTCAACTGAGGAGCATCTGGGTTGTTTCCAGGTTCTGGCTATTACTAATAAAGCTGCTAAGAACATGGTTGAACAAATGTCCTTGTTGTATACTTGAACATCTTTGGATATATGCCAATGAGTAGTATAGCTGGATCTTGAGGAAGCACTATTCCTAATTGTCTGAGAAAGACCCAGATTGATTTCCAAAGTGGTTGTACAAGGTTACATTCCCACCAGCAATGCAGGAGGGTTCCCCTTTCTCCACAACCTCTCCAGCATGTGTTGTCAGTTAAATTTTTGATCATAGCCATTCTGATGGGCATAAGGTGAAATCTAAGGGTCATTTTGATTTGTATTTCCCTGATGGCTAGGGCTGTTGAACATTTCCTTAAGTGTTTCTCTGCCATTCAATATTTCTGTATTGAGAATTCTCTGTTTAGTTCTGTGCCTCATTTTAAATTGAGTAACTTGATTTTTTTCTGTTTAACTTCTTGAGTTCTTTACATATTTTAGATATTAGCCTTCTGTCAGATATAGGGTTAGTGAAGATCCTTTCCAAGTTTATAGGCTGTTGTTTTGCTCTGACAACAGTATCCTTTTTTCTGGAAATTTTCTCTTTCATGAGGTCCCATTTATTGATTGTTGATCTTAGAGCCTATGCTGCTGATGTTCTCTTCAGGAAGTTGTTTCCTGTGCCAATGAGTACAAGGCTCTTCCTCACTTTTTCTTATAAGGGGTTTAGTGTGTCTGGTTTTATGTCAAGCTCTTTGATCCACTTGGATTTTATATTTGTGCAGGGTTCTAAGTATGGATCTATTTGCTCTTTTCTACATGTAGACATCCACTTAGAGCAGCACCATTTGTTGAAGATGTTGTCTTTTTTCCATTGAATGGTTTTGGATTCTTTGTCAAAATTCAAGTATCCATAGGTGTGTGGGTTTATTTCTGGGTCTTCTATTCAATTCCATCGATCCACAGTTCTTTTTCTATGCCATTACTATGCAGTTTTTATTAGTATTGCTTTGTAGTACACCTAAAGATCAGGGATGAAGATATGCCCAAATGATTTGTTGTTGTACAGGATTGTTTTAGCAATTCTGGGTTTTTTGTTTTTCCATATAAAATTGAGATTTGTTATTTCAACATCTGTAAAGAATTGTTTTATTATTTTGACAGGAATTGCATTGAATATGCAGATTGCTTTTGGCAGGATGGTCATTTTCACTATGTTAATTGTACCTATCCATGGACATGGGAGATCTTTCCATCTTCTGATATCTTCTTCAATTTCTTTCTTCAGAGACTTGAAGATTTTTTTTCAAACACGTCTTTCACTTGCTTGGTTAGAGTCACCCCAAGGTACTTTATGTTATTAGTGGCTATTGTGAAGGGTGTTGTTGCCGTAATTCCATTCCAGGTAATTTTGTCTTTGGTATACAAGAGGGCTTCTGATTTTGTTTTTGAGTAAATTTTGTATCCAGCCACTTTGCTGAAGGTTTTTATCAGTTGAAGGAGTTCTCTGGTTGAATTTTTGTGGTCCTTCTGTATACTATCATATCATCTGCAAAGAGTGATACTTTGACTTTTTCCTTTCTAATTTTGTATCCCCTTGATCTCCTTTAGTTGTTTTTGTCCTCTAGCAAAGACTTCAAGTGTTATGTTGAAGAGATATGAAGAGAGTGGGCAGCCTTGCCTTGTCCCTGATTTCAGTGGGATTAATATAGTTTCTCAAGATTCAGTTTGATAGTGGCTATAGAATTGCTGTAGATTGCCTTTACTATGTTTAGGTATGTGTTTTTATCCCTGCTCTCTCCAAGACTTTAAACATAAATGGATGTTGAAATTTTTGAAATGCTTTTTTGGCATCTAAGAAGATGATCATGTGGTTTTTCTCCTTGGTTTGTTTATATGGTGGATTACATTGATGGATTTCTGGATATTGAACCACCCTTGCATGCCTGGTATGAAGCCTCCTTGATCATGGTGGATGATAGCTTTTATATGTTCTTGGATTCATTTTGAAATTGTTTTATTGAGTATTTTTGCATCAATGTTCATAAGAGAAATAAACTTAAAGTTCTCTTTTTGGCTGGGTCTTTGTGTGGTTTAGTTATCAAGGTGACTGTGCCTTCATAGAATGAGTTTTGTGATGTTCCTTCTATTTCTATTTTGTGGAATAATTTGAAGAGAATTGGAGTTAGCACTTCTTTGAAGGTATTGAATTCTGCACTGAAACCGTCTGGCGCTGGCCTTTTTTTTAGGGAGACTTTTGATGACTGCTTCTATTTTCTTTGGGGGGCAGATATAGAAGTATTTAATCTATTTAACTGACCTTCATTTAATTTTGGTAGATGAATCTATCAAGAAAATTGTCAACAACACTCTTCACAATAGCCACAAAGGACATAATGTACCTTGGTGTAACTCTACCGAAGCAAGTCAATGACATGTATGAAAAAAAAAAACCTTTCAGTCTCCAAAGAAATAGAAGAAGATATCAGAAAATGGAAAGATCTCCCATGCTCATGGCTTGGCAGGATTAACCTAGTAAAAATGGCCGTCTTACCAAAAGCCATCTTCAGATTCAATGCAATTCCCATCAAATTAACAACATCATTCTTTACAGACCTTGAAAGAAAAAGTCTTAATTCCATATAGAAAAAGAAGAAATGCAGAATTGCTAAAACATTCCTCTAAAATAAAAGATCTTCTGAAGGTATCTCCATCCCTGATCTCTAGCTTTACTATACAGCAAGAGTGAGTAATAAAAACTACATGGTACTGGCATAGAAAAAGAGTGGTGGATCAATGCAATTTAATAGAAGACCCAGAAATAAACCCACACACTTATGGACACCTGATTTTTGAAAAAAATGACAAAACCATACCATTGAAAAAGGTAGCATCTTCAACAAATGTTGCTGGTCTAACTGGATGTCTACATGTAGAAAAATATAAATATGTTCACACTTATCACCCTGCACAAATCTAAAATCCAAGTGGATCAAAGACATCAATTTAAAAACAGACACACTAAACCTGTTACTCAAAAATGGGAGGAAGAGCCTTGAACTCATTGGCACAGGAGACAACTTCCTGAACAGAATACCAAAAGCACAGGCTCTAAGATCAATAATTAATAAATGGGACCTCATGAAACTGAAAAGCTTCTGTAAAACAAAGGAGACTCTCATAAGAACAAAATGTCAGCCTCCATATTGGGAAAGGATCTTCACCAACCCTATATATGACAGAGGGCAAAAATCCAGGATATATAAAGAATCAAGAAGTTAAAAAGCAACAAATCAAGCAATCCAATTAAAAAATGGGGTACAGAGCTGAAACAGAGAATTCTCTCTAGAGGAATATAGAATGGCAGAGAAACACTTAAAGAAATGCTCCACATCCTTGGCCATCAGGGAGATGTAAATCAAAACGACTCTGAGATTTCAGTTTACACCCAGCAAAATGGCTAAGATCAAAAACTCAAGTGACAACACATGCTGGAGAGGTTTTGGAGAAAGGGGAACCCTCCTGCATTGCTGGTGGGAATGTAACCTTGTACAACCACTTTGGAAATCAATCTGGGACTTTCTCAGACAATTAGGAATAGTGCTTCCTCAAGATCCAGCTATTCCACTCATTGGCATATATCCAAAGATGTTCAAGTATACAACAAGGACATTTGTTCAACCATGTTCTTAGCAGCTTTATTAGTAATAGCCAGAACCTGGAAACAACCCAGATGCTCCTCAGTTGAGGAATGGATGCAGAAATTATGGTATATTTACATAATGGAATACTACTCAGAAATTAAAAGCAGGGAAATCATGAAATTTGCAGGCAAACGGTGGGATCCTGAGTGAGGTATCCCAGAAGCAGAAAGACACACATGGTATCTACTCACTTATAAGTCAATACTAGACCTGTAACATAGGGTAAACATACTAAAATATGTAAATCTAAAGAAGCTAAACAAGAAGGTCAACCCTGGGTAAGATTATCAATCCTCACTTGGAAAGACAAATAGGATGGACATTAGAAGTAGGAGAAAACAAGAAAGAGAACAGGAGCCAACAATAGAGGGCCCCTGAAAGACTCTACCTACCAGTGTATCAAAGCAGATGCTGAGACTCATAATCAAACTTTGGACAGAGTGCAGGGAATCATATGAAAGAAGGGGGAGTTAGAGTGACCTGGAGAGAAGCTCTCCAAGGACCAAATGTATCTGGGCACAGGGGTCTTTTCTGAGACTGATTCTCCAACCAAGGATCATGCACAGAAATAATCTAGAACCCCTGCTCAGATGTAGCCCATGGCAGCTCAGTATCCAAGTTGGTTCCCTAGTAAGGGAAACAGGGACTATCTCTGGCAGGAACGCATTGGCCTGCTCCTTTATCACCTCCCCCTCAGGAAGGGCGCAGCCATACCAGGCCACAGTGGAGGGTATTGCAGCCAGTCCTGATGAGACCTGATAAGCTAGGGTCAGATGGAAGGGGAGGAGGACCTCCCACATCAGTGGACTTAGAAAGGGTTAGGGAGGAGATTAGGGAGTGAGGGTGGGTTGGGAGGTAATGAGGGAAGGGGCTACTGCTGGGATACAAAGTAAATAAACTGTAATTAATATAAAATAAAAATTTAATTAAAAGACAATTGTCCATTTCATTTAGATTTTCAAATTTTGTGACATGTAAGCTTTTATAGTAAGACCTAATGATTGTTTGGATTTCCTCAATGTCTGTCTTTATGTTCCTCTTTTCATTTCTGATTTTGCTGATTTGTATAGTTTCTCTCTGCCTTTTATTTAGTTTTACTAAGCTTTTGTCTATCTTGTTGATTTTCTCAAAGAACCAGGTTTTGGTCTCATTGATTCTCTGCATTGTTTTCTTTGTTTCTAATTCATTGATTTGGGCTCGGAGTTTGATTATTTCCAACTGTCTACTTCTCTGGTGTGTCTGTTTTATTTTTTTATTTTTTATTTTTTGCCCTTGGGCTTTTAGGTATGCCATTAAATTGCTTGTATGAGATGTCATGAACTTTTTCCTGGAGGCACTTAGTTCTATAAACTTTCCTATTAGCACTGATTGCATAGTGTCCCATAGGTTTAATGTAAGTTGTGCCTGCATTTTCATTGAATTTTAGAAAGTCTCTAATTTCTTTTTTCGTTTCTTCCCTGACTAAACTGTCATTGAATAGAGAGTTGTTTAATTTCCATGTATATGTAAGCTTTTTGTTATTTCTGTTGTTCTTGAGGTCTAGTTTTAGGCCATGGTTGTCTGACAGCGTACAAGGGATTATTTTGATTTTCTTATATCTGTTGAGGCTTGCTTTGTCAATGGTCAATTTTTGAAAAAGGTTCCATGAGGAGCTAAAAAGAAGGTATAATCTTTTGAATTTGGCTTAAAAGTTCTATAGTGATCTATTAGGTCCATTTGTTTTAGGACCTCTGTAAGTGCCATTATTTCCCTATTTAGCTTCTTCTGGCCCTCAGTGAAAGTAGAGTGTTGAATTCTCTCACTACTAAGGTGTTGGGATAGATGTGTGATTTAAGCTTTAATAATGTTTCATTTACAAATGAAGGTGCTCTTGTATTTGGGGCATAGATGTTCAAGATTGTGATGTCCTCCTAGTGGATATTTCCTTTGCTGAGAATGTAGTACCCCTCCTCATCTTTTCTTTTTTATTATTTTGGTTGAAAGTTTATTTTATTTGATATTAGGATAGCTACCCCAGTTCGTTTTCTGGGTCTGTTTGCTTGAAAAACATTTACCCACCTCTTTACTCTGAGGTAGTGTTTATCTTTTTTGCAGAGGTGTGTTTCTTGGATGCAGTAGAGAGTCCCATCTTGTTTCCACAACAATTTTGTTAATCTGTGTCTTTTTATTGGAGAGTTGGGTACTTTGGTGTTGATAGATCATAGTGACCAATGAATTTTATTGTGGAGTTGGTGATGTTACTGTGTTTCAACACTTGTTTTCTTTTCTTTTGTGTGTGTGTGTGTGTGTGTGTGAAGTTATCTATATCCTGTTTTCTTGGGTATAGTTGATTTTGTTGGATTTGAGTTTTCCATCTAGTATCTTCGATAGGGCTAGGTTGTGTGTAGATATTGTTTAAGTTTAGTTTTTTCATAGAATATTTTTTCCATCTATATTGATTGAAAGCTTTGCTGAGTATAATAGTCTGGGTTGGCATCTGTGGTCTCTCAGAGTCTGAATGATATCTGCCTAGGCCATTCTGGCTTTCATAGTTTACATTAAGAAGTCTGGTATGATTCTGATATGTCTACCTTTATATGTTACATGGCCTTTTTCCCTTGCTGCTTTTAACATTTTTTGTTTGTTTGTTCTGTATATTTCATGTTTTGACTATTATGTGACATGAGGAGTTTCCTTTCTGGTCTACTCTATTTGGTGTCCTGTTGGCCTCTTGTATGTTTATGGACATCTCTTTATTTAAGTTGGGAAATAACTCTTCTATGATTTTCTTGAAAATATTTTCTGGACATTGAAGTCTGGAATCTTCTTTTTTGTCTATTCCTATTGTTCTTAGATTTCATCTTTTCATGGTGTCCTTGATTTCTTGGATGTTTTGTGTTTGGAACTTTTCTGATTTTATTTTTTCCTTGAGAGATGTATCCATTTCTACAATTGTATCTTCAGTGCCTGTGATTCTCTCTTCCATCTCTTGTATTCTGTTGGTGATGCTTACCTTTGTGTTTTGATCGTTCCTCTAAATTCTCCAGCTCCAGGGTTTTCTCTTTGTTTTCTTTATTTATTCTAAATCTGTTTTCATGTCTTGCACCATTTTCTTCATCTGTTTATATGTAGATTCCTGTCTTTCCATGATGATTTCTATTATCTTTTGTTTCCTCACTACATGCCACTAATTATGCCTCTATTTATGCCTCTACCTGTGCCTCTATTTGTTTGGCTGTATTTGCCTGTTTTTTTTCAGATCTTTGTTTGTTTCCTCTTTATGTCCCTCTAATAACTGGGTAAGTATAGCTTTAAAATCATTTTTCTGTGTTTCTGATGAGTTAAAATATCCATTTGTTTTTGGGGGTTGCTTGTGAAGCCATGATATCCTAATTTTTGTTGGGTGTGTTCTTATGTTAACCTCTAGCCATCTGCTTATCTATAAATTTCGCTATTTGTTCCTGTAGTCTGTACGTCAGACTGGGTCCATATGTGTCTGGTGTCTGGAGTATTCTTCAGGAAGATGAGAGATGTCCACTAGTTTGAGAATGAATGTTGGTGTTTCAGCTGTAGCTAAGGGAGGAAGGTAACAGATAATATGCTCAAGCATGGGCATAGGCGTGGGCATGTGCCTTGAGGGAGAGGGTGCTAGAGCTTGTAGAAGGTGGGGGGTGGGGGGTGTAGGTGTTGGCTCTTTTCAAGGACGCAATATGCATGCACTGGTGTACTGAAAACCTCAGTAGCCTACAGGCCTGTTTTACTGTCCTCCTGGTATTCAGATCTGTCTATGCTGCAGGAATTGTTTGCCTGGACTCCACTGGGAGACCCACAGAGCAGGGCTTCAATGTTGAGAATATTGTCCCAAGGATCCCTATGCTGCCCACAGTGGGGGTGTGGGTGGGACTGATCAGATGCCTGGCTGCTAGCATAGAGGGACCCTGGTTCTGGGGCTCTGCAAACACTCACTTGAAGGAGCACTCACTCACTCACAGGCCTAATTAGAAAGCACAGGTGATCCTCCTGTTCTCTTCTCACACATTTGGGCCTTCAGGGGCAAATGAGAGTGGTGTCCACTGTTTGGCCGCTGAGCAGGTATGCCTTTGCAGCCTTAGTCACAGTGAGCATGGAGGCTCCTGCTTGTACTAGCTGCTGTCCTGCCCCAGCAGCAACTCCGGGAGGCCCACCTGTGCTGTTTCAGTCACTGATTGTGGAGACTAGTGCTTGGGATAATCACTGCAGTCTCATTCAAGCAGTCTCAGTGCTTGGGTCAGAGGCCACTGCTGACAGCCTTGCTGAGTGCAGATATCTGTGCCTGGGGAAAGGGGGAAGTGCAGGGGGTTGAATATTCATCATTCTCATTCCCAGAGATATCCACAGGTGACCTGGATCCAAACTGTCCCAGCTTCCAGGTTGTCCCCTCTCGGCCAGGAAGCTTCAGTGTTGATGTTTTGGCTTCAGCTGTCCCTCCACTCATCAATTTCGGAGTTTCAGATCCTGTGCCTCTCAGATATGGTGCGTGCTGGTCACGGCTATCTTGGAACCCCCTGGATAATTGTATTTCTTTATTCCTTTTACAGAAAAAAAAATCTCCAATGATTTGAGACTATTTTCTGTCACTACTTTTATTTGAAAGTTTTCTATATTTTCTCTCAACTCTTCTAATGTGGCCTCTGTCCCCACCAAAACTGCCTTTGTCAAGGACTCCAGTGACCTGTTGTGGACATGTTTAAGTGTTCTCCAAACTTTTTAAGGAACCTCGACTTAATAATACCCATAAAAGCTGTCTACAGTTACCTTCAGGCACATTCAGTTGCCCAGTTTCCCTCCAACTTGGCCCTTTCTTGCCCTTTTGTTTGTCTTCAGGGTACTTTTTCTTAATGCTCATCACCTCATAGAATAATTTTTAAATAATAGAATATTGTCTCCTAGGCTTTTTGGTTTCTTGTCTGGCTGTCCTACTGTTTGATGGCTATAGGGCAATTAACCTAATATACTTGGTGGCTTAAACACATTCACATCATTGTTTCTGAAGTACAGGAAACTAGAACCTGACTACAGATTCTGTTCATGAGACTGGTGGAAGGGATCTGCTTCCAAGCTCACTCACACTAGTTGTACAGTTTAAATGAGTATGAGGCTCTTCTAGGGAGTCTCACAGTATGGCAGCTGGCTTTCTCAATCAATCCCTTTGTGCTGCCATTGAGAAGAAAGGAGAGCTCACAAAATATTGGTCTTACAGACTATAGTTTGAAGTGATAGCTCAGTTTGACAAGTTTTATTTGTAAGAAGCAAATTGTTTGACCTAGCACAAAGAAAAGAGGACATAACTATAAATACTTTGAATATGGAAGATTCCTTGAGGGACATCAAAAGCTGTTATGCTAGTGTACAGGTCAGTAATGGTGATATCTACTTCACTGTAAAGTCTCAGATTTTAGAAAAATGCTTAGAACAGTCTCTCATGAATACACCGAAATATGTAGGCCTTTTACTGCTCTTAGCAAAATCTAAGACAATGTATTTAGGTGAATGTTTTTATTTGTCTTAACATAGGATCATGTTTAAGACACAGTGTGGTTACCCTATGCGTAACATTGGCACACACAACTTTGTATTTTCAGAACAATCGCTGAGGATGTAATGGCAGAGGGACTTTGTCTGGGTGGAAGTTGAGCATTGGATTATACCTGGACTGTGAGAGAATCACAGACCTCTGCAACTGGAAATGGCACATTTCAGAGTCAATTATGTATAACTGTTGATTATTTGCAGAGGTTTCTCTATTAAACCTGAACCTGAAGGTTCTTTGCCACTCTCATGATGACATGAAACAAATATAGGAAGGTATAAAAGGACCACATAAGGGAAGTCTGGGCATATTACCACTTTTATATGCTTTTGTTGATTAGAGTGTATTTTTAAGATCTGCTGTTACTTGAGCTAATAAATGCTGCTATCGATCTAAGCCTATTGAAGTTGGATTTACAGTTTTGGCAGGCAGCACTGCCCTGTGGTCAGTGTGTCATGATGCGATGCTCATTACCATTGAACTTTCTTAGTTTCTCTATTTTGTAGATATCTATATAATTCTGACTTCTAATTCTCTGGAATGTTTTTGCATTATTAGAAAGTATCATAAGTCTGCCATTTCTGTTTGCTTATGTTTTTCTCAAAATTCTGATAGATCTCTTTAATTCCATTTAAGATGTGTTCTCATAAGTGTTTACCCATGTTCTCGAATATCCCATATAGGTCAATATGCTTTGTATTTTATTTTCTCCATTTTAGGAACTCAAGATAACTTCCAGCCAGTCAAGAAGATCATAGTGTCTATTGTCAGCAGCATACTAAAATCCCAAATCCGGCTAAACTGCTCATTATTTCACTGATCAGGGACAAATTTGCTTCCTTCAGGTTCATATCGTTTATCCATAAAATAAGATCTGTATCAAAACTTGTTTAAAGAATTATGAGAATTAAATGTGATAATTCTTATATACTCAAATAAGGATAACTTAAGAAGTGTTTAATAAAGAAAAATTTATTCACTGAGATGATGGAGAAGGTAGAAAAATCAAGGCTGAAGAAGCAATGAAAGGAAGAAGCTTGGCCTTCTCTTAAGTCACAGAAGGTCAAGCCAACACAGAAACCTTGGGATGAGGAAACATTCTTCAGGAGAACACATGGCCAGCCTCAGGCAATGCTCCATAGGGGAAGCAGGTGACCCATCCCTGTGCCATGCCCCTCCTGATTGTGTGCCAGGAAGTTAAGCACTTGAGCCCTATGAAGGCTAGCAGTGGTTAATGGAATGGAGAAGGACAATGAGAAACAAAAGGTGCACTCAACAGTGGCTCATTTCCTACATTGTACTCAAGCAAAAGTCATTGTTTCCACCAGTATTTATTTAATTACTACAGTCAGTTTCCATATGTGTAATAGCATATAAACTGTCAGATCCACAATAAATTTAACATGAGGTTGTGGCTTCATCTTTTTATATTGTGCCTTGGCAACCCAATGAAATGTTCATTTTGTATGTGATAGCTCAGTATCTGTGCTGTCGTGTGGTTCAAATAATGTTCTGAGTTTGGATTTCCTTTATTATCAAGTGACTAAGATTGGGCTCCATTTAAATAAGGACTACAATAGAAATTTTGACTACAATGATAGACTGGAGCCAAAAATTTGATGGCTTTGAAGGGCATGACATGTCTTTCTAAATTCATTAGCAATTAAAAGCTTTTAGAGATGCTGAAACTGGCATGAGGTGTCATTAGGTCTGTTTTCAGGAGCATAACATTTTCTAAGAATAGACTTGATGACAATAAGCAAAATATACAAAATCTCTGTAGGACTTTTAATCACGCTTCCTGTGTCATTATCATATTAAATTTCAATCATTAGTATATTCATCACATTAATATCCTTGGAACTCTCCCATCCATTATTGTGCTGTCTCCTATTCATCATCTGCATATGAATCTTCTACTGATTTCTGTTTATATTTCATGGTGAAAGACCGTAAGTCATGTAGAGTGCTACATGAGTTATTGTAACATGAAAGATAAAATCATTTGTTTATAAGTTACTCTCTCTATAGAATTGTACAGGATTACATTTGATATTTTCAGTACAATACTCTCCATGTTTCCCATTGCAGTGTATATATAAAAATCTTTCTTAGGTATAAAGGTTGGGTGTGTATAATGGCTTCCGTAATGTGTATCAATCTGCAATGAATATTTTTCTTTATCAAGATTTAATGTTCTTGATATAAACATTTTCCCTATTTGTTAGTTAGAAAAAAATTAAAGTGGAATCTGAAAATATTGCTAACTTCCCCAAACCTGCTAATGCTTATAGTTTCAGGAAGACAGATGAAGGACCTGATGAAGACTTTCCTTTAGTAGAGAGATTGTAATAGTAAAAATAACAGCAACACCAGTATAAGGACCATCTCTCAGTGCTAGCTCTGCCACTTGTCTTGTTCCAATTGTCTGTTTGCTTATCCCATTGAACTACCTTCATCAACTTTACGATACCTCCAACCCATTACTCTAGATTCATTCGTAAAGTAATTGAAAACAAGAAATTCTAGAATACCAGTTCAAGGACAAGCAGGTAGTGATGGATTGGGTGGGGGGACAGTATTCCAAGCCAAGCTGTCTGATGGAAAGGATCATGAACGCAGGCAGTGTTTTATAAAGCCTGCCCAAATTATTTATAGAACTCATAACTACCACACTTTTCGTTTTGTAATATTTTTAACTTCAATTCAAAAACTATCTTCATGTATCATTATTCTTATCATTTTTACATAGCAAACTTCAGTACATTGCTCTAGGTTAGTGCCAGTAAATCTCAATTAAGTTCAGTTTCACATGCCACATACTTAATACTGCCACTTCCTTTCTATCCTCATTTCTCATTCAAGCATCACCCACTCTCTCCATAACCCCAAGGTTGTAAACTTTCATATTGAATGATGAAAAAGTGTCATTCCCATGCTTTCTTTAAAGTATTCTTTATGGGCATAGAACTTGTTATTTTAGGATGATATTCTTATTTAACTGAAACATGAAGACATATAAGCTGTAACTTTGTAGTAACTTTGAAATATAATTTGAAAGTAACATGTCTTGAAATGAAATTGTTTTATTGATTAATTGAGCACTGCTGTTGAGGGAATGTTATAGTAACCTGCTCTTCTCTGCTGTTTACTTCTGAGAACTTCCAAATACATTATTCACCAAAAAAATATTCACTTTCATATCTGGCTCTGCTTTGATTTAGTTCCTACTGTTCTGTCTGAAGCTTTTTCTCTGATATTTGAACACTGAATTTCATGAATGTTGTTTTAAACGCTTGTGGTAGAGCTTCTGTCACAATGTCTTTTCCCGCAGGTATCCTGACCTATAAGACAATTCCAAGAATTTCCAAGAAATTCCAGGAAACACATATGACTTACATTTTCTTCCTCATATTCCATGTCTGCTATGTGAATTTGAATTTGAAAAACCCTAATAGTTCCTGTTTTGAATCCTTGTCTCTAAGCTGGTGGTACTATGTCATGAATACTAGGTTGTGGAAAATTAGTCATGGAAAAGAAAGTGGTCACTGAAGAGTGATGATGATGAAGAGCATAGCAAGTTTTAATGTAGAGTATAGCAGAAGTGAATCTTAAAGACAATCTACTACAACCAAATATAGTCTCAACACTCAAGTAGCATCCTGTGAAAAATTGATATCTATTTATTTAATATCTTCTTGATCAGAAATTGTTGTGGACTTGTTATAAACATTCTTTCCTTTGTCCAATTTGATCTTTGATGCTATGATATGCACAATGACAAAAAAGCATCTTGGGAAAGAAAGAATTTATTTATGCTTATGCCTAATACCTGTAAAAGTTTTAGTTAATGATGGTGAGAAGCCAGGATAGTAATTCAAACAGAAATGGAAACTCTAGAGGACCTTTATTTTCTGGCTCACTCACCTGCTCATGCTTAGCTCTGCCCCACAAGCCTCAAGACTGTCCTTCCCACATTAAATTAGTCTCCCCCATGTCAATCACCATTCAAGACAATCTTTCATAGACATGCCACAGAAAACATGGTCCTAATAGGGGCAATAGATAAATCTAGGTTGTGACAAGTTGACAAAAAAATTAACTAGCACACTATTACAATTATCATGATTTCTTTGAGGATAGTATGAGGAGTGTTTTCTGTTGGCTGTACATTCAAAGTACATTCACCTGCCTCTAAGTCACACATTCATATATGACAGAGGAATCAGCTTGGTAAGTTACCAAATATTCAGCAAGAGAAAACATATCATAATGATTGCATTTGATATAAAACTTTAATTTGAAAGAAATTGTATTTAGAATTTTAGTATATTCTTTATGAATATGATATGCCACAGCGTTTTCTGATGTAATGATGAATTGTTATATGAAAGACAATAACATCACTCAGCTTTAAGCTTGTGACTTCCAATAGGCATGAAGAGTAGGAAGCTAGGGTGATTCCCACTTTGCCTTTGATTGCTTTATCCTTCACAGTCACTTTCTAATACCTATTCTATGGTTATTACTTAGGTACAACCAAATTATACAGAAAATATATGAGTGGATATTCTTAGCCAGGCTTAAATTTGTGTATGCTCTACATGGTCTGCAGAATGATCTAAAATAGTCAAACTTTTATTTTTGAATTAGTGAGTATATTAAGTAGCAAGAAAAAGTAGGGTGATAAATAACAAGTCAATGATAAAGAGAAATAGCATATATATAGCAAAACATGGTTAGTCCATTGACTATATCCAGCACAGATGAGAAAGGAAACAAAATGATTTCATCACGTCAAGAGACCTCCAGCAGAAATTTCTTGGAGAGCACACATTCATATCGAAATTGCTGATTTGAAATTTCCTCCATGGATAAGCAGCACTCAACAATTTCTCATTGATGGTCTGGCTTATTCACATTGTTGGCGTTTTAACACTATTGAATAAACAATAATAATTACTGCTGGAAACAAATCACCTACCAGTTGTCCTTAAAGGCACAAAGTCTCTAAAACTATTAGCAGTTTATGGTTTTCTTCTCTCCTATTTAAAAAGCCAGTGGGACAGCCTGACCCAGATAGTAGCCTTTAGAGAAGAGAAAGGAGAGATTCCTTACTCCTAGACTCCTCTTTTTGTAACTTTAAACCCGTATGGCAATTTACCAGCAACATGTATGTTATAGTAGAAAAGATAACAATAATACAAAAAACACTCAATGAAGTAGAAAAATTTGTAAAGAATAAATAAAAAATATGTGCTATGTTGAAGATGAGCAGAATTGTATATTTTATTTTTAAAATTTATTTTCTATTATTTTTTCATTGTAATTTTATTTATTTTTAAACTTTTATTGACTGTTTGTGAATTGCACACCAAGTATCCCAATCCTAATCATCTCCCAATACCTTCATATCGCCCCAAAATGAAAATAAAAATTAAAAGTAATCATCTCATCTCAACCTGGAAGCTATAGTGTGTCACATAGTATACCCTTTGTCCACACATCCCCACTTGTAAATGCTCATTGCAGTGAGTCATTGGTCTGGTTTGAGGCCTCTAGTATCTACTACACTGTCAGTACTGAATCCTCACTGGGACGCCTCTCAGACATCTTGCTGTTGTACTACATCATGGAGATTCTGCAGCATTGGATCTATAGTGCTATAGCCCCTTCACACACTCCAGGAGTACATAGATATGGTATATGTTGGGGTGGTCCATCTCAAATGCCTGGATCTGAGCAGTTGAGTTGATCAGCCCAATAACTCTTCCTCAACACCACCAGGGGAAGCTCTCCAGCACTGCCCCTGCTATTTCATCCAATGCTGTAGCCAGCAAGGGGACAGGATCATCTCTCATGCTCATGCCTTTAGGGCCTACTCACCCAACAGCCTCAGCTAGTGAGGGGCAAACCATGGGAGCATTTCTCTCCCTCACACATGCCACTGCATGGCAGACAAGAGGTGGGACCAGCTGTCTTGCACCTTTCCACCAGAGCCAGCCCTACTGTGCTATCTATGGGTGGTGCAGGGCCTGCTATACTGAATTCTATAGCCGATGAGGGGAAGAGGCAGCTCTGCATAACCCTTGAACATCTACATAGTCTTAGGCAGCAGCCCAGACTAGGGATTTTCACCTGACCTTTAGCGGTAATGTGAGCCATGGACATCAACACAAATGCCTTGCTGCTACCTGGCCACAGACCCAGTCATGACCCCATGTTTCAGCACAGCCAGGACTTCACCACAGCTTCAAGTGGCAAAGCAGGCTACTCACATCAGGCTATTCCTCTTCATACTTGCTTCTCCAGTTCCACCTCTCTTCATTGTGCTCAAACTGTTCTGTTTCTCTTTTTCTCTTATCTCTCCACCACAAACTTGCACATCATGCAGCTCCTGCTGTGAATGGACCATGCAGTAGGCGGGCTTCTGGGTGTCTTTTGCCTGGCCATGTTGAGCAACAGTGACCAGGCCTCTTCTATTTTTAATTTTTATGTCTGTTGATGACTGCATTTTTTCCTACATATTATGTCTTATATGTAATGCAATTAAATCGCTTGGAACTGGTTACAGACTGTGATGTTCCATTTAGGTGCTGAAGGTCCATTCTGGGATTTCTGGAAGAACAGCCAGTTCTCTTAACTGTTGAGCTGTCTCATTGTGCATTTTTATTTTCTTTTTACTTTCTTTCTGTAGACTAGCCATGGTTACCCTAGGTGGTTGCTCCTCCATGATTTCCACAGTATAGTATACAGGTACTCTGACAAATGAAGAAGTGAATGAATGATTCCCACAGTGGCCTTGACTGTTAACGGACTCCTCTGTCATCCTATCACTATTCATCACACATTATTTGAATTAAATGGTGCTTTATCTGTACTATAGCTTTTAAGGCTTTAAATGTTCTTTGAAAATTATTTTCTTTCTCTATTTCTGTTTTATTCTTTCAAAACATTGATTTATAGTGATGAGTTGGCCTAGGACAAATATTATTCTCCTTTGGAACTGTAGGTTTATGACAAACTTTGAGGGTGCCATATTATAACACATATACTGTTCTGGCCATCTTAGACACTACTGTTATTCTTCTAAGTTGTTTTATTGATTTCTTTGGCATTATCTGTGTGTGTGTCTTTCTCTAAGGAAAAGATGACCTAAGATCAAAGTTGTGTGCCATTTCTTAGTGTTAATAGTTTTCTCTGAAATTTCATGTGTTATAATCATACAGTAGAATACTCATAGTGTAGACCTCCAATTAGAAAGAAAAAAATTGATCATGGAAATATTGGGATTCAATATTAAAATCAAGAAATCAACATGGAACAGTGGATGTAAAACATCAAGTCAAAATTTGCCTGTGAAGTGTTTAAGACTTCAATAACCACTCACATTGACCAATTACACTGTCCATATTCTATATTCTTCTCTGCACTGTCATGCAATTAATGGGGACACTGAGGCTCTGAGAATTCCTGTATTTAATCATTTCATAGAAAAGTATATGTTATTTTCTGTTGCTGTAGTAAAAAGCCAGGACCAGATGCAACTTAAAGATTGGTTTCTCATTGTACATAAGAGCCATGATGGCAGTAACAATGAGCTTACATCACAACCTCACACTGGAGGCACAGAGACTGGAAGTGGGATGAAGTTCTAAAGTCTCAAAACCTATCTCTAGCAGGATTCTACCAACTAAAGATTCCATAATCTTCCTAAAGTTTGCTAGCCACTGGGGCTTAAGTGTTTACATACATGCACCTATAGGGAACCTTCTTTATTCAAACTACCACCACAGCTAAGAGCACTGTTGCCCAAGTTAGTCTGATCTTGATATTCCCATGACTTACCCAAGGCCAGGTCATATTCCACAGTGATCTAGTCACAATCATAGTGAGCAGAACAGACTCTTCAAGGTCTGAGAAGATTACCCTGGACAGAACAGCTTCAGAAACAAACACTGAATTAGAGAAAATGTGTGGAAAGGTACTAGCTAAATTTTTAGTCTTGAGACAGCTCTAGCCTTGTGAACATTCCTGGTGAGCCAGCCATCAGTCTTTCTGCTTCAGCTTCTTCCAGAAGCTTGTTACTTTCTTGGCATTGAAGTAAGTACTTTATCAGATTATATCACTCTGTCATAAAGTATATTTTTAAAATTGGAGTTGAGTGTCATGAGTTAAGGCCCTGGTTTTGATCTCAGATACCAGAACAAAATTATTAAAAAATAAATGATATGCAAAGCAAAGATACTTAATTAAATTTGGTCAAAATCAGAGGTACATTTAGTAGTGAAGGGTATAATTAGTTATACTCAAAGCCTTGAGTTGAGGGAAGCCCAGATAAATAGACTAGGCTTGTTCCTCAGGAAGTCAATCAGAAAGGAACAATGGAGAATGCAGAGGAGATGTAATATCAATATAATGGCTGGGCCAGAATTGCTGGAGTCTAATAACCTAAAGGCTATACTGTAAGTAAGGACAGTCTATACTCAGAACCTAATCTGTATAATGCTCAAGTTTTCTTGCTGATGAAACTGTTGTAGCCCTGAAATTGTCTCCATCTACTGTTCTCCATGTGATTCAACTAAAAATTATTAAGTTAAATTGAAAAAAAATAAAAAGTAAGGAAGTTTCCCGCAGTATATTTGCAATTTGTTTATTTCAAATCTGTCACTTCCATTCAAAAGCTTGCTCTTTCTCAATCCTCGTAGGCTTAGATTTTTCATCAAACCTATTTTATTTAGAGTTCGTAAACACCTTTACCTCCTTTCCAACCCCTGAACTTAGGTAGGAGATTAGTAGGGACAAGCTCTGTAGACCTCTTTTATTTATTTCCTGCTGATTAGGGTCCATGGGTTTTTAGGGGATTACCAAACTAAGTCTTCAAGATACCAGCAGTCAAGTCCAAAGGCCAACACCAAAAAGCAACACAGAGTCAGCAAAATCCACAAGACTCATTTGGAGTGCTCCAAGAAGTTCTCTGAAACATTTCTCATTGTGGAGTCAAGTGTCAAAGCTCAAAGATCAAGGCAGCAATATCGATCCAAAAAGTAAAGCTTTATTGTGTGGGAGCCTCTATGTATCTCCTCTCCTCAAAGTTCACCCATGGATATTCTCAGCTAGCCAAACTCATGTCCCTTGCATAAGAGAGCTCACAGAAAAACATCATGCCCTCTCACAAGTCAACCTCCACCAAAACATGTGCACACCTTGCAGCAAAATATCACATGCCAAAACTGAGTCTTCAAGAAAACCAGAAGTTTCCACTTCAAGTCCTATTATATTTCACAGCACTTTTAGAATAACCCATCAAGTGTGGCATGCCATATCTTAGGATCATTCACTATGATCCACAATTCTTTGCCTATAATTCTCATAAAATGTACTGAGGTGAGCTTTTATTAGATGAAAGTAGAACTTTTTAGTTACCCAATTTTTATTTTTAATATCTGTAGGGTTATTAAAGATAAAATATATATCTACTCCATTTCAAAACAAAATGTTATCTTTGTTCATTGTTTTATGGCATTTAGTATACTCAAAGTTAGTAAACACTTTGGAGGATTGACTGACCCATGTTTAGTGAATTTTGTATGTGTTACTTACAGAAACAAAGCCCATATGTATGAC
>CM053753.1:954602-1019301 GCA_028658305.1 Pachyuromys duprasi | reverse complement strand
ATTCGTGAATATACGCATTCAATACAAACATTTTATGCTGGATAGCTGTCAACTTGACAAAAGTTAGGCTCTATGGTGAAAAAATGTAATGAAGAAAATACTTCTATCATATCAGCATATAGGCAAATCTGCAATGCCTTTTCTTAATTTTTTCAAGTACATGTGATTTTATGTTTGCTTAATTTCAACTGTAAAAGTAAACAATACCTCTGTTTCTTCAACTGTATTCAGACAATGATATTACTTTCTTGTAATTTTTATAGTCTCTTGAATTCTGGTTTCCTGAAGTTCTTTTGTTGATGTGGTGTTTAATTCTTCTCTTATACATTATATCCCAAGTACAGTTTCCCTATACTCTCCTTTCACTTTAGTCTCTCTCCCCACCTCCTCTCTTCCCCAGTTCTACTCCTCCTCTGTTTCCTTTTGGGGTGAGGAATGGCAGGGACAAGGGACAGGCCTCCCAGGGATATTCACCAAACATGTCCTACAAGATTCAGTAAGACTGGGAGCAAACCCTCATATAGCAATGGATGTGGCCACCTAGTAGGAGGACAGGTTCCCAAGCACAGGCAAAAGAGTCAGAGATACCCCTCACTCCCATTTTTGTGAGTCCCCTAAGAACACCAGCTATACAACCATAAGGTTTATGCAGAGCACCTAGTTCAGATGCATACATGGAGCATGTTTCTTGTTACAGCCTCTGTGAGCTCTTATGAGTGTAGATTAGTTGATTCTTTGAGCCATGTTATGATATCCTCAATCTTTCTAGCTCCTGCAACCATTCTTTTGCCTCTTTTATATGGTTCCCTTGGATCTGCCTACCGTTTGGCTCTAGATCTCTGTATTAGCTCCCATTAGTTGCTAAATGTCTCGTCTCTGATGACAATTGTGCTAGGTACCAATCTATGAGTATAGAAAAATATAATTACTAATAATATCCTTTATTTTTTTCCCAGTAGTATGTGATTCTATCCTGGGTCTCTGGGTTGAATAGACTCTGGTTCCTGGCCATCCAGGCAATGTCAAGCATGAGCTCCATCTCATGATATATGCCATAAGTTGGACTAGTCATTGGTTGGCCACTCCCTCAAGTTCTGTACCACTATTGCCCTAGCACATCTTGCAGGCAGGACAGATTGCAGGTCAAACATTTTTGTGGCTATGTTGATGTTCCAGTCTCATCACTGGAAGTCTTGAATGTTTACAAAAGATGGATGGTTCAGGTTCTGCATATTACTAGGAGTCTTCCTTAGGGCCATTCTTGTGGATTACTGGAAGCTTCCACTGTAGTAAGTTTTCATATTGCTCTTCAAATACCCTCCAATTTCAGTTGTCTCTCCCAGTACTCTTTCACTCCACTCTCCCGAACTGGTCACTCATGTTCCCATCTCTGACCCCCCTGTCCACCCCCAAAATCTATTTTGATCCATGTATCACCCCTTGACGCCTCTCTGTTACTTAGCCTGCCTAGGTCTGTGGCTTGCAGCATAATTATTCTTTACTTAACACCTGATTGTCCACTTATAAGTGAGTGAATATAGCATGTTTGTTTTTATGGGTATCAGTTATCTCATTCAGGATGTTCCATTCATTTACCTGCAAAGTTCATATGTCACTGATTTTAACAGCTGAGTAATACTTCATTGCATAACTATACCATATATTATTTATCCATTGTCTGGTGGAGGGAGATATAGGTTGTTTCCAGTTTCTGGTTATTATTAAAAGATGCTATAAATGTAGTTGAGTAACTTGTATGTCCCTGTGGTGATTGGGACATCCTTTTGGTATATCCCTGATAGTGGTATAGCTGGGTCTTGAAGTAGGTTTATTCCCAATTTTTTTTTTGAAGAACCACCATATAGATTTCCGTAGTGGTTGTATAAATTTCTATTGCCATCAACAATGGAAGAATGTTCCCATTGCTCCACATCCTTACTTGAATAAGCTGTTCCTTGTGTTTTTGATCTTACAGATTTTCATAGGCATAAATAAGATGGAATCTCAAAGGGGTTTTGATTTGCATTTCCCTGATGTCTAAGGATGTTGAAAATTTCTTTCACTGTTTCTTCACCATTTGAGATTCCCCTGTTGAGAAGTCTCTGTTTATCACTGTACCTTATTTTTAAATTAGATTGTTTGGTTTATCGATATTGGATTTCTTGAGTTCCTTGTATTTTAGATATTAGCCTATTAGATATGGAGTTGGTGAAAATCTTTTCCTATTCTCTGGGCTGCAGTTTGTATTATTGACAGTGTCCTTTGCATTAGAAAGCTTTTCAGTTAATGAGGTTCCATTTACTGATTTGTGATCTTAGTGCCTGAGACATTGGTGTTCTGTTCAGAAGTTTTCTCTGGTGACAATGAGTTCTAAGCTATTCCTTAGTTTCTCTTATATCAGGTTCAGTGTCTGGTTTTATTCATTTGGACTTAACGTTATTAGGGAGATAAATACGAATCTTTTTGCATTCTACATGCTGAAATGCAGTTATACCAGCACTATGTGTTGATAATGTTTTCTTTTTTATTGTTTATTTTGGGTTCTTTATCAAATATCAGGTGTCCACAGGTATGTGGAATTACATTCGAGTCAATGAATTACTTTCATTGATTAACCTGCCTAATTTAATGACAATATCATCCAGTTTTTATTACTAAAGCATTGTAGAATAGCTTAAAATAAGGAGTGGTGATATCTCCAGAAGATCTTTTATTATACAAGTTATTTTAGATATCCTGGGTTTTATATTTGTCCATATGAAGTTTAATAATGGCTTTTCAAGGTTTGTATAGAATTTCTTTTAGAATTTGATAGGTATTGAATTGAATCTGATCTGTAGACTACTTTTGATATGCTATTCATTTTTACTATGCTAATTCTACTATTGGGAGATTTCTCTGTCCTCTGATATCTTCTTCGTTTTTTCTTTTCTTTTTAAAGACTTGAAATTTTTTGTCATGCAAGTCTTTCATTTGCTTGGTTAGAGTTTTATATTATTTATGGTTATTGTGAAGGGTGTTGTTTCCCCAATTTCTATGAAGGCTGTTTGTCATTTGTTTTTAAGAGGGATGGTATTTTCTTTTTGAGTTAATTTTCTTTATTTTTTACTTTTATTTATTTACTTACTTACTTGTTTATTATTTCAATTTATTCACTTTTTATCCCAGCTGTAGTCCCATCCCTCATCCCCTCCCAATCCCATTCTTCCTCTTTCTTCTCCCATTCCCCTCACCAAGTCCACTGAGAGTGGAGCCCTTCCTTCCCTTCCATCTGACTCTAACCTATCAAGTTTCATCAGGACTGGCTGCATTGTCTTTCTCTGTGGCCTGGTAAGGTTGCTCTACCCTTAGGGGGAGGTGATCAAAGAGTCAGCCACTGAGTTCATATCAGAGACAGCCCCTATTCCCCTTACTAGGGTAACCCACTTGGACACTGAGCTGTCATGGGCTACATTTGTGCTTGGGATCTATGTCCTCTCCATGCACCGTCCTTGTTTGGAGAATCAGTCTCAGAAAAGAGCACTGTGCCCATTTATTTCAGTTCTGTTGCTCTCCTTGTACAGCTCCTGTCCTCTCCTGTCCTATCTCCCACTTCTTTCATAAGATTCCCTGCACTCTGCCTCAAGTTTGACTATGAGTCTCAGCATCTGCTTTAATACCCTGCTAGGTAGAGTCTTTCATAGGCCTTGTTTGGTTGGCTCCTGTCCTGTTCCCTGTTTTCTCCGTCTTCCAATGTCTATCCCATTTGCCTTTTTGAATGCGGATCCTTCTTGCTTAGCTTCTTTAGGTGTGCAGGTTTTAGTGTGTTTACTTTATATCATATGTCTAATATCCACTAATAAGTGAATATATACCATGTGTGTCTTTCTGTTTCTGGGATAACTCACTCAGGATGATCTTTTCTAGTTCCCACCATTTACCTGAAAATTTCGTGATTTCCTTGTTTTTAATTGCTGAGTAGTATTTCATTGTGTAAATATACCACAATTTCTGTATCCATTTCTCTGCTGAGTTATTTTCAGATTCTGGTTATTACAAATAAAGCTGCTATGACCATGGTTGAGCAAATGTCCCTGTTGTATACTTGAGCATATATTGGATATATGCCTAGGAATGGTCGAGCTGGATCTTAAGGTATCATTATTCCTAATTTTCTGATCTTCTATATAGCTATTTCACTAAAGGTATTTATCAGCTGTAGAATTTTCTTAGTAAAATTGGGGGGTCACTTATGTGTCTTATCTTATATGTAAATAAAGATACTTTGTCTTTCTTTCTAATTTGTATTCCTTGATCTCCTTCCATTGCCTTAATGTTCCAGAAGGAACTTGAATTACTATATTGAATAGATATGGAAAGAGTGGAAGCCTTGTCTTGTTCCTGATTTCAGTGAATGGAGTTTCTCTCCATTTAATTTTGTTGGCTATAGGCTTGTTGTACATTTTCTTTATTATGTTTAGCTACGTCCCTTGTATCTCACCTCTCCAAGACATTTTTTAAAGAATTTTTATTTTTTATATTTATTACAGTTTATTTACTTTGTGTCCCAGCTGTAGTCACTTCCCTCATTGTCTCTCAATCCCGCTCTCATTTCCTACCATGCCCCTTTCCAAATCCACTGAGAGGGGAGGTACTTCTTCCCCTCCATCTGAACCTAGCCTATCAGGTATCATCAGGACTGGCTGCATTTTCTTCCTCTGTGGCCTGGTAAAGCTGCTCCCTGTCAGGGGGAGGTGATCAAAAAGCCAGCCACTGAGTTCATGTCAGAGACAGTCCCTGTTCCCCTTACTAGGGTACCGGCTTGGATACTAAACTGCCATGGGCTACATCTGTGCAGGAGTTCTAGGTTATCTCCATGCATGGTCCTTGGTTGGAGTTTCAGTCTCAGAAAAGACTTCTGGGTCCAGATTTCTTGTTCTCCTTATGGAGCTCCTATCTCCTCCAGGTTTTTCTCTCTCCCCCTTGAACTCTGCTCAAAGATTGGCTATGAATCTCAGCATCGAATTTGATACCTTATTGGGTAGAGTCTTTCAGAGGCCTTCTGTGGTAGACTCCTTCCTGTTCCCTGTTTTCTCCCTCTTCCGATGTCTAACCTGTTTGCCTTTCTCACTGAAGATTGATCATCTTACCAAAGTCCTCCTTTTTGCTTAGCTTCTTTAGGTGCATAGATTTTAGTATGCTTATCCTATATTATACATCTAATATTCACTTATAAGAGAGTATATACCATGTGTGTCTTTCTTCTTCTGGGATAACTCACTCAGAATGATCTTTTCTAGATCACACCATTTGCCTGTAAGTTTCATGATTTCCTTGTTTGTAATTGCTGAGTAGTATTCTATTGTGTAATATCATGAAGGGGAGTTGAATTGTGTCAAAGGCTTTCTCAGCACCTAGTGAGATGATCGTGTGGTTTTTGTTCTATCAGGTTGTTTGTATGTATGGTGAATTACATTGACAGATTTCTGTATGTTCAACCATCTTTGCATATCTGCAATAAAACTTACTTGATCATCATGGATGATCTTTTTGAAGTGTTCTTGCATTCAGTTTTTGTGCATTTTCTTGAGTGTTTTTGCATCTCTATTTATGAGAAAAATCCATCCCAGCTGTAGTCCCCTCTCTTATTCTCTCCCAGTCCTGTCCTCTGTCCCTCATCTCCTCCCATGACCCTCTCCAAATCCACTGAGAAGGGAAGTCCTCCTTCCCCTCCATCTGACCCTAGCCTATCAGGTAGGGCCACCAACAACCTGTTTGTGTGGTTTGTGTATCAGGGTAACTCATTAAATTAATTTGGCTATGTTTCTTCTGTTTGCATTTTGTGGAATAATTTTTTAGTTCACAAAATTTTTTGTTTTGTTTTGTTTTACTTGCTTTCTACTCCTGTTGGTAAACTGTTTTGTTTGTTTGTTTTGTTCTATAGATTTCAATTGTGTTTTTAAATTGCTAGTATGAAATATCTCCGATTTCTTTATGTAAGCACTTATTTGTATGATCTTTTTCCTTAGCACCACTTTCATTGTATACCATAAGTTTCAGTATGTTATGCAATAATTTTGTTGAATTCTAGAAGGTCGTTCATTTCTTTCTTTTATCTGTCTTGACCCAGTAGTCATTTTGTGGAGATTTATACAGTTTCCATGACTTTGTAGGGTTTCTGTTATTTTTCTTGTTAAACTCCAATTTAAATTGATGGTCGACTAAAAGGAAAGGAATTTATCTCAATTTAGAAGTGGGAGTTTCTGTTGAGACTTGATTTGTAACTGAGACTGTGTTCTGTTTTGTCATATGTTCCTGAAGTGCTGAGAATAACCTATATTGTTTTGTGTTTGGGTGAAATGTTCTATTGATATCCTGTTAGACCTGCTTGGTTCATACTCTTTGTCAGCTCCAGTCTTTGTTTAGTTTTTGTATGGATGACCTGTCCTCTCTAGATCTTACTATTTCCCATTTCTTTCCTAAGATTCCCTGCACTCTGCCCAACAGTTGGCCATAAGTCTCAGCATCGTTCACTCAGGATGATCTTTTCCCACCATTTACCTGCAAATTTCATGATTTCCTTGTTTTTCATTGCTGAGTAATATTCCATTGTATAGATGGACCACAATTTCTTAATCTATTCCTCAGGTGAGAGGTATGGGGGTTGTTTCCAGCTTCTAGCTATTACAAATAAAGCTGCTACAAACATGGTTGAGCAAATGTCCTTATTGTGTACTTGAGACTCTTTTGTATATATGCCTAGAAGTGGGATAGCTGGATCTTGAAGAAGCACTATTCCTAATAGTCTGAGAAAGTGCCAGGTGAGAAAGTTTTGTCTGAGAAAGTTTCCAGAGTGGTTGTACAAGTTTACATTCCGACCAGCAGTGGAGGAAGGTTCCCCTTGCTCATGGCTTGGCAGGATTAACATAGTAAAAATGGCCATCTTACCAAAAGCAATCTACAAATTCAATGCAATTCCCATCAAATTACCAACACAATTCTTTACAGACCTTGAAAGAAAAATTCTCAGCTTCGTATGGAATAACAAGAAATCCAGAATTGCTAAAACAAGCCTCTACAATAAAAGATCTTCTGGAGGTATCTCCATGCCTGATCTCAAGCTGTACTATAGAGCAACAGTAATAAAAACTGCATGGTACAGGCATAGAAACAAATGGTGGATCAATGGAACTGAATAGAAGACCCAGAAATAAACCCACACACTTATGGACACCTGCTTTTTTAACAAAGATGTCAAAACCATTCAATGGAAAAAAGATAGCATCTTCAACAAATGGTGCTGGTCTAACTGGATTTTTCTACATGTAGAAAAATCCAAATAGATCCATATTTATCACCATGCAGAAAACTAAATTCCAAATGGATCAAAGACCTTAACATAAAACCGGACATATTAAATCAGTTAGAAGAAAAAGTGGGGAAGAGCCTTGAACTCTTTGGCACAGGAGACAACTTCCTAAACAGAACACCAACAGCACAAGCTCTAAAAGCAACAATCAATAAATGGGACCTCATGAAACTGAAAAGCTTCTGTAAAGCAAAGGACACTGTTGTCAGAACAAAATGACAGCCTACAGATTGGGAAACGATATTCACCAACCCTATATCTGACAGAGGGCTAATATCCAGTATATATATAAAGAACTAAAGAAGTTGAAAAGCAACAAATCAAGCAATCCAGTTTAAGTGGGAAGAGACTAAACAGAGAATTCCTGATAGAGAAATATCAAATGGCAGATAAACACTTAAAGAAATGTTCAACGTCATTACCCATCAGGGAAATGTAATTCAAAATGGCCCTGAGATTTCACCTTATGCCCATCAGAATGGCCAAGATGAAAAACTCAAGTGACAACACATGCTGGAGAGGTTGTGGTGAAAGAGGAACCCTCTTCCTCTGCTGTTGGGAATGTAAACTTGATTTTCTTAATGGACTGATTTTTTCATTTTATATTTTAGTGGCCTTTATCACCTTCAAAAAGTTGTTTTAAAAATCATTGTTTTGGCCTTCAGATGTATCAGAATATTCAGAAATTACTCTCTTAGGATATCTATGTTCATATTGCCTTGAGGGTTGTTGATTGTGTTCCTGTGCTGTTGTCTTGGCATCTGGATTTAAGATGATTACAGGTCTTAGTGCCAATTTCTGAATTTTCTTTGTTGGATTTGTTGGTTTTGTTCCTTGCTTTCTGTTTCTTCTCTAGTCTTCTTGCTGAAGTTGATTGTGATCTAGTAGAGGGTGTCCGCCTGAGTTGGAGGCTGGGCTGTCGGTGGCCACGGTGGCCTTTGGACAAGCAGGGCATCTGCCCAAGTTGAAAGCTGGAATCCTGGAAGCTGGGAATGGCCTCTGGTCCACTCAGGCTTTTCTACCAGAGTTGAGAGCTTAGGTTTCTTGTGGCTGATGTGGCCAGTAGTGGAGCAGGGAGCTTCCACCAGTGTTAAAGTATGGTAGATGGTTGCATTTTCTTAATTAGTGATTGATGTGGGGATGCCTGGTGGTAATACTGGGTACTGACTACTGTAGGCAGTACCACTCCTAGGCAGGGGATGTAAAAGTAAATAAAATAAAATAAATAAAAAGGAAACTGAGTAAGCCATGAAGAGCAAGCCAGTAAGCAGCAGTCATCTTTGACCTCTGCTTAAATTCCTGTTCCAGGTTCTTGCCTTGAGTTCTTGCCCTGGCTTTCCTTCATGATGCTGTAAAATATTTTATTACATGTTGCCTTTGATTATGGTATTTGTCACAGCTACAGAAAGCAAACTAAGACAAACATTCTATAGTTTCTACATATTCCTATATAGAAACTGAACATACAAAATTTTAAATTAGTTGAATTTGTTTCCTGTTTCTATATAAAGTGACATGCTCATCTCTACTTATTGACGTTAAAAAGCCTTCTACACATATCTGTATTTATCATGTTGTCAGTAAATTTTCTCCTTTATTCAGAACAGTTAAATGTGTTCAGAATATATTGCAAGGTAATTATCAAAATCTGACTTTCGAACATTTCAAAAAATTTGAGAAGTCATTTGGAGGGCAGCCCTCTTAAATCACTCATGGTATTTAAAGCTGTATTTTCTGGTCGGTGACTGGATTGCATATTTCTAAATGGTTTTATAAACCCAGTTGTTCACTTAGCCTCCAGCCAACCTACTTTGAAAAAGAATACAGTATAAAACTGTAGATTCATAGCACTGTGACACGCAGGAGTTTTGGAATTTGTGGTTGCTTAAATAAATTCTGCAACAAGCTTTTCTATGTAAAGACCCAGTAGCTAAGTGCCTCCCTGCCTGTAGATAAACACCGGACTTGAGGACTTTGGATTTTCACATTATTTCTGATCTATTGGTGATTGGATGAAGTCACATCATCCCATTTGAAAGCTTGGCTGTCCAAAGGGTGTAAATCCAATTGGTTTATTCAGCTTCGAAAGTTCTCAGTGTGATCTTAAGAAACTTAAGAAAATTTAAACAGCCCCTTCTCTTCATTAGCAGCAAATGCAATGTTTTTGGGTAAGTTAATTTGAGCATCCGAAATAAGAGTGCACTGCACATAGGAATATTTAATATATATTTTAAAACATCCTTTTGCTTAACTGAGAACATAAACAGTAAATAAATACATTTTACATTTTTCTGAGTCATAGGCTTTGTGTCTAGATTCACTGTATTTATTAAAGGTAATGGCATTGATATGAATATGTTAAAATTGTTATTGGACTGACAAGAAAAGTTGATTGAGTTTTCAAGACAATCACAATTCTTGTCATGGAATGCAACAATATTTAATGCTTTCTTTTTAGTTCTATATGCAGGAAAATGGCTCTACACCTTCAGACTTAATCTGGTTGCTTTATTAAATTGTCAGAATTGAATTACTCTTTGTCAAGCCACTTTTCTTCTAGGATAAGTATACCTGTTTAGTAAGGCTTCTAATTATTATAGAGAAAATGCACATGTTTGGTCTTGGCATCACACAGTATAACTAACCAATGAATTAATTCATAAATTATACTTGTCTGAATTGGAATACTTTCCCTGGATGACATGTATCACTTATTTTTGATTACATATTATTAATTACTCTTTTAGGATTAATCCCTATTTTATTATAAGTACTAATTCTTGACTTAAAGATTTGATGAAATATACTAAACATATTTAAGATAATAGGGCATATCTTTTGTTTTTCATGAAGGTATCATACTGTCATCATGAGTTTAAAGATCAATATTTGATAAATTATAGCATGTCAAAGGGACTGGAGGAACAGGAGGCTAAAATAGAAAGCAATTAATTATTTCTTTATACTTACTTTCCTCCTCTACAATATGCAGCACCAAAGGGTGGAATGCATGGGCAAAATCAATGTTGTCATCAATTTTATGTTTTCAGCTTTAAAACAAATTAATTCAGCCAAATGTTCATAACCTTGATGTCTTTTTAAATGCAAGGTTTGTTATTAGGAATGCAGGTTCGTTCATATGTGAAGTATGAATGTATTTATGTCATTCTTAAATAATGACAAGAGTATTTCAACATTGAGCTACAAAGCAAGTAGTGTGTTAAATCCGAAGAACTTGGCCTTTGGCCTGTGATGACATTCTCTTGTCTTAGAGAAGTGGCAGAGAAGTATGCGTTACATGAAGGAGAGCAGAGCGAAATAAGGGTGGAGATCAGACTTAGGGAGAGTAGAGGCAGGAGGCCAGAAGGACTGCAGAGAAAAGAGAAACAGTGGGTGGGGCATCTCTGCAACAAGCTGCAGACCTAAATCAGAATAGGCCTCTGGGAGGATATGTGGGGACTCTAGCTAAGACTCCTAGTAGCAGGGACCATGGAGGCTGAAAAGGACATCCTTTCAAAGAAAAAAATCTCAATCCAAAACTTACCCTACATAGAAGGTCTGCAGCAACAAAAATAGAATATGTAGGTCAAAGATTGAGGGAATGGCCAACCAATGCTGAACCCAACCCTAAGACTCACCCCATAGAAGAAAGCCAACCCCTCTCGCTATTAACTATATTCTGATATCCTTGCAGACAGGAGCCTACCAGTTAGAGGCTCCACCCAGCAACGGTTCAAAACAGATACTGAGAGTCATAGCCAAACATTGGGTGAATCATAGGAGGTCTACTCAAAAAGTGGGAGGAAAGGATAGATAAAGGGATGTAGAGGTGACAAAAGCTCCACGAAAAAGGTCATCAGAGCCAAGTCAACCAGGGACAGAGAGGCCTATGGAGTCTGAAGCATCAACCAAGGACAATGCATGGTCTGTACCTAGGTCCTCTAAATATAAGTAGCCAATGGGCATCTTAGGCTTCATGGAGGCTCACTAGTTAGGAGAGTGGGGGATATCTCTACATGGACTATTTTGCCTGCTTTTTGATTGCTTCCTCTGATGGGACTGCCCTATCATGCCATAGGGGAGGAAGACAAACTCAATTCTCATGTGAATAGATGAGATAGGATGTTTGAATAGAGGAGCTCTATTCTCTGAAGAATAGAGGAGGGGGATTCAGAAGGGAGGGTGAGAATGGGAGGAAAGGAGGGAGGGGCTTATGACAGAGATATAAATTGAATTAATTAATAATAATAAAACAGACACCATTCTTGGATTCTCAAAAAAATAGTAGTGGTAATAATAAATAAATGAAAAGAACATTTTTAACAATAGTTTTATTAAGGTAATACTACCTTGTCAAAAGACAAGCATTATCACAACGTGTCAGAGGAAAAAAAAACATAGAGACACAAATAAAGAAAGAAAGAGAACCAGGCCCAAGCCTGGCATATGAGGAGATAGAATTGAAAGATTATCATTACCAGTAATCATTCAGCCCACTCTTCATTTTTCTTCTCTGCCCTTGCAGTCCATAGATCATCAGGAAAGGAGGCTTCAGAATGATCCTGAGACAACCAGTGACATCCCTCATATACTCCTGCCTGCTAGGCTCAGCAGAGACAGCAAAGCTCCTTTCCTGATTGGCATTCAGGTAGTGTTCTGCTTGGGCATAGGCTCTTGTTAGCTTCCCAATCTAAACCTACCTAGCTGTTTGAGAGAATTATTCAGCTTAAACAAATTTGTTTTGGAATTTTAGTCCAATGTGCAAATCTGATCAGCAAATGTGCCCACCCACTCTCTTGGTGTGTTGAATGCTATTTGAAGCAGATATTTAGCCCTTCTCTTCCTACACATTCTGTACTCTGTTAGCAATTTTAGAAATTACATATATGCAGTTGAAGAGTCTGGATACTTCTTAGAGGAAGGAGCTTTGATAAGGACAGTGTTTGTTTTCTTTGTTGGCTATTTTTACTTGAATATGGCCTTAAAATATTGTTATATTTGGGGCTGGAGAGGTGGCTCAGCAATGCAGAGCCGTCTTTAGGATTCTGAAGACATCTATATTCATATACACAGATACACACCTATATACATAATTGAAATAAAAATTATGAAAATATTATTATATTATTAGTATACATGATAGTAACCATGTACTAAGAAAGTATGAATGGATAAGGCCTTTGGGAAATACAAAATGTTTAAAGTAAGTGAAATACCTCAGCTTTCCCTCAAAAAAAAAAAATAATGACTGCTTTGTTTCTCATACAACAGGATAAGAACATGTATGAGGGAAAAAATTCTTTAACTTCAGGAGGCAAAAGTAACAGTACTTATAAGTGTCCTTTTTTTTCATTTGTTGTTATATACGTAAAGTTGCGGTAAAAAATTTCAAACACCAAGGAACTCAATGGAGCTCGAAATATCCCCTGTCAATACAAGCCTTTCAGGTTTTCTCTTTCTTCATTAGATTTTAGAAGAGTAATTGGTGTAGCTAGCACCACTCCAAGATAAATAGTTCAGATGATGTCACAAGGTCTGTTGGTAAACTTCATTACCGTGGCACAGTGGGGCAAATACAGAGACATTACAGGCATTATTTTTCTTTGAAGGTTAAAGGCACTGGAGTGGAAAAAGCTGAAATTAGATGCTAGTAAGAGTCTGCAATAGAAGATGTTCTGGATCACAGCCCTTTATTGTACTTTGATTTTTTAAAGCTTATTTTATTTGGGTCTTTCTGCTGTGACAAAAATTAGTATATACCATACTGTACTATGATTGGAATATTTGAACTTCTATGAACACATTTTTTTTTACTTTAATAAGTTTTTTGTTTGGTTTTCTTTCTTTCAGTGATCCCTTTGTGAGACTTTTTCTTTGCTGTAATGTAAATTTTTGTGATCCTGAGATTGCTACTCTTTCTGAATGTTGTAATGCTATGGCAAACCTGTATAGTAAACAGTTTGCATCCAAGAACCTGTAGATGTGAAGTTTTGACAGACAGCCTCCATTTCAAAGAGGATGGTGTAAACTTGGCAACTCACCGAAAACCTTGTCAGTTATCTATTCCCAACCTTTCCTTCTCAGTGGCTCAGGAAGTTTCTAGATTTATATCTACCAGATATTACCTCAGCTTTTGTGTCTCTTATATTTTTTTGCAAAATCTCTTATGTGTTAGTGAGGAGAAGAATCCTGAGTTGCTTAACATGATTTGTGCTAAGACAAGATTATATGTGGCTGTAAAGTCAGGTAAAGTGTGTTCATAGAGGTTCTAAACTAGTCTAGGAAACATGGAATAAGTAAAGTTATAATTGGGAATACAATGATTAAATTATGATGCGTATTATGATAAAGAAAAAGGTTTCACAGGAAGTAATCAAAAGCATGAGGGAGCACTAGCTCCCTGGAGAGGAGCATGAGGTGAGATGATCACGTTGATTATAGAGGGACAGAAACTTCTCCCCAGAGTTTGGTGCTGCTATCAAAAACTGTCAGTCAAGCCCTACTTCCAACATTTGGACTGAATTGTCCAGAAGTCACCTTCCTCCCTCAACCAACTACACACTACCTTCACATACAGTACCTTGCCCTAAGTGGGGGTTATCTCAACTGGTATTTCAGGTGTCACTATGTTCTGGTTTTCCAGGCTTGAAGGTTGACTCGTCTTAAGTTTACTTTTGTTAAACTTCTCCCTGCTCTCTGTCTTAATCAAAGCCAGCTAGATCTTTGGTATCCCTGGCCTATCCCATTTCCTTTGGCATCTTCCCACCCTGTCGTTAATCCTAGTCATAGCTTCAAATTTTGTTTTTAATCCCTGAAATGTTCTCTATTTCTCTTTTTATATAGTTATTTTAAATTTAAAATATTTTTCATAAATTTTGATCATGTTTTGCTTTCCTCCTTAATCATCTATATCTTCCTTACGCACCTAACTTCATGTTCTATCTCTCTCAAGAAGGAAAAGCAAAACCCTAAGGAAAGAAAATCACACAAAAAAACGTGGAGTCTGTTTTTGACCAACTTATGGCATAAGGCCTTCAGTAAAGAATGGTTGATATACCCAGTGATACTCCATTGAGGAAAACTGATTTTTCCCTAGCAGCTATAAATCACAGAAAGCTTCTTGGTTAGAAGTGGTACTCTCTGTCCAGTTCTTCTCCATGCTTGGATTTTGTCTGCCTTGAACTTGTGCATGTTGTCAATCTCTGTGAGTTCATTCTTGCTCCAGTACGGTTGTATATGGAAGACACTCTTACTTTGAAGACAACCTCCAATGCCCTCTTCCTCATAATTTTTCTGCCTTTTCTTCTGCATAGATTCTGAGCCTTGGGGGCAGGTGTTTAATAAAGATGTCTTATTTAGGGATAAATGCTTCATAGTCCCTCTCTATCTGCACATTGTTAACTGTAGTTCTCTCTTAATTCCATTCTACTGCAAGAAGCTTTTCTAATGTAGGTTTAGTGGTGCACTGATCTGATTCCCAGCCTAATTTCTAGTTATCCTGCATTTAGAATACCTAACTATCAACATTAAAAACCAAATCTGCTCAGAAAATGAAAACTACAAAAAAATCTCATCTAGAGTAATCCCTAGCACACTCAGCAACAAGTAGAGAAAGAAATTTTCTATGGGATGGGACTATTTTAACCAGGACAAATTTAGGTTTGGACTTGGATATAGCATCCCTATTCAGATCATTTAACCTTTTCTTTCATTGAGGTACTGTTTTGGGGAAACTAAATTTGCTTACATATGTTTGTTTTAAATGCTAAGAAAAGGCCACTTCCAAATAGGAGAGTAAATTCTAGCTTGTCTAAGAAAGCTGTCTTATAGGAAATCATAGTTGGTCAACAAAATTTTCAAGTATACAGTTCTGAAGTAGACAACAGAAAAGCAGGATTAATAGAATTAATAGCACATATTGAATTGGTTTCATTTGTCTTTACTTGGTCCAAATTCAAATGCTAGGTCTGTGTTCTCTGAATTACTTAATTCATGCCTGTAACTCAATTCCTTTATTTTCAACATAGGGATAACTTGAAAATGAGTTGATAGAGCATCCTTATATTGCCTCATGCATATCATGTTTTTTTTATAAAACTTTCTGAATCAATGTTCTATTGAAGTGATTTTGTGCTTGCATTTCAGCTCTGTGTTGACATGTTCATCACTAATGGTATTTCATATTTTCTGATTAAATAATAAACACGTGCCTATGATCTCTACTTGTATAGTTAATTACTAAGAATTATTATGTAACAACATAAATCATCTATAAAGGATACATTATGCAAATCAGGTATTTATTATGTGTGTGTGTTCACATGAATGTCACAGTGTGTACATGGAGGTTAGATGCAAACTTGCAGAAGTCAGTCTTCTACCATGTGACTCCTAGACTCAAACTCAGGAGCTCAGGTTGGGAGGCAACTGTCTGTTCCTGATGAGCCAACTCCCAAGTCTTGTGTTGTGATGTAGTTTTAAGCAACATCTTTAACAGTAATATGCAATTTATAAGTCAATAATCATGCTAAGCATTATTTTTTCTTAATTTCTTATTTCCATTAAGTAAGGTATAGTTACCATCCTTCTATGTTTAAGTAGAAATGAGAATTATTTGGCAGAAAGAACAATGGAGACACAATATGAAAACCAATTACGTTTAGCAGCATTTGTTTTCAAAATAAGTTCATCTGTTAGGAGAAACAAGCTGCCAAACAAAGCAAACTTCCTCAAAGCTGGAACTGTTTATTTATGCCTTAGCTCATAGTATTTGTTCACCCAAATCAATCTTTCTCATCACATCACAACATATCATGCTGTGTTATCAGTCTGGATACAATTTTTGGTGATAGTATATTTCTAATAACCTTATGAAGCAATCAGTAGGTGCCTTAGGTCTTAGGAGCTGTACTACTCTGTGACTTCACATGCAATCACAAGAAGAAGCCATGGTAAAATGGCAAGATGCTACTCTTTTAATATTTAGGACCATGGTCATTACAAGTCTCAGAGTAAATCATTAATAGTGGGTGCTACTAATTATAAGGAAAAGAACTCAGGTTTTCATGGGACTCAAATAATTTGTTAATAGTAGATTATAGCAAATTTCAAATTATTTTTATTTTGAAGTAAAACATAGTGCATAGGACATAAAAATAAGATAAAACAAAACCTATCACATTAACATTAGACAAGGCAAACCTACAGAACAAAGAGATCTCACAAGAATCAGAGACTCATATATTCATACACTCAGGACTCTCGTAAAAATATTAAATGCAGAACTATAATATATATATATATATACATATATGCAGAGGACTTGATAAAGACACATGCAGGCCCTATGATTGATAATTCAGTCTGTTAATTCTCATAAACATTGCTCAGTTGATTTAGAGGATCTTGTTCTTCTGGTGTCCTCCATTGCTTTCTTTGCCTCCTCTTTCTGTGGGGTTCCCTGAGCTCTGAGGGGAAAGATTTGATAGAGATATCCCATTTAGAGTTGAGTGGTCAAAACTCTCTCTCTGTCTCTGTCTCTCTGTCTCTCTCTCTGTGTCTGTCTCTTTCTCTATCTGCTCTCTCTGTCTCTCTCTCTCTCTCTCTCTCTCTCTCTCTGTGTGTGTGTGTGTGTATGTGTGTGTGTGTGTGTGTGTGTGTGCATGTGAGTGTAATGTCTGGCGGCAGATCTTTGTATTTATTCTCATCTGCTAATGGAGGACATTTCTCTGATGATTGCTGAATAAAGCACTGATCAATGAGTATGAAGCTAAAATATAAATATTATAGTTGAAACACCAGAAATGTGACAGTCCATGAAGCTTTATGAGTTATAGTTTGTTTTGAATTGACTTGAAAATATTTTGACCTTTGCAATAAGATATGACTTATATGAAAATTATATGAAATTCAGGAAAAGTTATTTTGTAGATATGATCTATTGATTGTTATATGTTGTGCTACACCAAAGAAATTAGGAAAAGTTTATTCTATTCCAACAAATGGAAGTGAAGGCTATATTTTACTTACCAAGCCAATATTAAATGTAGCATAGTAGAAAAATAGTTAATGCATTTATTCATTTAAGTGTGTGTGTATATACAACTTCTGGGACTTGATTTTTCTCATTTACCATGTGGGTGGTAAATAATGTACTCAAATCTTCAGACCCAGTGGCCAGTTCTGCAAACTCAAAGGCAGACAGACACACTTATTCCATGAGACATCTCAGTGACCCATCTAGAAATTTTGGTTCTGTGTAGTCACACCTATGAAGAATTGGTCTCTTTGCAAATGGACGGGATTGTCTGCTTTAATATCCCTTTTGATCATGGCCATCAATCTACTTATTTAAACCAAGTCAGAGGTACAATATTGTAAATGCACTATAAACTAAGGTGAAATTTCAAACACAAAATCTAGAGCAAGACAGCACTATTCCTTTTGAGGACAGAAAATCAACAAAGTCAAGGTGCTCCTTTTCAGTCTAAAGGTGATTTAGGTGAGAAAAGAAAAGAGAAGAGGCAACATCATAGTCCTTGGAAAAAAAGGATAAACCAAATATGTGTTCCTGAACTTTCAAAATAGAAGTTACTGAGCACAATCTGGTTTCAGTATTACAAGGTCTAGAGTCTATGAAGAGCGCACAAACATTTCCATACAGGAAAAGCACCAGGGCTTCAAAACCCAGGAAGTTCTCCCTGTCTTCTTTGGGTTCAGGTCCTTAACATCTCCTTGGAAGAAATCTTGTCTGAATTAATAAAATCCATATATTTTGCAAGATCTTACAATCCCCTGCCCTCCAGCTAATCTCAGTAATAATCTATACATAGTTATTTTTGTCTCAAGTTAACAAAAAATCAAATTTCATTCTTGCCATGAAAAGAACAAGTATGTTGTAGAAGTGTTTCCCATATTGTTGTTCTGTGCTGCTTTCTGTGGCCAGCTGGACCTGATGTGCTTTAATTTTTCAAACCTTCTTCTCTTCTCTGTTTGAGAAACTGAAAAGTGAGGAATTATGGCTGGCTTTACCTTCAGGGACTGTGGGGATCCTCTTCCTCAAGCACTGATGCTGACTCCAGTTCTAATGATTGCATGACCTAGGTTGCAGATCTCACTTTGCCAAGCAGAGTGAATTCCACTCTAAAGATGCTCATTCAGGTTTTACTGTCAAACTCACTGCTATCCAATGTTTAATCAAAGACTCGCCAGAGAAATATTGATGTGGCAGATAACATAGAGGCTTACATGTAAAAATATCAAGCCATGTGTTACATCAGGTTCTACCATGTCTCAAAACCTTGCTTCCAGTAATTCTTTTTGACTTTCTTTAGATTACACTTAGATTTTGGTAGGGAAACTTTCAAAGGCTGTGTGATATTTACCTTAGAGAAGTCACGTGTCATTTATTGTACTGAAGCAGATGTTATTTGCCTAAACATCTGTGCTAACAGACTTACTGAAGTATGAATTACACAATGTAAGTTCCCTTCTTTGAGTGCACAAGACAAGAGTTTTCTGCAGCCTCAGAGAGATTGTACAGTCAATGGCACCACTGTTTTGAACACTTGCATGGTGATTGCAATCTCTTTTCCTCCTGTAATCTGTTCCTGTTCTTACTGCAGTGTCTTACTTCAAAAGCTTATATTACACAAAATTGTAAAATCCAAAGGAAATGGGCAATTTTCTTGATAGATTTCATCTACCAAAGTTAAATCATGAGCAGGTAAACAGTTTAAAGAGTGCTATAACCCTAAGGAAATAGAAACAACCATCAAAATCTCCCAACCAAGAAAAGCTCAGGGCCAGATGGTTTTAGTGTGGAATTCTATTATACTTTCAAAGAAGAGCTGACACAAATACTCCTCAAACTATTCTATAAAATAGAAACAGACCAAACTCGTTTTATGAAGCCATAGTCACCCTGATACCTAAGCCCCACAAAGACTCAACAAAGAAAGACAATTTCAGACCAATCTCTATTATGAACATTGATGCAAAAATACTCAATAAGATACTTGAAGCTGAAATCAAGAACACATCAAACACATCATCCATCATAATCAAGTAGGCTTCCTCTCAGGGATGTTCCACATACAAAATTCAGCAATGTAATCCACCATCTAAACAAACTGAAAAGAAAAAAAAAAAGAAAACATATGATCTTCTCATTAAATGCAGGAACCAAAGCCTTTGACAAAATCCAAGACTTCTTTATGATAAAAGACTTGGAGAGATCAGGGATACAAAGCCCATACTAAAACATAATAATACAGTAAGCCGACAGCTAACATCAAACTAAATGGAGAGAAACTCAAAGCAATTCCACTAAAATCAGAGACAAGACAAGGTTGCCCACTCTCTAAATATCTCTTCAATATAGTTCTAGAAGTTCTAGCTCCAGCAATAAGACAATTAAAGAAGATCAAATGAATACAAATTGGAAAAGAAGTTAAAGTATCTGTATTCTCAGATGATATGAGAGTATACATAAGTGACACTAAAAAATCTACCAGAGAACTCCTTCAGGACAGTGCCTGGATACAAGATTAATTAAAAACCTTCAGTAGTCCTACTGTATACAACTGAAAAATGTGTTAAGAAAGAAATTAGGGAAACCACACCCTTCACAATAGCCACACAAAAAAATATAAAGTATCTATGGGTAACTCTAAACAAGGAAGTTAAAGACCGACAAGAACTTCGAGTCTCTGAAGAAAGAAATTGAAGAAGATACCAGAAGATGGAAAGATCTCCCATGCTCATGTATCAGTAGGATTAAAATAATAAAACTGGCCTTTTTACTAAAGGCAATCTTCAGATTCAATGCAATCCCCATCAAAATACCAATAATTTTTTAGAGAGCTTGAAAGAATAATTCTAAACATCACATGGAAAAACAAATAACCCAGAATAGCTAAAACAATCTTATACAAGAACAGAACTTCTGGAAGTATCTCCATACCTGACCTCAAACTGTGCTCCAGAGCAATAGTAATAAAAACTGCATGTTACTGGCATAAAAATAGGCTGGTTGATCAATGGAATCAAATATAAGACCCAGAAATAAACACACACCTATGGACTTTTTATAAGGAACCAAAACCACACAATGGAAAAAAGATAGCATCTTCAACAAATGGTGCTGATATCTACATGTAGAAAAATGCAAATAGCTCCATCTTTATTGCACTGCACAAAACTCAAGTCCAGATGGATCAAAGATCTCAACATAAAACTGGATACACTAAATCTGCCAGAGGAGTAAGTGGGTAAGAGACTTGAACTCATTGATACAGGAGACAACTTCCTGAACAGAATATCAACAGCTCAGGCACTAATATCTGCAATTAATAAATGAGACCTCTTAAAACTGAACAGTTTCTGTAAAGCAAAGATAGAATGAAAAATAAAACAAAATGATACTCTACAGATGGGAGAAAGATCTTCACCAGTCCTATATCTGACAAACAGCTAATATCCAGAATATATAAAGAACTCAAGAAATTAAATACCAACTAAACAAATAATCCAATTTAAAAAAATGGGGCAGAGAGCTAAACAGAGAATTCTAAACCAAGGGATCTCAAATGGTAGAGAAGAACTAAAAGAAATACTCAACATCCTTAATCATCAGGAAAACACAAATCAAAATGATTCTGAAATTCCATCTTACACCCTGTCAGAACAGCTAAGATCCAAAACTCAAATGACAACACATGCTAGTGAGGATGTGGAGAAAGGAGAACAATCTTCCGGTGCTGGCGGGAGTGCAAACTTGTATAACCTCTCTGGAAATCAATCTGGCACTTTCTCTGAAAACTGGGAATAGCCATACCTCAATATCCAGCTATACTACTCCTGGGCATATACCCAGAACTTGCTCCACTATATAACAGGACATTTGCTCAACCATGTTCATAACAGTTTTATTCATAATAGTCAGAAATTGAAAACAACCTAGATGTCCCTCAACTGAAGAATGGATAAAGAAACTGTGGTATATTTACACAATGTAATACTACTCTGCCATTAAAAACAAGGAAATCATGAAATTTGCAAGCAAATGAATGGAACTAGAAAAGCTCATCCTGAGTGAGGTAACACAGACCCAGAAAGACACATATAGTATAACTCACTTATAAGCAGATTTTAGTCATATAGTACAGGATAGATACACTACAATACACAGACCCCAAGAAGATAAGCATCTTAGGCTTCATGTGGACTCACTAGTTAGGGGAGTGGGGGATATCTCCGACATGGACTATGTTGCCTGCTTTCTGATCACTTCACCCTGATGGGACTTCCCTACAAGGTCACAGAGGAGGAAGAAAAACTCAGTTTTCATGTGAATAGATGAACTGATGTCTGGGTAGGGGTCCTCTATTCTGAGGAATAGGGGAAAGGGAATGCAGGAGGGAGGGTGGAACTAGGAGAAGATGAGGGAGGGGCCTATGACCAAGATGTAAATTGAATTAATTAATAAAAGAATTCACCATATATGGCTGGATAACTGTTTTTTAGTATTTTCTTTCAATCTGTGACTTGTTTTATTAACTTTCACATAACAAATGTTTATATATTTAATAAATCCAACTTTCTTTTTATCTTTTTATAGATCATACTCATGTCAAGTCTAAGAACTCTTTGCTTAATACTAAATCTGATTGCTTTTCTTCCACGGTTTTTAATTTATGAAAGTTGTTTTCTTTTCAGTATGCATTTAAATTTATGATCTCTTTTCAAATAATTTTAGTTAAGATTTTATCTCTAGATTAAAGCTGATTTTTCAGTATTTTTGTCTAACATGTCTGATTTTTTTCTTTTAGTAATTTTGCTTTCTACTTTTAAAAGGTTTACCTCTTTGTCAAAAGTCAATTAAGCACATATGTGTAACTCTATCTTTAAAATTTTTTCATTTTGTTCCATTTTTCTACATTTCTATTCTGTCAGTACTACACAGTTTTGACTCTTGTAATTGTAAGTCTTGGAACTGGATTGGTTCCTGGTTTTAGTTGTTTCTTAAATTGTCACTGATTCTACCAAGTTATTGAAATTGCCCTAGCTGTTCTGCTTTCTTTGCCTTTATGTGAATATTTCAGAATCTGGTGTTCAGCACGTACACAGTCAGGGGAGATTCTAACAAGGACTACATCACATCTGAATTTCTTTCAGCAGAAGCAACACCCTGCTTATGCTTAGGCTTCCACACATGCTATGCTATCCATTTATTTAGTTCTGATATTGTTTTGCAGTTTTCTGCTTCCAGAAATCAAGTCCTATGTGCTTCCTAGATTTAGCTCTTTTTCTCTAGCACTGCTCTAAGGGTAGTGACACTATTCAAGAAAGAAGTGTTAGGGGTACAGATTGCAGAATAGGCCTCAAAGAACATTTAAGTAGTGGGTGGTCTCCTTGATTCTAGGTGGAGCTAGTTTCCCACTAAATCTTTCCTATGAAATGTAAAAGAGGAGAAAGAATTCTTCATTTACACTACAATTAGTCCCTAGGAGCTCCAAAGGGTAGGGCTTGCCACGTCCTGGATAAGGATTAAAGTCCCAGATCCCCTACAAGTTCTGTGGTTGCAGCATTGGTGGTTTGGCTGAAAAATGACCTGTGCCACCTTTAACAGCTTTGTCTGAGGGAAGGTTAAGAAGTACAACTTTACTGGAGGAAGTATATCACCACGGCTGAGTATATGCCATGTGTATGTAGGTACTCATAAGGGCCAGGGGGATGTCAAAGAAATTACAAACTCACTGAAACTGGAGTTACTTATTGTTATGAGATGCACAACGAAGTTTTTGGGAACTGACCTCAGGTTCTATAAAAGAACAGGAGGTACTGTAAGTCTTTGAGCTATCTTTCCATACCTCATACATCCTTTATAAATGGCAGAAGACAGATAATTTGGCCTTGGATGAGTAGGTATAATCTTCATCGCATGCTCTTCTCCATTTTCTTGAGTTCCTTCATATTAACCATTTCCTAGTCTAAAAAAAACACTACATCAAAACAGACCTTCTCTGCATTTAACTCATAAACCACAGTTTCCCAGTCCTAAAAGTGACATCAATATAATGTAATCCATGGGTCTAAGAGGAAATTATTTTCCTTTTGCTGCTCAAAAAAAGTGCCTATACAGTGGACTTAAAGGAAGGCTCACTGTGAAAGAACTTTCAGACATAATTCAAGATTTCAGATGTGTTGGATACAAGATTAGAATGAACCAGCAAAGAAAGTTTATATGGAAAAGCTCAAATTCAGCATTCTGATATGCTGGTTCTGGGAAATGAGTGTGAGTTCTTTTTTAAAACTTAAGGAAGAGGGTTATCCCATGGTTAGTTTAGAAGTTAATCTCTTCTTATAGCATATGTCAGATCTTTAATTCATATACATTATCCAATCTCAAAGGAGAAAATTGATTGTCACGAGAGAACATTCCCAACTTCTCTAAGCCTAGCGTTCCTCTCAGTTCTTTATTGGTTATTTTTCCTTTTAAGTTGAACTGAAATTTTCTTCTACTAAAATGCATGGGTCTAAATTGTAAAATTTTATAAACATTGAAGAATGCCCATGACAATATCATGAGAGAAGCATTCTATATGATTTAAACTTACTGAGAATGTACTAAATGCAAGAGATTTTCGAAATCCCCTTTTTTAAGAACATAATTCAATGCTCTCAACAGCTCTGTAAGCCTAGTCTACATATTTGGCCACTTAATTAAGTGAACTGAACACCCCTATATCACACAGGTAGAAGGTAAAAGAATTAACCAGAAGATGAGCTCTTGAAAGCCATCCCTAGCCACCAGGGTTTGTTATGCCCGAATCACGATTCCCCAAAAGACCACCACCAGGAGCTGAATCCGTTGCAAATCACATGAGGATCTTTTTATTACAAATCATTACAAGCTGCAGCTTGGGCTCACAGCCCCCACCGCCAAAGCAGTGAAGAGCCGAGAGCCCTGTGCTCAGGTTAGTTGGGTAATTTAAAGATTCTGTTCCCTCCCAGCATGCCCAAGACAGGGGTGATTCCTACCTGGCAAGCATCTATTGGTTGAAACATTGCATTTTGAATTGATTGGTTATAGGAAGGTCCCCAAACCATTAATCCCTCCCTAGGGGGATGGGCCAGTTTCCTAGCAACTGTATCTCTAGTGTGTGGGTAAAGAATGTGGTAAGGCAAGTTCTTCCCCTCAGAGCACCACTGGACCTCCCCACCCAACTATTTTAGGCCTCAAGCACTAAAAATAGCCACCTTTAATATCTTGGTCTCTCAGGTTGAGCTCTTTAAAGTATCTCTTGTTTATAATTGCATCAGCATGTAGAGTGCCAAACACATGGGACCAAGTATTTGGTCCCATATACCAGATATACCATGCCTTTTAACTTCTCCTGCTAAGCTTATTCCCTAACATGTGGTTACTAAAAGACTTGCTTGTCAAATCATCAGTGCATGAATAAGTAAATGATGACTGAATACATACATTGTAATTCAACTTCTCTGAATCCCTTGGCAATATTTACAATAAAGCCATCAAAGAAAGACATGAGAGGACTTTTTAAACAACTGTTATTACGGAAAGCTATGTCCTGAAACTATTTAATGCATTGTTGAGCCATCAGATACCAATTGAAAAGTGTTTAAATTAAAGATGCCTTGAATATTTTATTTTACATGTTGGAATCTAGAGCAAGCATTGAAAATAACCCTGAAGCTAATGCCTTTAAAAAAGGCTAAGTCCAAAGATAAAAACATTTCTTAATGTATCGGAAGACCTTCCCAGCAAGAATTCATTTCAATTTGATAATTTATCTTAAATCTTTTACAGTAAGATAAAATAATTTAAATACTAGATGCTTCAGCCAGAAAAGTTAAATGCAATGTATTTTAGAATCTTACAAAAATATTATAATAGAGGGGTAAAAAAGAGTAATTTCAAGAGGAATGGATAGTTGTTTTTCTGCTGTTATTGTTATTGCTACTTTATTTATTTATTTTTTTATCTCAGGACATGTTATGACCTGTGATGTGTTACTTTTCATCTCAGATATATAGTCAGGAAAGTGATTGCCATCAGTGTCAGCATAGAAATTATGAAGGTTTTACATGGTCTCTTCAATTCATAGAATAAATTCACATGTATTATTTATGTAAACTACCTAAAATTTTCCTAAGATTAAAGAAGACTTATTTGTTATGTTGTGTAGAGAATTCCTATGGCCTGCCTTTAGAAAACTTTAAGGCTCTGACAAGTCCAAAGTCAGTACCTGCGTCCTGTGACATCATCTGGGCCAGGCACTTAATGGCCTCTCTCTCTCTTGTTCTTACTTTCCTCTCTCGCTCTCTCTGCCTCACTTTTTTTTCCTGTCCCCTGCATCAAGTCTCTCTCCTTCCTTCTTTCTTTCTCCACCTCCATCTAAGAAATCTATTTCATGTAGTATCTGTTGTGTGTGTGGCATCATTGTAAAATAAATACCGACATTTAGTGGCTCATATGGAGAGGGCTCATCTAGTAATGCTTAGTCATGCTAGAACCCCTCTTCACAGGCTTGTCCACAAAAAAGCTTTCTCCCCCATCCTCATCGCTTCATGATCGGTTAACCTGTCTTATATGCTTGCTGCAACTGCCTTGAACATCTGTCCTGCTTCCCTTAGCTGCTCAGGCATGCATGCAGCCCACAACAGATCTTTTTCTTGCCCGCACCCTCATCTGCTCAGGTGTTTCATGATTGCTTGCTCATGATGGACTTCACTATTAGGTAAGCCCAGCCTCTGGACCACCAAACAGCACAGAAGGTTTTAAAATTGCCCTCAAATGGCTTTAAATTTCTATGGCACCTCAGACATGGTGGATTCTGCTTTTAAATTTCCTGCCACGCTCTCATGCTTATGTGTGGAGGAGGGTTTTTGAGTTCTGCTGACACCCGCTCAGCGGTGAGTTTAGAACTGCTATCAGGAAGGGCCTGCCATGCTGTGAGGAAGGCTCTGGGTCCTGTGATCCCTGGTCCCACCATACTATGGCTATGGACAACTTATGATTAGCTGTCATGTTGATTTTAGGATAAAGAGGGTGTGGCCATAATTTCACTGCTGTCTCAACTAAGGGCAAGCACATAGTTTCACTGCTAAGGTAACTGAGAATAATCAAGGGCAGTCACATGATATGTCAATCACCTTGGTTATAAAAAAGCTGTGGTTTCCCAAATGCCAGCTACTTTCATTACCTTATTTCTGTTGCACTGTTTTCTAAGCTGCAAAACTTCAGTCTCTTTTAGGTCCCAAAGGCCACTGCACCCCTTCTTACCTCCACTCTAAAGCTGCCTACTTTCCCATATCCTTTTCCTCCCATGAGATTTCCTCTATGATAACTCGGCCTTCTATCTCCTTCTTTCATAAGATTCCCTGCATTCTGCCCAAAGTTTAGCTATGAGTCTCAGCATCCTCTTTAATACCCTGCTGGGCTGAGTATTTCAGAGGCCCTCTGTGGTAGGCTCTTGTCTTGTTCCTTATTTTTACCTTCTTCCGAAGAAAGACCTGAAAGGGTCTGGAGCTCCATAAGGAGAAAATAGAACCAATAAATCTTTGCTTTGGTGTATTTTCTGACCCTGACACCCCAACCAAGGACCATTCATGGAAATAACCTAGATGCCCTGCACAGTTATAGCCTGTGGTAGCTCAATCTCCAAATGGGCTTTCTAGTAAGGGGAGCAGGGGCTGTCTCTGACATGAACTTAGAGGGGATAAGCCTGACTAGGCCATAGAGGAAGACTGTGAAAGACAATCTTGATGAGACCTGATAGGCTAGGGTCAGATGGAAGGGGAGGAACTCATCCACTATCAGTGGACTGGGGAAGGGGCATGGGAGAAGATGAGGGAAGGAGGCAGGGCAGGACTGGGAAGGGATGAGGATGGGGCTACAGAGGGGATAAAAAGTGAATAAATTTTAATAAATAAAAAATAATATTTAAAAAAGAGAACTTAGCCTTACTGCTGCTAAGGGCCTGATACCAGCTTCCAGGATTCGGCCAGACTAAGCCTCTGACCTGCTGTGCCTTTTGGTTGACAAACCATTAGCTGCATGGTCCATTTCCATTTCCCCTTTCCCATTTCAAGGAATGGCTTCCTCACATTCTCTCCCCTTTAGGGAACCTCTGGCTTCTACACCTATATTTGTCCTCCTCTAATGTCTAATATTCAGTAACACTAAGAGCTATCTCTGAAGTAAAAAGTGATTCCCTATTTCTCGTTTCTCAAAGTCCTGCCTGTTTCTATCTTCTATCCCACTAAATAAAAATACTCTCTGATTTCTTTTTATACTCTCAAAAAGTCTTTAGATTAAACCGTAAATCTTAAAGTGACCACATGATATGAAACTGCCTATATCTTTACCAGTTCCTAAATGGATAAATAAATGTTGCTTCTCCCGCAACGAACTACCTATAATCTGAGTTTTCCACTGGGTTTTCCGGCCAATGGATTTAGTGTAATACATTCAAATATAATTTTAAAGTTGCTTTATAATGTTATTCTATGCTGTTGGTCTTAAAACTCATAAATCAGAGGTTACTATGTAGAAGTTTTTGCCTAGGTACCTTTAAACTGTATAATATAATTCCAAGGATTCTTTAAATTGAAATCTGTTAATTTTAGGGACATTCATTTGTTTATTTTAACAGTTTGTTGTTATGCTATATCTTCATTTTCAAAAAGGTTAACATATGCTTGGTCTTGTTTCCCAAATGTGGCGTTATTTATCTATAATATAGCCTTAAACTTTTATAAGATATTGACTTTTTATAAACTAAATTACACAGGAAACTTTTATCCTTCCTCTTTATGGACTATGTGCTGTTTTAAAACTTCAACTTAACAGGGATGAAAACAAAAGTCCTAATATTTAATGCATTCTCAGTCCTTTTCATATGTAGAAGACCAGTCCATAAGCCACACACCTAGAGTTGCAACTGTCAGGTCTAGACACAGTTACAGTACTCAAAAAACAGGTCTCAAATATAACATATTACCATTCCTTTAGTCAAAGGACAATAAATGTTCACAACAGTCTCACCCATGTCTCATCGTAAATAATTGGATTCAAGGTCTAAGGATATATATGTTTAAGTTATGAATTTCTAAGAAAGTTTTTGAGGGTCTAAAAATGTTTTAAGATTGTTAAGTGCAAGTTATAAAAATTAAAAGGTATAAGGGGATTTAAGGTAGCCTAAAGAAATAAAAATACTTCATATTTCTTCCTGTGGCTATGTTACTGTTGCATTAACTTTCCAGAGCTTTGATATTAATCACTAGAGTTCTAACTTATTAATCTAATTCTGATAAAAACATTCTACTATATGATCCACTATCATGGATCCAAGCTCAAGATTTTAAATATCCTTTGTTTTTTTTTGTTGTTTTTTTTTTTACATATAGATTTAAAAGTTGTTTTTCATTGTGCTAGACTTATATACATATAGTCTCTTCTGGATCTTCTCTTCCATGATGTATAATCATATTAAAAGTTAAGATCAAGTCAGTCTTTACCCCTTCCACTTTGTGAAAGGCTTTTTTTCCAGAACTCACTTTACAGAATGTTTATTCTGTTAACACAAAGGTATATCTCAAATGTCTTATTCTAAAATGTATATTTGCAGATTACATTAGTGATGCCAACATGTCTGAAGTTTATCTCCTTTGTAAACTTAAAAAGGATTCTTATAAGTTACAGGAAATCCACCCAAACCTACTTTTCAGGTCAATTGGACTGCAGATAAGTACTGCACCTATCTCAAAGGGTAGGATTTCTCCCCCTTTCACTGGTTTTGGGACTCTCCTTTCCTGACTACCTGACCACTACATTCCTGCACCCAACACTGGATGATTAGTGAGTCTTCACTTCTGTTTGGCACCAATGCATCCTATTGTTCTCACTAACCTACATCCAAAACCTTCCTCTAAAACCTCTTTTCCTTTGGGTGAGATTTTCCATCTATCAGCATGGTTTTGAATCACTCCCCCTCTCATTAGTCTATGCAATCCTAGGTATAGGTAACCATGTCTGCTACAGGCAACTCTGCACTTGTTCTCTGGCCAGTGCTGATGAGCTGTTGGAACAGAATATACTACACTATTCTTCTGAGTCAAGCCTTCCTTGTGGGACACTTTCACAGGTCACTAACTCCTACCTGTCCAATGATAATAGTCCATTCATCCATTCCTCCAGATTCTCCCCTGGGATGCCTTCTGGAGAATTTCAGTTTTCTACATCTAGGGCCCACTTTAAGGGCCAGTGATCCTGTAAATGGAGGTTTCTATCTTCATGTCTCTCCTTCTATCCAAATCTTCCATCTCTGTTTGCTCTCCCAAATGTTTCATATGTACATCTAAAAGAATTTTCTCTTTAAGCTACTTAACTTTGTTTTTGCTTTTATAATTGCCAGTATCCTGCCAAAGTCAGGTATTTCCTACATCCAAGACAGCCCTAAAGCCACTACCCACAGATGTTCCCATCTAAACTAGCAGACTGCATCAAGTTGGACCTATACTTTCTCTCCTAGCCACAAATCTGTTCTCACAGGTCCTGGACAGCATCAAAACAGCCTGTTCTTCCTAGACTTGGTCAACATTTAAGCCCTTTGACCTCTCTATAACCACCCCAGTGTCAACAGAAAGTAGCTAAAGATGATTGCTATCTTCTCCCGTTATCCATTTATTTTCAACAAAAGGCTGGAATGGTGGGCTTCACACCCAAGACCAACAGCTCTGTGTTCTCCTAGGATTCTCCTATCTGCTGGTGGGCATGGTGGGCAACTCCACCCGCTCCCCTGAACTTTCCAGGGCAGGCCTTCCTTTATTCCTCACCATGTAATTTTGGTGTTCTTACTTTTATCCTCTCTCTTACTGCTTTGCATGGTGACCAAGAACTTCTTCCAATGAACCTACATTATACACTTTAACTTGCCTTACATGAGAAGCAGTCCAAGGTCCTCATTCCTGCCTTACCACCCCTTCCTAGCTCCCCTTTCTCTATCTCTCTTTTGGTAATTAAACAAAAAAGAGGAATGTTGTGTTGTGCAGGAATTCAACTGGCCTACCCTTAGGGAACTTTAGGGTCCTTACAATGTCCTATGTCAATACCTGCATCTTATGACATCATCCAGGCAAGGTACTTAATGACTGGTCTACCTCTCCCTCCCTCCCTCCACCCCTCCTTCTCTGTCTCTCACCTGCATCCAATAAATCTCTTTCATGTAATATTTGTTGTGTCGGTAGCATCATTTTTAAAAAATACTAACAACTTTAACAATTAAAGAACTCTTCACCAGAAAAAGGTCACCACATCTACTTGTTCTTTACTCAAATAATATAACCAAGTAAAATAAAATAAAAAACAAAAAGCTACTAAAACAAAACAACAACAACAAAAAAAACCATAAACCTTACAAATCCAAGAGCCATTTATTTGTGATACATGATCATTTTTCCTTTCCTATCATTGTGTTGACCTCTTAATTCTTCTCTTATCATACTCATGGTCATGGAAGACCTACCCCAGTGTTCACCCATTTTCTGAGCATACCACTTGCATAACTTACAAATATCAGTTGTCAACCTTGCTACTTTTATTTTCAATTTTAAATTTACCTACTTGTGATTAAATGATCATTAATTGCATAGGTTTTCCAAGCTTATTAAAACATTCAAAATATTCTTGAATATTCTGTCTTGCAAATGTCACTCTATCTCTGATTCAAAGTAAACAGGGCTTGTCTGGATTAGCCTTCATACATACCATAAATATCTTCTATTTCTGGTTTCTCTAGAGTCACTCACTGCCACTTAATATCCTCACTTTTGTTCATTATGCAGCCTGATTAATGACTGACGAATGTGAGAAGTTAAAGGTATATTGAACATACAGCAGTGGACATGGTGGACAAATGGGGAGCATTGCACTATCAACAGACTCTACCTAACCACTAAGAGAGCAGATGCTACTATGACATTTGCTAACCTATTGTTTTCTGAAGTTTTTTCCCACTGATTAATAGGCAAGTCTAAAATAATATTTTATCTAATAAGCATTCCAGGCATAGTTCAAAATTCTCCAAAGCGAGGCAGAAATCTGACATTCCACCAAAAAAGACACATTCTAATCCATTAAACTCAGTCTGGATTTTATGTCATAGGAACTCAACTTTTTCTCTGATATCATTCTCTCTATCCAAAATTGCCATTCTACAGCCAGAGTATCACCATTCTTCTCAGAACACAGAGGATCTTACAATTACATTTATTTATCTAAAACTTCTCTATAACTTATTGGTTCTAGAGGTAATAGTTCCTAATAATTATCTCTTTTCCTTTCAGATTCATTAACAAAAACTAAAGGTTTTCAAATATATCATTGTTAGCTTTTCATCTTGTAGACAAAATACTCAAGAAATTTAACTTAAAGAAGAAAAAGATTTGCTTTGGTTTCACATATCCCAGTCCATGTTTGTCAAGTTACACTCGGGAAGGACATGTTGCTGTGCACTAGTAGCCAGGAAGACAAGGAGGCCTGAAACATGTGTCAGAACAAAGCTGCTTAGCTCTTGGAATAAGAAGAAACAAGGCTTTGATCTGTAGGGATCATTTAAGATCCAAACCATAACAATGAATCTTTTCTTTTTTTTTTTGCCTATTGTATGAGCTTATTTTCTTGTTGCTGTGATAAAAATATTCTGGCAACTGCAAGCTAAGAAAGAATAATTTTACTCTGGCTCACAGTTCAAAAGCGTAGCACACCATGGCAGGGAAATCATGGTAATAGCAGCATGAGGCAGGTGGTCACATTGTATTCAAAGCCAGGAAGCAGATAAAGAGCGAGCTGTACTCAGGCCACTTTCTCCTTTTTATACAGCTCAGGATTCCAGGCTAGGAAATGATGCCACCCACAGTCAGAGTGACTCTTTCCACTGCAATTAACCTAATCAAATGAACCTCCACCTCCACTCCTCTTCATTCAGGCATGGACAGAAGATTCTGAATAATACCAAGTTGACAGTGTTGCTATTAACCATCATTCCTTGTAATTGGCAAAGGCTTAAGAAGCTGACATGATGGTAACCAGTGTTCATGGGGTATTGGAAGCAAAAATTGTGATTCACAGTGAGTTTTAATGTGTCTTCCTAAAGGTCAATTTGACAGTGTCAATCATGGTTTAATATTGGGTGTTCGAACATGTCTAGTACACCCATTCTAAGAAAATTTGATAAATAAAGTTAGTTATATTCCAGAGTTGCATAGATATTCACCAAATTAACTTTTCATTTTTATTTTTTAGTTTAATTCATTTAATTATCACAGTTCTAAGATTTGAACTTAGGGACTCACACATGTTAGGCAAGTGTTCTACCAGGGGGATATATTCCTTGCCTATACTAAACATTTTAAAGGGGCCCAATTGTCAAACAAAAAATGCCTTTGGAAATAAACCATATATGGTAGATTGTTCCAGTCATTATTATCAATTGAAAGAGCGTTTGTAGAAACACTTTGTAAATTTATTGTTTAAGAACACTAACACTAATGTATTAAAATAATTATGAATCATCAGATAGGTTAACTTGGAAAACCTCAACAAGGGACCATGTATAGTGTTTTATTCACATTTAAAAAATTTGTTTCTTGGTAAACATTCATGTGCTATTCTTTATTCCATCAATAATGTCTAAAGTAATCAATTGTTTACATGATGTGTTTTGAATATAAATACAGACTTTAAAGCATTCATTAGAAATGACATAGTCTAAACAGGTTATTGTAACAGCATTGTAAGAAAAGAGACTGAGGAGTTTAAAACACAGAAAATGGAAGAAAAATACAAACAACAGAAAATATATACAGTGACATTTACTCATTAATAGAAAAACCTTATTACGTCTCAGTTACTCTGTTCCTCTTTTCTTATTTTTTAATCACAAGGTAAATTTTCTTGAACTTGTGGTAACAAAGAAAGACACATATAATTTAAACATTTTGAAAACTTTTTAAAAGGTCTGACATCTCAATGCTTACCTCTAATAGAATCTCTATTGCTGCTGGACAAGTTTAAAAACTGTCTATTAAAGCAATGTCTCCTTCATGCCTGTTTGCTACTAGTCACTATCCGACTTTTCATACACTTTCTTATGGCAGGATTTCAGCCCTTAAGCTGCCCTGAGCTGGCATACTACGAGCCACCTTTGTAATCATCCAAGAGGGAAGACTCACTTTTGGGTTAGTTTAAGTACCATTGGAGGCCTGATATTAAGAACAAAATTTGTTGTTAAGTAAGGAATAGGTCCATTAGTTAACAATTAATGGTTAGTTAATAACTAATAGTTATCCATTAGTTAACAACTAATGGCTAGCCCTTAGTTTGCCTAGAATTTCATAAAAATGAGGAAGTCTGGAAACTATCTGTGCTTTCGTATTATTTTCTAAATGAGATCTTTCTCTTTGACCAGCCCTCAACAGTCTGCCTCTGTAATCCTCCTATCCCTGGGAGGTTTTAGTTGTTAATGGGTTTGTTTTTGTTTTTGTTTTTGAATTTATTTTATTTATTTCTGTTTTAATATAGGGGGGCATATGATTGTCACTCTTTTTCTCTTTTTATACTTTTAATAGTATTGGCATATAAATTATATATACTTTAAGATGCCATGTGATGAGTTGACACATGTATTTAATATGCATTATTTAAATTAGCATAAATATTCTAATGTATATTTCTATCAGCATAAAAATACCTCTTCAAATACATTTTTAATATATGAAAACATTCAAAGTGCTTCCCTTTAATTTTTGTTCGTTTTGTTTTTGTTTTCTGCATAGTGCTGGCTGTCCTAGAACTCACTTTGTAAATCATCTGGAACTCAGAGATCCACCTTTGCCTCCTGAGTGCTGGGATTAAAGGCATGCACCACTATGCCTGGCCCTTTAGTATTCTGTTATTTTTAATTTTTTCATTATTTATTTAATCACTCTACAGCCTGAATGCAGCTCCCTCCCTCCTCTCAGTCCCAACCTAACACACCCTCCCCCAAATTTCTCTCCTTTTCTATTCAGAGAAAGGGAGTCAGTCTTCCCATGACTTACAACCCAATGTGGCACATTGAGTTTCAGTGGGATTAAGCATTTTTTCTTCCACTGAAGCCAGAGGATGTACCCAGCTGTGGGAAAGGGATCCAAAGGCAGGCAATAGAGTCAGAGACAGCCTCCATTCCAATTGTTAGAGACTCACATAAAAAACAAGCTATGCATCTACTACATATGTGTAGGGACCTTGGTCCTTCCCATGCATGCTTTATGGTTGATAGTTCGATTTTTATGAGCCCCCATGGGCCCAGATAGTAGATATTAGTACTCACCATATTGTGCCAAGCCACAGGACCTACATTTCTTTTGAATAATATCTTAATACCTATAGATCAAAATTCCTCTATTTCTTCCTTTCTCCTATTCCCCTCAGCATATGTAACATTCAGAATATCTAACATTCTACTGTACAGTCCTCTGAGACTCAGAACAATGTGTTTTGTAACTGAATAACACATACACTCATACACTCCACATTACTTAGGTTGTTTGCTTTTTTTGGCTATTGTGAGTAGTCTATGGAAAGCTTTGTAGCACAGATGTCCCTTTGACACACTGGTCTTCTTTCCTTGAGGTATACCCATGAATGGAATGTCCAGATCACAGGGCAATTGTACTTTAATTTCCTGAGGAAGAACACACTATTTTCCGCAATTACTAGACAAATTTATATTCTACCAACACTGTGATTAATGTCCAGCTATTGTGTTGGAGAGTGAGGAATATACTCCAAGTCTCTTGAATGAATTAGTTACTTTACTATAACTAATTCTATAAAGCATTAATACAAAAAAAGGTTTCAAAGAAACTCATTTTTCATGGATGTAGAAAAAAATTAAACAAAAGCATTAAGTAAATGGGAAAAAAAAGAGGTACAGGTACAGTAAAAGCATCTCTAGAGTGAAATGGCACTGCTCAGTGTTCTGAGCTCACAGTTCTATTTCCAGTGCCATGAACTGTCAAACACAACATCATCATAGTTTAAATAAGAAAAAAGAACTTCAACTTTTTTTGGGAAATGCAAATCATGGTACCAGGGATATATAGTGTGCTGACTTTCATTGACTTACAAACTTTTTCTGAGGCTTTTAAAACTATGTTTCCCCAACAACTTCTGTACTATTGAGTCATATCATTCATGATCAAGGAGTACAGAGAACAAACATATTATAGGAACGATACCAAAGCGTAGCACTTCTCAACTTATAGACTGCATCCTACATGTAAGATATTTACATTATGATTCATAACAGTACCAAAATTACAGTTAAGAAATAGCAACAAAATAATTTCATGGTTGAGGGTCACTGTTGCAGCATTAGAAAGGTTGAGAACCACTAGCAGAGATATGCAGGATAATAATAACTGTGTAGTCTTTCTGTGTTTCTCTTAAGTCTTAAAATAATCCTTACTTTCTGGTTCCTATCACATGTTGTTTTGGTGAGTTAACTAATTAAGCTCAAATTTTCCCTTATACTTGTAACATTTGCACACAAAATTATTAAAGTTTGAATTACTGAAAAGTTTTAGTCTGCTCTTTGTTTTTCTGTCCAAAGCTGTCTATGCTAAATAACAGAATAATCTATCACAATATTGTTAAAGGTGATCTCAAATGTTTGGTCAAAGAAAATCTTTATCTTCCTGTTTCCCAATACAAATAAACTAAAGGGTATATAAGATGTTCTAAGTGGGAAAAAACACTATGGGGTCAGCAACAATGTAGAGCATTTAATTATAATTTCAACAAAATGGAACTACACCAGGTTAAGAGATGCCATTCACCATAATCTACTGTTTCTGGAACTTTATAGTTTAAATTATTATGTATCTTGACTTCATGCCAATTAAGCTTGCTCATCTGGGGACTGAATTTTAATGAGATATTTGAATGAGGTTTTACTGATAGGATCTTTTGGCAGGGACACAATAAAATAAGAAATGATTTAATTGCACATATTTTTATTTCTTCAGTATTTGAAAAGGAGATAAGAACTGAAAAAAGCAAGCACAGAATAAGAGATGGATTAGATAGAGGTAGAATAGATTAAGTATGTTTAAAAATAATTTAATCACAACTACTTGAAGTCAATGTGATTTACCTCAAGAGTATAACATGGAGCATTAACCTGCTTTCCCCAACACCAGCCTATGTGACCATGCACTGTCATGCTTAAGTTTATCCTTCTCTGAAAACTCTGGAGCCAACTTTATTTAAAAAGTAAGAAGAATACAGAGTTAAAAAGGCTCCAATGTTCAGCTCTAGCATCCCTGTGTGCCTGTGAGACCATAAAGCCCAGCTCTGGGAGGATGAGTGTAAGTTAACTGCCTCACAGCTGCCTCACAAGGAGGAACCTGATAAACCAGAGAAGGCACAAATCCATGCCCTGCATAAAAGTCAATATCCTGCAAACTAAGGACTTTGCAGCTTGCTTTAATGTGGCTAAAAATGAAAATAGCCCACCAACAAATTCTCATTTAATGGTACCAAATAGCGATGAGGAAATCTAGACAGATGGCTTAGGCCTAGGATGATTTAGCCATTGTGATCAAAGGGTGAAGGTTGGCTGTTTGGGAGGGTCAAGTATGGGAGGTTGCTAATCCCCTGCAAACCAGAGTTCTAATCTTGCTTTGGAAAGCAAAGTACTCCATGCACTTTTATCTGGATTTAAGAGAAACACAATAAGCCTTGTGTTAACACCAAGAGCAACAAAAAACTTTCCATTTACATTTAAAGAAGACTAGACTTTCAATGTAGTAAATCTATGAAATGAACAGAATGCTATGCATACTTGTTTGTGGGAATCCATCTTTTATACTGAAATACAAATGTCATTACTTTAGGAGCCTCCTTAATACATGAATACACCAGTCTCAGTAAACACTTTTCAATGAATGATAAGCAAAGACTTGATGTGAGCAATCTCTTTCTAATAGACATTTGGGAAACAGAATGAATGGAGGGGTCTTTCTGTTATTTCAACATTGGTAGATATGTTACCTGGAAGAGCAGCGTTGCATGGATGGGAAAGATATAGGAATGCTTTGTTCAGTACATAAGTTTTGAAAATTATAAGTAAGAGCTATGGCACCCTTGCTCCTCCTCTGACTTTCCCCACTGTGACTGAACCGATCATCATAAGGATTTAGTCCTCTAGTAAGGAACGCAAAACATTTCTCCCTGGGAGGGACATTACTTCCCCACTTTCAGTCACTCCAAATCCTTGCCCAGAGTCAGTGACCATATTCCTCACCCAAAAATAAATAAACAAATGAATAAAGAAAGGAAGGAAAGAAGAAAGAAAGAAAAGAAAGAAAAAGAAAGAAAGATAAAGAGTCAGAAAGCTGTTACTTTTCAGGAATGTATTTTTTTTTATTTCTCTCCTTTTTTTTTAATTGAAAACAGATTCTTCTTTCACACAATTCATCCAGACAAGACCACACTTTCTCCTCCTTCCATTCCTCCCAGCTCTCCTGTACTTCCCCTTCCCCCAGATCCACTCTCCTTCTATCTACGTTGAGTAAAGAGCAAGCCCTAGGAGACAACAGCCAAAATGAGAAAACAAGGCATACTAAGAGAAGGCAAGTCTCATAATGAGAGTGGACTAGGCAACCCAACAGGAGGACAAAGTCCCAAGATCAGTCAAAAGAATCAGGGAAGCATCCACTTCCACTGTTAGGAGTCCCACAAAACACCAAACTAACAGCCAAAACATTTATGCAGAGGACTTGGTACAGACCCCTGAAGGCCCTGTGTTTATTGTTTCAGTCTCTGAGAACCCATAATGTTCTCAACCCAGAGCATTATTATCAGCACCATTTTAATTTTTGGATGTGGAATTCAATGGAAGCCAAGATACCTTAAGATATTGAGGGGTGTGTGCTGGTGGTGCAGCGTACAATAAATGGTGGAGCTGAAGACTTAGCTCCGTGGTTAAGAGCACTTACTGCTCTGCTACTGGACTCAAGTTTGGTATCCAATATTCATGTCAGATAGCTCATAACCTCCTGTGAAATCATTTTCAGGGGATCCAAATTCCTTGGCACCTGTTCTCGGATGTACATACTTCAACACAAACATACATGCATATAATAATTTAAAGATATTATAATATTTTAAAGCAAATATTACTTCAAAAATTAGTAAAGAATACAGGTGAAGATAACAGAGAAGGAAAGTCAATCTGCCAATCTGTCTAGTTAACTCTTTATCTGTGTAATGTTGTAGAGTATAATATAACTAGTTAAAATTTCTCCATATTTTAGTTCCACAAAAACAATGGAAATACTAATAGTTACTTTTAATATCACAATTTACTAATATAGCATTAAGTTTTCTACTGATGTGTTATTTCACATCTGTTTTCTGATCTTCCTGCATGAGAGAACATTCCACTGGATGGCTAGAATGTGCTTGTTTTGTTGCCTTCTTCTGTATATGTTCACATTTATCTGAGTACAAGTGGAATACTTTGTTGTACAGCAACAAAGGAATATGGTATTCATGCAGATCTCCTGTCTCTTTGTAGCATCAAAGGCAACCTTCTTTTATCTTTTTTCATAATGTTTTGTATTGATTGTTGGGGAATTAAATATCATGAACCTTGAGCACATTCACTTCCCAGGTCTGCCCCTACTCTTGTAACCTCTCCAAAACCCACACCCCTACCAAAAGAAGGAGAAGGAGGAGAAAGAAGATGAGGTAGAAGGAGAAGAAAGGGAAGGAGGAGGAAGAGGAATAAGCTCATTTTTTTTGTTGCCCATGTTCTCACTGGAGCATAGTCAAACTCTTGGTGTCCAGCCCCTTGAGAAAAAGTGGGTCTTCCCTCACCTCCATCCCTGCCTGCCAGAAGCTGTCAAACACAACCTTCTTAATAAGTGATATTGCCTATCCTATGGGCTGTTGTTTCTTTATTCATTCAACATGAAAGGAATTATTTGTAAAACTTTTTAGAGCATTCCGGACAAAGTGCTTCCTGCCTTCTGGGTGTCTGCTGGCAGTGTGCTCACTGTGACGTGGCCCTGTCTTCAGGAGGGCCTAAGTCTACCAGAAAAGTCTGTTATGAAGCAAAGGCAAGTTTGTCAGACTTACTGCAAAAAGGGAATGGACCACTTTGAATTATTATTTCCAAGTGAGAAGACAGGGCGCAGTGTACAGGCTAAGCAGCCTAGAGGCAGATCCATCAAGACAGAGGAATAATTAAGAAGTGACATTGCAGCATTCAGGAGGCAGAGGCAGGAGAATCTCTGAGTCTGAGGCAAGCTTGTTCTACAGAGTGAGTTCCAGGACAGTGGGGATACACAGAAAAACTGTCTCTCTCTCTCTCTCTCTCTCTCTCTCTCTCTCTCTTTAATGATGTCAGTGTAATTTGAGTAAAGCTGTCTTTCTCTTTGTATCTGCTCTGAGGTACAGGAATGTGGTAGTTGCATCCAGTTGGGCCCTCTCACTTTTCCTGATGTTTCCTTTCTTTCTTTTCTCTTTTTTTCTCAAATTAATTCAATTTTTAATTATTGTAAAGGTTAAAGAATAAAAGGCTATGACTGTTTATGGAGAGTATATGATCAGCATCATGCCCTTTTTTTAAAAAGTCTGGCTCACAATACTTTTATTTATTTTTTATTTTTTACAATTTATTCACTTTTTATCCCAGCTGTAGCCCCCTCCCTCGTCCTCTCCCAATCCTGCCTCTCTACTTCTTTTCCTCCCATTTCCCTCCCATAGTCCACTGATATTGGGTCCTCTTCTCCATTCATCTGACCCTAGCCAATCAGATCTCATTAGGACTGTTTGCATTATCTTCCTCTGTGGCCTGGCAAGGCTACCCCTCCCCTCAAGGGGAAGGTGATCAAAAAGCCAACTACTGAGTTCATGTCAGAGACAGCCCCTGTTTCCTTTCCTAGGGTACCTATTTGGACACTGAGCTGCCATGGGCTACATCTGTGCAGGGATTCTAGGTTATCTCCATGCATGGTCCTTGGTTGGAGTTTCAGTCTCAGAAAAGACCCCTAAGCCCAGATATTTTAGTTCTGTTGCTTTCCTTGTGGAGCTCCTGTCCCCTCCAGGTCTTCCTATCTCCCCCTTCTTTCATAAGATTCCCTGCACTCTGCCCAAAGTTTGGATATGAGTCTCAGCCTCTGCTTTAATGCCCTGCTGAGTAGTCTTTCAGAGGCCCTCTGTGGTAGGCTCCTGTCCTGTTTCCTGTTTTCTCCCTCTTCAGATGTCTATCCCACTTGCCTTTCTGAATGAAGACTGAGCATCTTACCCAGAGTCCTCCTTGCTTAGCTTCTTTAGGTATATAGGTTTTAGTATGATTATCCTATATTATATGTCTAATATCCACTTAGAAGTGAGTATATATGATGTGTGTCTTTCTGCTTCTGGGATACCTCACTCAGGTTGGTCTTTTCTAATTCCCACAATTTTCCTGAAAATTTGGGCTTTCCTTGTTTTTAATTCCTGAGTAGTATTCCATTGTGTAAATGTACCACAATTTCTGTATCCATTACTCAATTGAGGGACATCTGGGTTGTTTCCAGGTTCTGGCTATTATTTTTTTATAAATTTATTTATTTATATATCAATCACAGGTTACGTTTTTGCATCCCATGCGTAGCCCCCTCCCTCATTCCCTCCCACCCTCCCCTCCCTGCTAAGAACTAGTGGAGTTTTCTTTCCATTATTCTCTTATAAACCCTTGTCAGCTCTTTTTTCTGGCCTCTGTCATCCCTATCTTCCTATGTTCACAATTTTAATTTGTAGGTCTACATCCAAAACACTATAGTAGTATACATTAAATGCAATGCTTGTTGGAGACTGAATCGTTTTCCAGCTTGTTAATCTTTCATTGAATTATGACTCCTTAGACAAAAACAATATATCATTTTGGTTTTTTGTTCTGTGACAAGGGTTTTGCAACACAGTGTAGGCTGCTGCTGCTGATGGATCTTTCTGCCTCAGTCTCTAGAGATGTTAGATTATAGATATGCACCATGACACCAGTTCCAGAGTCTTAAAATGGCAACCCAAATAATCTTCTGAATATAAGTCCTACTTAACACAGTGTAGCTGGAAGCAAGAAACACTATTTTTTTCTTCTTTTTTTAAGTGTTTTTTAAAAGTTTTTGGAATCTCAATAATGATTTGTATAGAAATTTCAAAACTATCTTAATGATCTTAAACTTATTTACTTGTTAAGGTGTGTGCCAGAGGACATACCAGAGGACAACTGATGGGACTTGTTGTTCTCCTTCTACCACGTGAGCCCAGGGTTCGAACTCAGGGCAGCAGGCCTGGTGGCAGGCGTTTTCACTCAGCATAATAATTTTTAAAATAAATTTTCTTCTTTTGTTTTAGACAGTTGGATCCTATGCTAAATATGTGGAATCTGTTAATAAACCCCCTAAAATGAACAATACCTGGCAGTGTCATTGTGTGTAGCAAGTGAATAGAGGAAACAGAGCCTTCAAGTCAGAAGGCTCTGGAGGATGTAAAGGTCCTGCCAGAGAGCTGAAGTGGGCTTGCTTTGGCAGTTTGTATGTGTTTTGTAGAATATGTGTGTTTAATCTGTAGCTAAATGAATCTATACTTTGAAACACAACAGTTAGCTATATAATACAGGTATCCAAAAGAAGTTTGTAAATTTTCAACAGCCTGCTTTGTGTGCTTTTCATTATAAAATCCTTATTCTATTTGCTAATAATGATACATTGCTTATAAACTTCAGCACGTTTAGAGCACTTATGCAAAAATTCTCTTATTTCTCCATTTGTGGTTTTGGACACACATTGGAAATCCCACTTTCTAGCTAGGAAACTCTAAATTCATTGAATGAATCTTTAAATTAATTTCAGAATTAAACTTCTAGGATCTGTCCAGACATTTCATACACAATGTTTCTGTCCTTCCCAAACAAAACTGGCTTATTCCTGCTAAATTTTTGCAAGAGGTAGAATGATGACTTTCAAACTTCTTTTAGGGTCTTGACCTAGCTACCTTAAGGACAAGTTTATATGAATATCCTCCAACATCCCCTCTTTCCTACTTTGTTGTGGAAACATCATGTTCAGCTATATTTAAAATGAGGATATTGCCATTAGTGTTTTCTGACTGCATGTAAGCTGAGATACAGACTTCTGCATCATTATCAGTGCAGCCCCCCTGCCCCATTTCACTCTATTCAGAAACAGCAGAGGATGATTCATTTCCTAGTTCTCAACCATTTCCTAGTTCTCCTTTTGTGTTGCTAAAGCAACCCTTGCCATATGAATGGGGGGAGGGGAGGAGAGAGAAAGCTTATGTTCTGTGCAGTGACAGAGTTCTGTCAAGTGGTTCCAAAAGCAGACAGTGATTGCTTCCATATGTGAGCTACATTATTCTGGTGAAATCACTACTCAAAGAACACAGCCATGCTGTTAGAAGCCATGTTATTTAAAGAAAAAGAGCATATGTATTTTCAACACTAGCACCACCAATGAGCAATTAACTCTCAGTTTAGACAAAGAGACCCCTAGAAAAAAAATATAAACACCGGAAACTCTACCTCTGCTGTCTTATCACATTTTTAAATGCATATTTAAAAATGCATATTTGAATGTTTACTTTGTGGCTTTTATGTCAGGAGAAAAATCTTATATGTGAAATAAAACTGACTCATATGCAAAATAACTCATATTCTGTAGCCATACTATGTGCTTTCTAATAGCAGATAGTCATAAAATTAACATGTAGATGTGCAAGCTCATAGTTGATGATCTTCAGACTGGTTAAATAATGCTAATATTATTCTTCAAAATGTTATATACCACTATGCTAAGTGTTCTCCCTGAAAAATTAAATGAGAGAAATTGAATCCCAAATTTCTTCCAATGTTGTTCTAATCCCCAACCCGTAGCCTCGGATTCTGTCTATTCCTACAGAACCCTGCCAAGCCTAACTCATTCTAATATCCTGTACTTGGCCACCACAGCTTGTGTAAATAGCCCTTCACCACTGTAGTTGCTAATTTTCTACCATGATTGATAGTTCAGCTTATACCTCAAGCTTCCTTGGAGAACTCGACCTATTAGAAGGGTCCATATCTGGCTCCTCCTCTATACGATAAACACTTGTTGTACTGTCATTTTTTTAAAGCAACAAGTGTTGAATTGTGGAGGGTTTGTTTTGTGAGAATAGAAGCATAGGATATAGAATAGCCCCACTATCAACAACAGAGGTTCACTCCTGGGTTAACACCACTCTAGCCAGTTCCTGCTACAGTGCAACTTCATATTCTGCATTTATCCTTTTCTTTTACACTGTTTTAAACACATTTCTATTTTTAATTATGTATATGCATTTACGTTGTCTGCGTATATGTGCTCATAAGTGCAGTACTTGTGGGCCAAGAGGGGGTGACAGATCGCATGTAGTTACAGGTAGTTTTGAGCCAACCAAACTGGGTGCTAGGAATCTAACTGTGGGCCTACTAAAGATCAGTATGTGTTCTGAAACACTGAGCCATATCTCCAGCCATCCAATATTTTTCCCTTAATTAATCCATCTTTTATTAGAGTTTTACACTTGCATCTCCATCTCATCAGTTTTTCCTCTCATTTTTAAATCTTAAAATAGACTACAAAAAGCAAATAATTCTTCTCCCTGTTTCTATCAATAATATATTAAACTCTTCAGTAATATGTTCTCCATTCTACTCAACTTGATGATTTCATTCCCCTCATTGTTTTTAATTCCCTTGCTTTACTTATCTTTCCGTGAGAAGAAGTCTTTCTAGGCATATTCCTTTCTGTTGGTTATATTATGGACTCTTCTGGGACATGAAATTTTTATTGTTCTGACCTGCTAAAATTCTGATGTCAGAGTTTGTGTAGGAAGAGTTTCTCCAATGTGTTTCCTCCAGTGGCCCTGTCTGGAAATATGTTAATGGATGACTTCTTTATACTTTGCCTTTTATTTTAGGTAATTTTTCTTATGTGGGAGGAACCATGATGTGGACAGCCTACGGCAACTGTTAAAATCATCAACCTATGATAAATTTTAGTGTCAAATATTGTAAGTCAACTGACAACACTGAATGGTAATATTGGTGAGAGTATTGCATTTGGGCACACTTTTTAAAACTTTAATTTACATTTATTATATCTCTTTCTCCCTACTCCACCCCAATCCCTTCCAACACCCAACACCAGACAGAAGAGAGAAAGAGTTAGTCAGAGAGGAGGCACAGTTCTCTTAGCTGCTTCTTGCTGGTTAGGGTTGTTGGATTGGTTCCTTGGAGCCAGTCTCATACTCCTTTCAGGAGATTTCCAACTTCTTGTGTCACTGCGACGACAGCAGCCAGGAGCCATGGAGGGGAGGGGGCAGCTGCAGTCTTGTTCTTTCTCCCAGTGCCTTCACACTCTCTGGGCTCTGGCATTTTTTTTCTCCCTCCAGAGTCCTCAGATTTAAACTACCAGCAGTTGGCAAAGAGCTCCTCTCAGAGCCTGTTTTGCTGCCTGTTTGCTGCTGTGGACTATGAATCAGCCCAATATCCCACACCTAGGATTAAAACAAAAACTTGTTTATATCCAAAACAATTGAGTGTGTTGGTAGACAGTGATTTATTTCTAAGAACAAACTTCCTGCAAGGCATTGTGCCCCAATAAATCTTATAATACATCCTGCTTTAACTGACCACAACTTTAGTTGTGCTTGTGGTTGGCAAAAATTATAACTACGCTAATCTTACCATATTTTATACGTATTTTTAATTTCAACAAAATGGGCTTTATTTTACCTCGAATACAAAGTAAAGGAAATATGAGACTAAGAGAACCAGTGAGAGTCACAGCAGGTAAAGATATGTGCTGTACAAACCTGATCATCTGAAGTTTATTCCTAGAATCTATATAAAAGTGGAAAGAGGGAACCAACTCTGTAAATGTACACCTCATGCTATAATATTCAAGTGTGTCCTTCAAGGTACACATCACCATCATCAAAACACATGTATGCTTGCACACACACATACACAAATAAACTAATTTTTTCTAAAAGTTTATTAGTTCCAATAACAATGTTAATAGTAGAGTCCATTTTTCAAAAGAACAGGTTCAATCAGCAAATTACCAATAAAGACCAGTGTCAATTTATGCCATGGCAGATTAAAGCAGAGTGCTGTCACATGAGTAGGGGTGAGGGCAACAAATGCACAACATGAATAGTCTCTAAAGGGTTCAGAAACTAAAGACAAATTCTGTGAATACCAAAACTTGCCAACTGTTTTATTTGACCAGAAAGTAAGTTATACCAGAAGCAGAGAGGGCAGTGCCATGTGCCCACAAAATATTGTAGGACTTGAAAACAGTAATAGATATTAGTAACTAAACCAATAGAAACAGCTGCCAAACAACCTTAATCTCTGGATAAATTTGTGGTTTGGGAGTCACTAGGCTTGAGCATAGAGTAGTGCCAGCCATGGCTGAGGAAAAGCAGCTCAAGAAACTGGTGCAATATAAAAATCTGAACCATTAAGTGAAGGAAGGAAGCAGAGGCAAGAACTGGAATTACTCTGAAATTACCATGTTCTTCATGGAAAAGGTACACAGTAAGACAGAAGTGGGTGCTGAGAACCAGAGTGTCACCACTGACAGATAGTGAGACCCAGAAGAAATGGTTCAATGGTTATAATCAACTTAAGAGTTTTGGCCTACCAACTAGGCATGGTCTAAATCATTCAACACGTATCTACATTAGTGATATCAACTAAGAACATATAAATCACAGAGCAGCTGCTGTGAATGACTCAAAGGAAAATAAATCCATGCTGATTTCCTCTTCCTAAAGAAGTTCCCAGTATAGAAGTAAATGGGAAGAAGAGGTCAATAGATTTAAATAGCTTACTTCCAATATATATTGTGTCTCCTTTTAAAAGAGAAGATCTAGTTTATTGTTATAACTGTTCATGGAGAAATACTTAGGGCCTTGGCTTGGCTGGGAAGTGGTAGGCATTTCAGAGTTTCACATGTCAGATAGAACAAAGAAATGATTCCATCCAAGTCTACTTTGATGGGTGTGATGGTTGTCTATAATTGTCAACCTGACACAAACTAGGAAGACTATAGAATTGTCTAATTAAGGTTGATATGAAGGCATGTATGTGTCATATTGCTTTAACTAATGTGGGTAGATTAATGCCCACTGTGGGTGGTACCATTCTCTGGAGAACTAATGAGTTTATTGGGTTTTCTTACAGAGGTATGAGTGAGAGACTACAGACAAGAGCAGAGCTACATCATTCAGAGTTACATCATTGAAAGGGCCATGACAGTGTAGATGACAGCTTGAGTCCTGAGCATCTCACAGTCAGTCACACTACTGATAAATTTTCTTCTCTCTAATAATTGTTTATTAATAATTGAGTCATGGAGTATGGTCCCATGAGTCTTGTTCATTTCATGAACCTTTTAATCCTGGCAATCCGTGAATGACTACTTCTGTTCAGCAGAAACAGCCCTCGAAAACATAGACTAGTACATGAAGATATGGCTTTTCCAGTCAGTGGGAAATAATGTACAGTACAGCCTCTATGGCTCAGGCTTTCATTTATTATTCATTTTAAGGTATTTTTTTTCTTTGTAGGATTTCTCAGCCTCTGGTCATAAAATCTTCAGCTACATGACCCAACCCTTTAGTTTCAAGCCTCTATTAAAACATCAACAAACAGTTTCCCCCTGGCATCTTGATCTTCTGTTAAAACATCACTTTTGATAAGTAAAGTCATGATTATCAAGCAGATATAAAGCAAGCATGTGAAATTATTACATACTTTACCCAACAACTAACTAAAAACAAGATGTTTTCATCAGTTTAGAGAGCATTTGAGAAAGCAGATATTCATCAGCTTTTTTTCATACACAAAATGTTAGGATACAGTTAAAAAACAAAAACAAAACAAAACCCTGGAAAACAAAGCAAAACAAAACAATAAACCAAAACCAAAACAAACAAACAAAAACAAAAACACAGCAAATTTCCAAAGGCCATAATTAGTAGTTCCAAAACAACAATGAAAGATACTTATTTGCATAATTTGACTAAATGTGAACTTCTCGTCTAAATGATGGGTTCAACTGAAAAATTTCTCCAATGGACCTCAAATGGCCCTGACTGTAAATATGTTAATGGATGCCTACTTTACACTTTGCTTTGTGTTTTAGGTAATTTTTCTTATATTTTAGAATCTGTCATTTGTTTTACTCAAGTTTGTTTTCTCCTCTATGTCTGCCCTGGAAAAATTCATTGTTCTATTATCATGTGTTAGATTTTGAGTCCCACTTTATTCTAAAAATGAGAGCAATTGCCAGATACTAACAGATTATAATAAATGATACACTGGATCCTTGAATAATATGGAGCTTTTATATGATAAGAGAAATGCCTACTACTATCTCTGAAAACTGATCTCTAATATACTAATTACAGCTGGGGTTATATGCACAGGGTCAGATGTGGGAATTTGGTGGTGTGCATTTCATAAAACTATAATAATCAAAGCAGGTTTTGTTATTTTTATATTTTATATATTTTATGCAAAAATACTGGACTGTTATTGTACTTTGAGTTGAAAACTTGTATTGATAATCTCTAAATTCTTATGTAAATGGAAAATATTTTAATGAATAATTTCTCAAGCATAGCATTATTTACATAAGAGGCCAAGCTGTGTCTAATTTTCTCCTGTGAAAGATATATTGGTTCTGTTATAAAATGTAGTACAGTGAGTCAGCTTCTTTCTTTTGCTTCTCTTCAAAAGTAGTTTTTCCTTTTAATATTTCCTGTCCTGGAACACCCCTTCCTATCATCAAATATGCTAGAAGAAAATAGTTCTTACACTTTCTCTCTGTCTCTGTGGGTGTGTGTCTTCTGTTTGTATGTCTGTCTGAGTGTCATCTGGGTTTCTATCTGTGTCTGTTTTGAGACATACTGCTTTCTAAGCCGAGGTTGGTTTCCTTGCTTTTATGTTCTGGGATTACATGATTCCCCATCATACCTAGCTATAAATATAGTTCTTAGTGAAATAACTACACTTTTTCTGACTATAGTTAGTACCATTTTTCTTTAAATCTAGCATCACCGGAAAAAGGAAAGTATTAGACTGTAACAAAAGAAATCTTTTCTGTTTAATAAGCTATGGTTCTGATCCATGATTTAATGGGGCAGGTATGGTTTGTTTTGTTCATTGTTAGGGTTGGACATGACACAGGACTGCATCTGGCTTAATTATTTTATCTTAAAGAAATAAAAATAGCAACCCAGAGAGATGCTGTGACCTCCCCAAATCAACACAAATAGAATTGATCTTTGTCTTGTTTTTGATTATGTAAATATCACATCTTGAGGAAATTTCTCTGTGTAACTCAAGTTTTAAAAATATATATCTTTAGCTATGAGTTTAGCTGAACTCATCTTCATCTTCTTGTAACTCCTCTTTCTTTCCCTCATTTTCCACCCCCTTCTTCTTGCTTTGTTCTTTCTACAAGATCTTATCATGTTACTGCGGCTGTAACTTTTCATCCATCTGCCTTAGCAAGGGTTACAGATGTATGTCAGTATGCTCAGCAATATGATATTGTCTTAAATAAAATATGAAGCATACATTTTCCTAGTTTATATCAAAATTTGACTTGATCATTCCCCTTCTCTTGACAAATTGTGTGCACATATTGAGATATAAACTTCAAGCAGGCTGACCAACTCTATGTTTGGTTTGACAAACAAAAAATTAAATTCAGAACATTGTGCTAAATGACTTATTTTGTGAGTGGGAGATAAAATTAGTAGATCTTTGTTAGCCAAGTCTCAACTTCTGAGAAGGAAGCTTTCCATCTCACAGCCTCTCAGTCATAAATGCTATATTTACTCTTTATTAGAGATCCCTCAGAACTGACTTCACAGCTTCTATTGTTTGGGCCAGGCAGGCATGTATCCATAGGCAACATGGATAGGTGTCAGTTTATAAAAAGCAACTTTAATAAAAATGACTTACATTTACAGAAATGAATCTATTATAGTGAAGTTAGGAAAATGTTTAGACAATGTGATCACCTCTCCAAATAACACACAGGAACCATAACCTGTAAAGTTCTGTAACAGCCTTCAAATGTAATGGCCATTTAGTGTGTGTTTAGATACTGAACTGTTTGATACCTTTGCTGCCATGCTGCTGTCTGTGAAGCCAGCCTATCAGACTAAGCAGTTACAGGTGTGACTGTGCCACACCACTTAGCAGTTTGTGATGTCAAAGCATCACCGCATGGAATCTGGGTTTGCTCCTACCAACAGCTCCTTCAAAATGAGCTTCATCCAACTCCTATATTCTGTATTATTATGTGAGGGAAAGAAATGACTAAGTTTCCTCCCCAGGGCTAGAGAACATGTACATATCACTACCATAAAAATAAACCAGCCTATTTTAGAATGATGACTGGGCAGTCTGGTTGACTTTATGGTCTTAAAATCTTCTGTCCTGATATGACAGGTGCAAATGTTTTATGGCTGTGGATTTACCAAGCCACCACAAGGCTGTTTACTTACAAATCATTAAACCTGATATCAAGTTACCATTCCACTAGACCAGTGCTGACGTTTGAATAATGGTGTCCAAACTAAAGAAAAAAGATTGCATTGAGGATATAAATGTAGAATAAAGGCCAGTGTAAGTCTAGGGAAATGATTATTTAGTAAAGCAACTAGTTAAAATAATATTCTAGAGAAAAGAATTATATTCTCTGGGTTGAAATGGATCTTTAGTTAACATTTCTAAATCATACCTTTTTTTTAATTTTATTTTAATTGAAAATTCTGTGTTGTGAAAGGTTTAAAAAAGAGAACCTGAGAAAATAACTTGATTTACTTCCATAAAATATTCACCTTCTTCATACTGAGAATAACCCTGAGTCTGGCCCAGATAAAGCCCTTTGACTTTTCCAGCCCACACATAGAAGATACAACATACACATCTCAGTTAAATCAGAGATATATAAATTGCATTTACCAGCTTCTGTCCAATGTGCCTATGAGCTACTGACAACATCATCAGAAAATCTGGATCCCTGGAAACTTTTGCACTAAATGTTGATGTTAATCTGGAATAAAATTTTATACACAAGTAGGTGTTATATCCTGCTGTAAACATGTTAATGTTTACATTATGCTCATATAGCTCCAACACTGGATTTTCTTACCCACCAAGACTTCAAGTTTATTGTGTGCCCAAGCACACACTGAGAAAAATGAACAACAGCTTACTATTTTTTTGAAATATAGATTTTTTTGAAAGCAGATATTGGTAAAGCAATGAGTTCCATATGGCATCTTTTCAGATAAGTTATGGGTTCCTCTGTATCTTCCTTCTGCCTGGTAGCTTCAGCCCCTGTCGGTCCCCTTACCTGCTTTCACTCTTAAATAACTTACCTATCTGGATTTTTCTATGCCAACTTGTGTCCTGATGTTTGGCATGTTCCTAGCTCTCTAAAAATCTACTAGCTTGGCAAGTTAGCACATTGGTTGAACATGTAAACCTTGTAACTAAACGGCTAGATAACAAAGCCCCAGTAATGCCAGCCAGCTTCCCCTATAGACAAATCATGCTTCCGTGCCCTTGTCTGAAACGAGAACAGTCACAAGCCTGTTACTGAGCAGCAGTATGCTTGTGAAGCTTAACTGCCAGTACCTGGAATGAAATTTACCTACAGAGATCTGGCATATTTACCTTGCAATGATTTCCCCCACTATTACCATGTTATTGCCTGACATATGCATTGGTAATTATTTAACAACTTATTTTCAGGGAACAGATGTTTGTTGTAGTAAACAAACAAAAAAAAGGTGTTCGGCTATATGATGTTTATTATTAGCCCTAAGATTATTTAACCTGCTATCACAAATAATAAGACACAGACACATGTTGGATTTATAATTGCCTTATTTACCTTGGGCTGGGCAGATATTTCACTTATATTGTCTCAATATCCTTACCTTCCGTCTCCCAGCCCCAATCCAATGCCATCCTCCTTATCCCCATCTAAGCTATCTTCCATCCATAATCTCCCTTGCTTGTACTCTTCATCTGGGCCTTCTTATGCCATTAATGGAGTCCTTCCTCCCGGTCTCAAGCAGTTCCTTCTGCAGGCTAAGCCATCATGTAGTCCTCCTTCCTTTCTCTACGCCTGTTGGTCTGTTTCCCATAATCCTTTCTGTTCTCCAAAGCCCAGGAACCTTAGCCACACCTACCCTATTCTGTCCTGCCCAGATATAGTCTGTTTGATCAACCAACCAGATGAGTATTAGGCAGGTTTACAAAGCAAAGATCGATGTAATCATAAGGGCCAGTAACACGATTCAGATCAACCCCCAAAGTTGTCTGTAAGTCTGTCTTAATTCCTACCTTCACTCTACTTCATACATTCATTTTATTGCATTTTGAGTTCAAGTTTAAGGCTGTGTGGAAATTAAGAAAAAAACCAACAAAAACCAATTTCCATTAATAGACTCCAAATCAAAGTGAATGAAGCATGTGATGTTTTGTTAGTGATTAAGGAACCAATAGAAAACCACAGTGAAGACTTTTTGCCAGACCTTCAGCTGCCCACCAATTGAACAGATTACAATAAGTCATGACTCTGTGTATATGTACACATGCATGTGTTTTATAATGACACTAAAATAAAAGAACTGCTTTTATTTTCCAATATAATTCCTTGGTTTAATTATTTTATATTCTATCTTCAGCAGATTATCAATTTTCCTTGTATTCCTGTTTCCTTAATTTTATTATTTTTTCTTTAAACCTAAACTTAAAGACATGATACATGAGGTAGTATTCTCATATGATACAAACATTTTTTTCAAGAATCTTTTAACCTTTTTGATTATATTTATAAGCAAAAATATATCATCATCATTAACAATCTTTGATGGTGCTCATTTATTCTGAAGCTAAGCAGGTAATCATATTTTCATAGCTGTAGAAGATGTCTTATTTTATTTTCCCCATAATTTCATTTGTCTTTCTTACTTGATTGTGTTAGCCAACTAGTGTTGAATTTACTCTGAGTAAATTCACCTAGTAGTGTGAGAAGTCATAGCAGTTGCTCTCCTTTGAATTGCCAACATACATTGTCTTCCATTTTTGTGTTTATAGTTGTCAAAAAAGTGTGTCATGCCTCTTTTTGTTGGCATTTCTTTGACTGTTTTCATATAATCTTACTAGCATTCCATCATCCTTATCCTATAATAAGTTACTTAAGTGGTATTACATTTTCTGATGTTCATTCCCAGCATAGCACTGAGGTGCATCTCTCTCCAGGTGCTCAACCATTTAACTTGATCTGTAGCCCCTGACATTGAGCCACATGGCTTTTGGTATGCTGTTTGGAAGAAATACAGTGAACATTTTTTTCTTTCATGTGGCTCAGTTTTTTTTAATTTTTCCATATTTAAAAAGCTTTCAAGTGTTTGACTTTCAGTTATACAATATGATTGCTCTTGAAGTATATGGGAAAATAAATATTTCAGTGAAAAAGCTAGACAGAGAGGAATCAAACAAAGTAAATATGCGCTCAATGGAGGAGTATGTTAGAATTACTAGGAAAAACATAAATGGCTAAATATACAAGGATGCATTGTTAACAGATTGATAAGATAGAAGCCCTAACGGGTGAAGTTATCTGCTATAAGTCCCAGGAGATAACGGATTAGGTAATTCTTGGTCATGCTCAGACACACATCTTCACATTGTGTAGTACAAGGTGGCCACCTCAGAGCTGATGGAAATGTGACTGACCCCAAACTCAGCGCATCAGAATGTCTGAAGATAGGTTCAGTATCGAATGCTAAGCAAGCCTTCTTTGTGAATGTTTTCTTCATTTTGCAAATCACAGACATAAGAGATAGTTTCCTCATAAAGGAGAAACTGTTATTTTCTTGTGGATAGAATCAGTATTGTTAAGATATCAAAACATGGTATGACAAGGGTATGTAAGCTAAATCCTGAATCAGAATTTAGCTCAACTTTCATACTATTTTGGGAATTTTCTTTTGTAGGTGAAGCTTCCCTATGACCTGTGGAAAATATAACAGCATTCGTAATATTGCTTATGTTTTGTTACATTATTCTTGGGGACATGTAAGCAAACATCTATTTACCCCAAATAGGAAATTAACAACAGACCAAAGTAATGATACCACCAAAGCCCAACTTGGTGAATCAATGAATTTCTTGGAGATGCTTATAGGAGTGTGAATAAGGGATCACTTACAAGAGCATGAACAATTCAAAAGCAGCAGCATTACCAAACATTCACCCCAGAATGGAAGACAGGTCAAGAAAATGAATACTAGAGTTCTACAGGACATATAGACAGTTTGATGGATCAGAGTCTCTTCTAAGCTATCCTTACTGCTTATATAACTTTGGGAAGGAGAATCCTTATACATCTAATAAGTTTTAGGACTTCCTGAGAATTGTGATTTCTTTATTTCCTGAATCTTACATAGCCTCTCTTTAGAACTTCTTAAATCTTAATTAGGATCCTTTCTTGACAAAATGTCTTAATCCAAAGGATATTAAGCAAAATTTATAAGATGATAATAGTAACTTCAACAGGTAAAGTGTATGACCAGAAATATCTCAGCACCACTGCTAAATGCAACATTTGTGGTGGGGTGGATCTTCATAATTTTTCTCATGGAAACTAACCACCTAGAGGATGATGCCTATAGCAAACTTGTTCTAACCTGAACACAAAAACCTCACTCTTTGTGATGAGACTAGAGGCAGATGATCCAGTCTGTCCAGTGAGTAATAAGGTAAGATCTTTTGAATAATTCTCAGAAAACTACCTTTATCCAGTAAAGATGGCCATGCATGGAAGGAAATATATTTTCCCATTGGAGATCATGCTTGTCACATGGAGATTCTAAGTTCTAGAAGGTCTGGAAGATGAAAGCAGAGAAAATGTCATTCTTGAACTAATGCATGAACCACTCCAGGAAGCTCCCACTGAGGGTCCCATATTGTTTCAGAAAGTAACACATTCTTTTGATCATCTTAGTTGGTTTGTGTTATTGATAGCTAAGACATCGCAAGTGCTTCATTCAACATGAGAGAAATGTTGCATTACAAAATATTGTAAATAGGGAGTTTATATATAGACATGGATATATACATATATACATGTATGTGTGTATATGTTCTTTTACGATAACTAGAATAAAACAAACTACAGATATAAATAATTTGAAAAATGCCATGAATAAAATGGCCACTGGAGGTAGTTAATGCATGTTCCACATTATTTTTATCTATGTGTAAAGCTTGTTTTCCATTAGAAAGAAGAATGAAACTCATCAGAAATCACAGTGCAATATCTATATTAGGAAAATTCCACTGCAGCAAGCTGCTTTGTGCTATTATTCTAGTCTTTGGGGAAAGATTAATAGTGAATATATGTCCAGGTGTCTTTGTGTTCAGTGATAAGGAAATCTTTTTTGTGATATTGAACATCTCTGAAATGTAATTTTGTCTTTTCATTATGTATTGTTCCTTTCTCCTGTTTTAAAATAATTGGCCTCAAAAGTAATACTTAAATCCTAAAATAATGGAAAAATGTTCATTTTCTTCCTCTTACTTCATCATCTAACATTTTAATGATCAAAAACACAATACCCGTGCTCATGATTTTGTCATATTTCTATATCTTTGAAAAGAATGTAGTCTGGAAAGATGGTTCAGCGGTTAAAAGCAGAACATGAATTCTGTACCTAACACCTATGTTGGGTGTCTTACAACTGCTTATAACTCTAACTCCAGGGGATCCAACACTTACTTCTGGGCTCAGTAGGCACTTACACACATATATAGATACTCCGCAACACAGACTGACATAAACAAAAATTAAAAAATAGTTTTTAAATTTTTATTAATTATACTTTATTCACTTTGTATCCCCCCTGTAGCTACCTCTCCCCTCCCCTCCCAATCCTACCCTCCATCCCCCTTCTCTACTCATTCCCCTCCCCAAGTCCACTAATAGGGGAGGTCTTCCTTTCTTTCCTTCTGATCCTAGTCTACTAGGTCTCATCAGGAGTAGCTACATTGTTTTCCTCTGTAGCCTGGTAAGGCTGCTCCCTCCTCAGGAGGAGGTGATAAAAGAGCAGGCCAATCACAGAGACAGCCCCTGTTCCCATTACTATGGAAAACATTTGGACACTGAACTGCCATGGGCTACATCTGCGCAGGGGTTCTAGCCTATCTCCATGCTTGGTCCTTAGTTGGACTATCAGTCTCAGAAAAGACCCTGTGACAATATTTTTTGGTTCTGTTGCTCTCCTTGTAGAGCTTCTGTCCTCTCCAGGTCTTACTATTTCCCATTTCTTTCATAAGATTCCTTGCACTCTGCCCAAGGGTTGCCATAAGTCTAAGCATCTGCTTTGATACACTTCAGGGTAAACACTTTCAGAGGCCCTCTGTGGTAGACTCCTGTCTTGTTCCCTGTTTTTTCCTTCTTCTGATGTCCATTCTCTTTGCCTTTCTGAATGGGGATTGAGATTTTAGCCAGAGCCCTCACTATTGATTAGTTTATTTAGGTCTATAGATTTTAGTATATTTATCCTATATTATATATCTAATATCCACTTATCAGTGAGTTATGTACCCTGTGTGTCTTTCTGCTTCTGGGATACCTCACTCAGGATGATCTTTTCCAGTTCCCACCATTTACCTGCAAATTTCATGGTATCCTTGTTTTTTATTGCTGAGTACATTTCCATTGTGTAAATGTACACATTTTCTTTTTCCATTCCTATTTGAGGGACATCTGGGTTGTTTCTATTTTTTTGGCTATTATAAATAAAGCTGCTGTGAACACAGTCCAGCAAGTTTCCTTGTAGTATGGGGAATCATCGTTTGATATATGCTCAGGAGTGTAATAGCTGAATATTGAGGTAGAACTATTCTCACATTTCTGAGGAGCACCAGATTGACTTCCACAGTGGTTATACAAGTTTGTCTCACCACCAATGGAGGAGTGCTGTTACTTGAGTCTTTGTCCATTGCCATTCTGACAGGTGCAACATGGAATTTCAGGGTCCTTTTGATTTGCATTTCCCTAATGACTAACAACCTTGAACATTTCCTTAAGTGTTTCTCAGCCATGTGGTATTCCTCTGTTGAGTGTTTTTTTGTTGTTGTTGTTTGGTTCTGTACCACATATTTAATTGGGCTATTTGGTTTGTTGCTGTTTAGTTTGTTGAGCTCTTCATATACTTTGGATACTAGCCCTCTATTGGATATAGGGTTGGTGAAGATCTTTTCCCATTCTGTTGGCTGCTGTTTTGTTCTATTGACAGTGTCCTTTGCCTTACAGAAGCTTTCAGTTTCTTGTGGTACCATTTATTGTTGATCTTAGTGCCTGAACTGTTGGGTTTCTGTTCAGGAAGTTGTCTTCTGTGCCAAGAAGTTTCTGTTAGATTTAGTATATCTGCTTTTATGTTGAGGTCTTTGATCCAGCTGGACTTGAGTTTACGCAACATGATCAATATTACTCTATTTGCATTCTTTCACATGCAGTCATCTTGTCAGACCAACACCATTTTGTTGAAGGTTGAAGATGCTTTCTTTTTTTCCATTGTATGGTGTTGACTTCGTTGTAAAAAATCAAGTGTGTGGGTTTATTTCTGGGTCTTCTATTTGATTCCATTGATCAACTTGTTTGTTTCTATGCCAAAACCATACAGTTTTTATTACTATTGCCCTGTAGTACAGTTTGAAATTAGGGATGTTGGTACTGCTGTAATGGATTGTTTTAGCCGGGAATGGCCAAAAAAAGACTGGCCCTACTTGGGACCCATCCCATGGTAGCAAACCAATCCCTGACACTATTAACATTGCTCTGCTACGTTTGTAGAGAGAAGCCTAGCATAACTCCTCTGAGAGGTTATATCAAGGAGCTAATGGAAACAGATGCAAAGGCCCACAATCAAACATTAAACAAAACTTGGAGAGTCCTGTGGAAGACGTGGAAGAATGACTGAGGAAGTCAGAGGGATCAAGGACTCCTAAAGAAGACCTAAAGAGACAACTAACCTGGGCCCATGGTAACTCACAGAGAGTGAACCATCAACCAAAGTGCATGCATGTACTGGTCTTAGTCCCCCTGCACATGTTTAGCAAATGTGCAACTTGGTCTTCATGTAGCTCCCCCAACAACTGGAATGTTGTCCCTCTCCAATTCTGATGCCTCCTTGTGGATCCTGTCCCACCCTGTCTTGCCTTAGTGGGAGAGGATGAGCCTAGTTCTGCAGGAACTTAATGTGCCAGGGCAGTCTGATACCCGTAGTAATACCTCCCATTTCTCTGAGAAAGAGAGAGAGGAATAAAAAGGGAAGGTGCAAGAGGGGGAATAGGAAGAGAGGAGGAGAGGCTGCAGTCAGAATATAACATGAATAAATAAATAAATTTTAAAAATAATTTTACCAATTTTGAAAAGTAAAATAAAATGCCCATTTCAGGTCTGTGAGTGCTAAGTTAGCCACTGGAGGGAGCCCACATGCCATGGACTTGAAAAGTTATTACCCCACAAATTAGCTTAATGAAATATAATTGTTGAAGTCTTGAAAATGCAGAAAATTTTCTAGTTCTGAAATATTATCTAAGTTATTCTCGCATCTGAAATTCAACAAAATAAAACTATCACAGACACCGTTTGCATTACACAAGATAGAGAACAAACAGGAAAAGTCTTGGAATCTGGCATGTACATGCTTTATAAAATGAATCCATTAATTTTATTGAATTTATAACAGCATGGTATTTAAACAGCTTTCCTGTAATTACTACCTATAATTACTATGATAATATTGAATAATAATTTGGTGTTCTGGTTATTTTGTGAGTAACTTGACATTTAAAGTTTTATTATTGTTGATATAATGCTGTCATTATAGTCTTTAAAAATTATTAAATCAGAAAGTTTCTAGCTTGAGGCAATTTTAAAATCAATTTGATGGCCAGTGTTCTGCAGGATCCCAAAATGGAATTTCTATATTGGTATAATATTCTTGAGGAATGTGCACAATTTACCCCTGTTCATTCAAGTGCTGAATTCTCTACCTCACTATCTGGTTTGAATCTGAACATTGCATTGTAATTCTTATTCTAAGCATCATCTGTCTCAAGTTTGTGTAAACATGCTACCATTTGCTCCCTGTATTACTAATAAAAAACAACCAGCCAATACTGAGCAATGGAGAGAATAGGTTGGGACATCCTATAGTCCCAACCTAATAGTGGGGAGGAAAAGATATGGGAGAAGAGATATGAGAGTAGAAGACTGGGAAACATCAGGAGACTTGAACTAGACCTAAGTTATGATTAAAATCAAGTATAATGTGGGAAATCTGAATGGGAAGAAGCTATGTGGTTTGGAGGGCTAGGAGGCTTAGGATGGAGTAATTATTGTCTAGCATTGTGCTCTAGGTTAATTAAATAAATCCTAGTCTCTGTATGGCGATTTGGGCATACAACTGGTGTAGGAATAACTGCTTTTTAACTGAAAGATACATCAATATGAAATATTAATAATCATTAACAGCTCTATAAACACACACAAACACAAATATGCCATCCTTAAATATTTTCAAACTCTCTGGCATATTTTTGAATATATTAAAAGTTCTTGTTATGAATTATTTGAGTCAGTGATTACCTTTATGTAAAGACATATAACCTACAGAGTCAAAGTCACTTTTCTTTTAAAGGATAACATCAAAAATCTAAATTCAATCTCAAGTGACATTATTGAATGTCTGCTCAGCTGATTGCTTAAACGAGGTCCTAAAATTATAGCCATGGCTTTGATAAACAGTGGGATGGCTGTTTATGAATTATCCAACATCTGAGACAGCTAGAGTTGTGAAGAAGGAAATTCTCATTGTTACTGGCTCTCAGTTTGAGATGTCTCTGTAAAGCAAATATCAACTCCAGAATACTACTGTTACCTTCTCTCAGCACAGCTCAAGTTGCAGATGGATTCTCCAGATAACAAATTTGAATGAGTTCAGTGGAGAGACATTTGAGGACACAGAGGATTTAAACGATTTCAAATATCACACAGATGCTGGTTATTTATGAGTTAGCCTTTTAAAATATGATTCATGAGGATCATGACTCATCTTTGAATTTTCTTGTGCTGGCTCCCAGACCACAGTCTGATGCTAGTCAAGCTCATTGTGGACACAGGCTAATGGAGACCTGCTGCTTTGCTGTACTAGTTGAGGAGGAATGTGGTGTTATTTTGACCGTTTTAAAATTTCTGCCAATTCTTTCCTCCTCCCTTGTAAAATACAACTAATATTTGGATGAAGCAGGTCTGAGATGAAAGCAAGTGTTTATGAGATCAGAATTGAATTTGTTATTTCTCCAAACTTGTGTTTAATCTTTTATTTTTAATTGCTTTTAGATGATTCATTAAAATTGTATGCATTTGTGACAAGTAAACATGGTTTGATTTACTTAATGTTCAAGTCAAGATAAATACATTTGTCAGAAACACTTGATTTGTGTTAAAACATTCAAGATAATTTTTTCTTTCAAACAGAGTATTTTTTAATTTATTTTAAAACAGGGAAGATTTACTATTGGGTTGTTTGAGTTTATTATGTATTCTTTTTAAATATTTTTATTGCAATGAAATTATACCACTTCTCCCTTTCCTTCCTTCCTTTAGTCCCAGTTACTCTCTCAGGAGCCCCTCTAACCAATGCACTCCACTCTCAAGTTGATAGCCTATTTTTCTATGATCATATTTGTTACCTACACGTACAAATGCATGTATATAATATGCATATATGTATGTATACATACAGATATACTCATATATATATATATATATATATATGCAACCTACTGAGTTCATTTTTATATGTTTTCAATGCTAATCAGGCTTTATTGAATGACAAATAAGGATATTTGTTCTGAAGAAAGACTAATTCTACTTTATCCAGCAGTTAAGAGTTGCCTGTAGTTTTTTGTCTGTGGGTGGTACTCCTCAGTTTTTTCTCTCTTTGGCAGTAACATGTCCTTTGATACTACTATTGTTCCAACTTTGCTTATGCATTCATTCTGTGAGAAACTATTTCACAGAAAACTTCCTGGTATTTTGCCTTTTACAATTTTTCCACACCCTGTCACTGAGCTATAAATACAAGTGTTGTGATGTAGATATAGTCGTTGAGGCAGGGCTTCTCAGAATCCATTGATCCCTACATTGTACCTAATTTTGGTTTTCTGTGATGGACTCTATTTTTTAAAAGATCTTCTTTTATGAAGGGTGGTAGCTACACTTACTTTGATTATAAGGATACTATTTAGAATGTAGTTAAGAATTATGCCAGTAGTGAACCATCAGAGACCATAAATCCATTGGAGGTGAGTTGGGCACACAATCAGAGCCCCATTGTCCTCCATCCCAAGGAGGCCTGTGGGGAACTGGAGAAGCTATAGGCTCAAGATCTTTTTGCCTGCTCCCCAGCTGTCTGGCCTACCTGGGTCACAAACAGTGAGGCAAGTGAGACAGTGAACTCAGCAGACTGCCCCTTCCTTCCTTGGCTGCATTTGAATCTCCAGCACCCATTCAAGAGCCCTGCATATCTCTCATCTTCATGTAGACTACTCCAGACTCTAGAGAGAGGTGGACCCAGTCTGCAGTACAGGTTCCAGGAACAAACAGTAAAGGCTATATACAACCAGATGGCTAAATGTGTAAATATACAATTAACAGAAAACAGGACATCATGACTTCACCAGAATCCCCCAAATCAGTGGATATTCTAATGCAGCTGAAACAAGTAAAATTATCTTAAATCTATGATTATGCATTTATTAGAAGCACATGAAGATAAAATGAAGAAACAAATAGAGGCTGTTATAGATAGACAGGAATCCAATCAAACAGGAAATGAATAAAATCATTCAAGACAGAAATAGAATCAATAAAGAAAATACAAACCAAGAATACCCTGGAGACGGAGAACTTAGAGATTAGGAACCACAGAGGTAAGCATCACCAAAAGAATGCAAGAGATGGAGGAGTGAATCTCAGGTGTAGAAGATAAAATTGCAGAATCAACACATCTCTCAATAAAAATGTAAAAAAAGAAAAACTTCCTGACACAAAACATCCAAGAAATTGAGGACACCATGAAAAGAAGAAACCTAAGAATGAAAGAAATAGAAAAAAGAAGATTCCAGGCAACAAGGTACAGAAAATATTTTCAAGAAAATTTTCTCAACCTTAAGAACATAGAACCTTAAACACACAAGAAGCTTGCAGAACAATTCAAGATGTCTCAAATAGGCAACTTAATGTCATATCTGAAAGCACTAGGAAAATGAAAATAAAAAGCAGACACACCAAGAGAGTAAACAGGTGGGAAAAAAATCAAACTCAGAGCATAAATCAATAAATTAAAAACAGAAAATTAAAAGAATCAGTGCAACCAAGAGCTGGTTCTTTAAAAAAAAATCAACCAATAGCCAAACTTACTAAAAGGCAGAGAAACGCTATCCAAATCTACAAAATCAGAAATGAAAAGGGGGACATAGCAACAGACACTAGGAAATCCAAAGTATCATTAGGTCCTACTTCAAAAGCCTATAAACAACAAAATTTTAAAATCTAAATGAAATGGACAATTTTCTTGATAGATTCCTTTAACCAAATTTGGATCTGTATAGGTCTATATCCTGTAAGGAAATAGAAATTGTCATCTAAAGTCTCCCAAACAAAAAAAGCCAGGGCCAGGTGGCTTTAGAGCAGAATTCTATCAGTCCTTCTAAGAAAAGTTAGCTCCAATACTCTTCAAACAATTTCACAAAACAGAAAAAGAAGAAATATTATCAAACTCAGTCTATTAGGCCACAGTCAGCTTGACATGTAAAACACACAAACACCCAACAAACAAAGAGAATCTCAGAGCAATCTCTCTTATGAACATTGTTTCAAAAATATTCAAAATATACTTGCAAACTGAATTCAAGAACACATCAAAGTTATAATCTACCAGTACCAAGTAGGTTTCATCCCAGGCATGCAGGGGTCATTCATTATATGGAGATCCATCAATGTAATCCACCATATAAACAAACTAAAGGGGAAAAAACCACATGATATCTCCTTAGATGCTAAAAAAGCATTTGATAAAATCCTATTTATATTTAAAGCTTTGGAGACATTAAAGATACAAGTCACATACCTAAACATAGTTAAGACAATATACAGCAAGCCTTAAACAAAATGGAGACAAACATAAATCAATAACACTGAACTCAGGGACAAGGCAAGGCTGTCCTCTTTGAATCTCTTCAACATATTGCTGGAAGTTACAGCTAGAGCAATAGACAGCTAAAGCAGATAAAGTGGATACAAATAGGAGAGGAAGGAGTCAAAGTATCAATATTCACAGATATGATAGTATATCTGAGTGACCCCATAAATTCAACCAGAAAACCCCTACAGCTGACCTGGCTGGATATAAAATTAACTCAAAACAGTCAGTAGGCTTCCTGTACACAAAAGACAAAAGATCTGAGAATGAAATTAGGGAAATAGCCAGAAAACAAACAAACAAACATTAAAAAAAAACTTGGTGTAACTCTAACCAAGCAAGTGAAAGACTTGCATGCAAAAACTTCAAGTCTCTCAAGAAAGAAATTGAAGAATATATCAGAGGATAGAAAGATCTCTTATGCCCATGGATTGGTAAGATTAACATAGTAAAAATAGTCATCTTGCCAAAAGCAATCTACAGATTCAACACAATTCCCATCAGAATACCAACTATGAAAGAACAATTTTTCAACTTCATATGGAAAAAAAAAAACGAAATGGCTGAAACTAGCCTGTACAATAAAAAATCTTCCAGAGATATCTCCATCCTTGAGCTCAAATTATACTATAGAGCAACAGTTATAAAAATTGCATAGTATGGGCAAAGAAACAAACTGGAGGATTAAAGGAATCAAATTAAAGACCCAGAAATAAACCCACACAGCTAAGGACTCCTGATTTTTATGACAAAGATCCCAAAACCATACAATTAAAAAAAAAAAACAAACAGCATCTTCAACAAATGGTGCTGATCTAATTGGATGTCTACATGTAGAAAAATACAAATAGATACATATCTATCGCCGTTCACAAAAGTAAAGTCCAAGTGGATCAAAGACCTCAACATAAAAGCAGACTCACTAAATCTGTTGGAAGAAATAATGAGGAAGAGCCTTGAAGTCATCGGCACAGGAGACGACTTCCTGAAAAGAACACCAAGAGCTTAGGCTCTAAGATCAATAATCAATAAATGGGGTCTTATGAAACTGAAAAGCTTCTGTAAAGCAAAGGACACTGTCAACAGAACAAAACAACAGCCTACAGACTGGGGAAAGGTTGGACTAGTATCAAGAATATATAAAGAACTCAAGAAATTAAACCCTTCACAACCTCTCCTGCATGTGTTATCACTTGAGTTTTTGATTTTGGCCATTCTGATGGGTGTAAGGTGAAATCTCAGGGTCTTTTGATTTGCATTTTTCAGATGGCTAATGACTCTGAGCATTTCTTTAAGTGTTTCTCTGCCATTCGATATTCCTCTATCAAGAGTTCTCTGTTTAGCCGTTCCCCATTTTTTAATTGGATTACTTGATTTGTTGCTTTTCAACTTCTGAAGCCAAAATCAAAACCTCAAGTGATAGCACATGCTGGAGAGGTTGAGGAGAAAAGGAAACCCTCCTCCACTGCTGGTGGAAAAGTAAACTTGTACAACCACTCTGGAAATCAATCTTGTGCTTCCTCAGACAACTAGGAATAGCACTTCCTCAAGATCCAGCTATACCACTCCTAGGCATATATCCAAAAGAGGCTCAAGTACACAGTAAGTACATTTGCTCAACCATGTTTGTAGCAGCTTTATTTGTAATAGCCAGAAGCTGTAAACAACCCAGATACCCCTCAACTGAGGAATGGATACAGAAATTGTGGTACATCTACACAATGGAATATTACTCAGCAATAGAAAAACAAGGATACCATGAAATTTGCAGGTAAATGGTGGGAACTGGAAAAGATTATCCTGAGTGAGCTATCCCAGATGCGGAAAGACACACATGGCATATACTCACTCATATAGACGTA
>CM053753.1:887303-945189 GCA_028658305.1 Pachyuromys duprasi | reverse complement strand
GGTATTTTGATGGGAATTGCAATCTGTAGATCGCTTTTGGCAGAATGGCTATTTTCACTATGTTAATCCTACCAATCCATGAGCATGGGAGGTCAGGAAAGTTCTTTTAAAGGAGCTTGCAGAAGAAAGTCAGTCACTGAGGATGGGTTGCGAGTTTTAAACGCTGGTTCTACAACTTGTTCTTGCTGCCTCCTGATGCGATGAAACATGAACAATCTTTCACTTCTGCTACAGACCTTTTTGCTCTGACTTCCTTGTCATGGTGGACTCTGACCAGCTGAATCTGTAAGCCAGAAAAAAAAACCTTTCTCTCTTAAGTTGCTTTCTCTTGGGGTATTTTTTCCCAACATCAGAAAAGAAACTGACGTAGCATCCATTGCTCATTAATCAGGAAACAAAATAGAATGGCCATATGTGAAATGTGCTATCTCTGCATTGCCCACTACAAATGTGGTACAGTGCCTATCAAAATTGTAACCAACACATTAAGTTTCAGGCAGAACTATAAAAAGCCACAAATAGACAAAAACAACTGAAAAGGAACAAAGCTAAACACCTCACACTCTTGATTTCAAAGTGCGTTTTTAAACTGTGGTAAATATAAGAATACAATATATTTGAAATGGCAGACATATGTACCAATGATAAATTATAAAACCACGTAGATATAGTTATTAGAAAACAAGCAACATCCTTCCTACACAGAGACATGAAGCAGGGTAGGCCTAGTGTAAAGAGAGGAGGGACAAAGTTTGGATATTGTAAATCTTAGAAGAGGTGAATATCTATAATTTGTAAGGAATATCTTCAATTCAGTAGCAAAATAGACCAAACCAAAAAAAAAAATGTAAAAAAGAACTTGACAAAGAACTTCATCATTGCTCCAAGAAATATTCACACATTGTGAACATGTGTGTGGAAAGATGTTTGATATCACTCTTTAAAAGAGAAATGGAAATCCAATCCACATTCTGGTACCACTTTATAAAGGTATGTATGAGCCATCATTATTTTAAATAAGCAAAAGAAAATTGTGCTGGAGGGATGGCTCAGCATTTAAGAACACTTGTTTCTCTTGTTCAGATTCTTGTAGTGAGGATTTTGTTTTCTTTAAAATCCCAGTTATGTGAATATGTTTTTGTTTTAATCCCAGGTATGAGATATGGGACTGCTCCAGATTGTCCATAGTAGCTACATATGGTTTGTCTCATGCACTACGGGTTGCAGCGGGGGAGGGAGAGAGTGGGGAGTTGGGAGTAATTTTTTCCAGCTGCAGGTTTAAGTTTGGAATTCTGAGGACCCTGGGAAGGTTACATCAATGTCAGTGCCCCAAGAGAGGTAGTGGCTGCTATCCCCTCCCCTGCTGCTGCTGGTCCCTTACTGCTGCTGGTTCCTGCTGCTGCTTTTGCTGGTTGCTGATTGATTTTGCTGTTTGCTGGGTTGCTGGTTGGAGATATCCTGATGACAAAGATTGAATTTTCCTCAAGGACCTCAATGCCCCTAATCAGCAGGAAGCAGTCTAAAGTCTATGCCTTCTTTCTCCTCTATCTTTTCTCTCCTGTCTAGCATTGGGGCCTTGGAAGGGATTGGGGTAGAAAAGGGTAATAGGTAAGAGAACCCAATTACATTAGCAAAAACTACAGTTACAGAATCTGGGCTCAAATACAAAAACTTTATCAGGGACCTCAACTGCCTGAAACTCCAGCTCCAGAGTACCTGATACCCCCTTCTGGCCTCTAAGAGCACTTGTACCCATGTGTGCATACACAGATACATAAATAAAATAATAAACATAAATATTAAAACAAAAATCAGTGTTCATTAGAGTAGAGAGGAAATAGAAAGCCTGTAAACTTTTGGGAATGTAACTGGAAAATTAATATAGAATTTCCACAAGAGAAAATATAAAATTAGAAGGGCATACAATCCCATAGTGATTCTTCAAGACATGTAGCCCAATGTTTTAATCATATTTTGAATGGACCTTGTCATGCTCATGATTGTAGCCAATTTATAGAAGCAAATGTCCACTGAAGGGTGAAAGGAAAAAGAAAATCTAACATTCACAATGAAGTATTAATTAACCATAAAAGGAAATGGAGTTCTACAGTTTGTAAGACGATGGACAACCCCTGAAAACATAATTCTAAGTGAAATCACAAAGTACAAACAGTGCATGATTTCATTTATACAAGTTAGTGAAAACAATTAAAATAATAATTCAGATGATGAAATGATAACTGTCTGGTATTAAGTGTAAGGAGAAATACAAAGTTACCAAACACGGGCTATGAACCTTTAACACACAAGACTAAAACACCTCAGGGCTTGGGAGAAGCACAATAAGTGAAGTGCTTGCCTTGTGAGTATGACCATCTGAGTTTGATTCCCAAAAACCCATGAAAAAAGCTGGGCATGATGTCATATTCTTGAGATCTCAGAACTAGGATGGTAGAAACAGGCTTGCTAGCCAGCCAGCCTTGTGTAGTAAATGAACCAGCCCCTGGTCCTAGTGAGAGACTGTCTCTCAAAAGTACAAGACAACACACAAAGTTGTACATTCATAATAACCCTGTATACATGTGGACAAACACAAAGAAACATGCACACACCCTACCACCACCTCTACCACCACTGTGGGGGCTGGGCTTTCGAGGGCTGTTGTAGGAGATAATTAATGTTTACTATTAATTATCTTTTAGTAAAGCTGGCTGTTAGTCCTAACCAGCTGTATAACCAAATTACACACAGAGACTGGGTTTATTTAGTTAACCTAGAACACAATGCTGAGCAACAGTAACACCCTCCTAAATCTCCAACCCCTCATAGTTAGATTTTCCACATTATACTTGCTTTTTTGTGAAAACTTAGGTCTGGTCATTTCCACCTCCTCCAAGCTCTCTCTCCAAGCTCTCTCTCCCAGCTCTGCCTTCCCCTCCTGTCTTCCAAGTCCTCTGGGGCCTTTTCTCCTCCCACTCATTTCCTGCCCTCTGGCTCCTCCCAGCTCAACAATGTGTCGAGTTATTTTATTTTGTTTACTCAGACTTGAGACAGGATGCTTAGAATCACAAGGATTGAAACCAGAGAGTGGGTGGGGGAAATCAGCATTTGAATGAACAAGGATAAGGTGTATACATTCCAAAGGAACATTATACCAATATTTCCCCCTTTAAGTCCAATAAAAGGCTCCTTTTCTTTCAAATACAATAATAATTAAGAAATAATGAAAACTGTTAGGTTAGCAACCTAGGACAAAATATCTGATTATCCTATATATCTTGACACGTTTAAAGTTCTATACCTAAATTAACTTTTATTCTTATTGGTATTACTTATATGAAAAAATTTCTTAACTTCTGAACTAGTTACTCTTAATTGTGTCACTATAACTATTTGGTCTTCAACCCCATCAGAGACTTGAGTAAGAACAAAATTAGTTAATAGAGTAAATAGGAAGGGCATGTTAGCAGCTTCCAAAAAAATAAAAATTTGACAGAGACCAGTTTGCTGCCTGAATAGTCACCCATAACTCTTTATAATGTTGGAGCATCATCTTCAGCCTTCTGGCTCAGAATATTTGACAGACGTATATGTGAAGCAGGAACTATTTAGGACTTGCTTACCCTTTCTTGGCAAAGTTCCGGAGTCGACTTGTCCTGCATTTAAGTTTGACCATTTTGGACAGAATTTGTCTGTTGTGTAGTAAGGGTATTTTCTTTGCCCGAGTGGCTTGTTTGCCATATTTGAAGACATCTCCATATGGAGGTTCTTCAATGCTCATTATCCTCTTTCAGGTAGGCAGGGTGGTGCCAGGAGATGACTTGTCTCATTGTCAAAGAATCTTTAAAATAATAAAAACATTTTAAATGCCATATTCTGTAGGTCTCTGAAGTTTTTGAAGACTGCTTATATTATCGATCTGTCTACAAAATCATATCTATCTGTTAAACCTAGGATGTATACTCTTGTGATAAAGTAGACTGGTGTCTGACATGACTGTGAGTTGAATAACTAGCAATTAACTTGCATACCTAATATCCTAACCAGTTTTTAATAGCAGTTTACAATTATTTGAAGTAACTTTGAATTTGTATCAATATACTAAAGCTTATACCAATGTATCAAAAATAGACTTATTTTTGCATCAATATGCAAAATCCTATACCAGAGTTAAAATTAACCTTATTTGGGAATAACAAATAAAACCTCAAGTTGAGTAGATTCGATAATCTACATTTTTTTCTATTCCTATAAGATATCCCTGTATATTCCTTGTTTCACTTTGAATAAGCCCATTAATAATAAACATCTCCCAATGACAATAAAATTTGGTAGCCATAGCAAACACCAAAAACATACCCAACCCCCTTTAAGGAAAAATGGACTCTGTTCTCATGGATTTCTTCTAGCTGACATTTGGATATGTAGAAATCCTGTAGGGGGCCCAAATAAAATTGGTTAATTAAGCAAGCAATAACATTTGTGGTCCAGTATTTGAATGTTGAGAAATTTTAGGCTTAATAAAAGTCCTCTTTGGAACAGTCTAAAATTCTGGACCAATTAAGATTAGTAGTTTTCTTCAAAGTTCTTTTGGGAGAAGCCTTTGATGAGAAATAGCAATTGAAGCAGCTGAGGCAGGAACAAGCAGAATGCTGGAACGTGCAAGATGCTGGAACAGATGTGTCAATGTCTCAGCAAGCTGAAGAATGAATCCTGTAAGGTTTAATCCAGTTATTTTGTTCTGCAAACATGTAACTTCTCAAAGCATTATACAGTTCTAAAATTATAAATATATGAGACATGCAGGATGAAATTATACTGTAAGTCAATTTTATCTATGTAATTAAAAAATTAGCATAATACATTTTGAGGATATGATAACCAAGGATTTATTGGCCAAGTATTGTTGGAGTTCTGGCTGGAGACATTTTTTATGTCTCAGTCAGTTTTAGAGGTATTTCCAGGTAAAGAGATTATCAACTTATGTTACCTGTTCTGTTTGATCTTGATTTGTCTCTTCTGAGTAGCTAAGGTCTTCAGGTGGTCTTCCGCTGTCATTTCTGATTTTTGTTAGTTTTGATGGAACCCATAATTTCTCTTCTCCTGCATGAAAATAAGCAAAACCTCTTCCCCAGCATAACACATTCCCCATTCTCCATTCTGAAGTTAGGGAATCTTTGAAATATATAGGTTGAAGTAACTCAGCAGTTTTTTCTATAACCCAGTGTCTCTCCACAGCTGTTGTTTGCTGTTCATTAACATTTAAGAAATTTAAGGTCAATAAAGCATTATGTAATCTATCTCTGGGTTTTTTTTTTAATATCCCTCTCTGTTTGTTAAGCATGTCCCTTAAAGTATGATTGGATCTTTCAATGACTGCTTGACCAGTAGGATTGTGAGGTATACCTGTTACATGTTTTATTTTATAATATGTAAAAATCCCTTCCATTTTATTAGAGACATACACTGTAGCATTATCAGTTTTAATTTGTTTAGTTATGCCCATAATTGCCATCACTTCTAATAAATGTGTAATAACTGAATCAGCCTTTTCAGAACTTAAGGCTGTTGTCCATTGTACCCCAAATATCTGTCATAATATGGTGCACATATTTCAGTGTACCAAACTCTGTAAAATAAAGCCAAATTTCATTTATTTGGGTACCTTTAGGATTACTCCCTGCAGGTAATGGAGTTTGGCTATATAAAGAACAAGTGAGTCATTTTCTCACAATTTCTTTGGCTTGTTGCCAAGTGATAGAAAACTCTCTTTTGAAACCTTTACTGTTAACATGGTGTATTTTATGAAATTCTGAGGCCTCTAACATGCTTCCTATCAATAGTTGATCAATTTCCTCATTGCCTTGTACTAGAGGACCTGGTAAACCTGTATGAGATCTGATGTGTTATATACAATGGATTATTTCTATTTCTGATTACTTGTTGTAACTGAAGAAACAGTGAAGATAAATCTGAATTATCCTGAATTAGATCAGCAGTTTCTGTATGCAGAACAACTCTTTCTTCATATTGAGAGTCAGTGACTATATTAAGAGATTCCTGAAAATCTGATAACACCAAGAGAATTTCATATAATTCTGATTTTTGAACTGAATCATAAGGAGTCTCTACCACTTTACTCAGATTTTCTGGCTTATAACCTGCCCTTTTTGATTTGTTGGCATCCATATAAAATGTGGGAGGTCCAGAAGTTGGAGTTCCTTTTACTATATGAGGGAGAATCCAATTGGTTCTTTTTATAAACTGAAGTCACTTGCTTTTTGGGTATCTGTTGTTGATTTCTCCCAAACTTCATAGCAAGCTCTTTGCCAATATTTGTTGTCTGCCCATAATGACACTATCTCAGCATTGGTAAAAGGCACCACAATTTCAGCTGGATCTATTCCAGCCAGTTGACGAAGTCTCATTTTTCCTTTTAGGATCAATTCAGAAAACTTTTCTATATAGGTTTTTAGTTTTTTATTTTGTTTGTGTGCCAAAAATATCCATTCTAAAATATAGTCCTCCCTCTGCATAAGAATTCCTGTGGGAGAATGAGTGGAGGGCAAGATAACCAAAATACAGGCCTTCTTTGGATCAATACGATCTATACATGCATCTTGTAATTTCCTTTCTACTAGAGCCAATTCCTTTTCAGTTTTAGTTGATAACGTTTTTGGACTATTTAAGTCCTTATCACCCTGTAAGATTTGAAATAAGTTACTTAGCTCTTGAGTAGCTAAACCAAGGGTAGGCCGTAGCCAGTTAATGTCTCCCAGCAATTTTTGAAAATCATTAAGAATTCTTACGTGTTTTTTTCTAATTTGTACTTTTTGTGGTCGAATTTTCTGTAGACCTATTTTGTATCCTAGGTAATTAATAGAATCTCCTCTTTTTATTTTTTGAGGAGCAATCTGTAATCCCCAACAAGGCAAAGTTCTATTTATTTCCTCAAAAATATTTTCTATGTTTTCGTATCTGAATCAGCTAATAAGATATCATCCATATAGTGGTAAATTATGGATTGAGGAAACTGCTTATGAATTATCTCCAACAGTTGTTGTACAAAATATTGACACAAAGTAGGACTGTTTAACATCCCCTGTGGTAAGACCCTTCAGTGATATCTCTTTATTGGACAGCTTCTATTCAAAGTGGGTACTGAGAAAGCAAACATTTCCCTATCATGTTCATGTAAAGGAACTGTGAAAAACAATCCTTTAAATCAATACTATAGTAGGCCATACCTTAGGTAACAAAGAAGGCAATGGGATTCTGGATTATAATGATCCCATTGGCTGAATAATTTTGTTAATTGCTTAGATCTGTTAACATCCTCCGTTTGTCAGATTTCTTTTTGATGACGAATACCTGAGAATTCCAAGGGCTGTTGGACTACTCTATATGTTGAGCCTACAGCTGTTCCAGGACTAGCTGTTCTAGTGCCAGTAATTCTTCTTTACCCATCGACCATTGCTCAATCCAAATAGGTTGGTCTGCCAACCACCTTAGTGGTAAGGCTATGGGAGTTTTATTAGCAGTGGCTTCCCAACATGAAGTCGGAAAGACAGCCTCTGCTGTACTTTGTTTATGAACAGCCTGGACAGTCTGTAACTGTTTCTGATGACATTTTTAAAGTAATTTTAGCTTTTTTACCAGGAGTATTACCTGTTTTTTGGCTTGTCTCCGAAATTGGGGGGATGTTAATCTGGGTTTTCCATTGCTGTAACAGATCTCTTCCACACAAGTTTATGGCTATCTCAGCCATGTATGGCCTTAATTTTCCTATTTGACCTTCTGGTCCTGTACATTTAAGCCATCTGACACTTTGTTTTGCTTTAGATGAAGTTCCAACTCCTTGGAATTGAATATCCACCTCTTGAAGTGGCCAATTTGGGGGCCAGGATTTAGGAGTGATAGTTGTGACTCAGCCCCAGTATCTATCATGCCTTCAATTTCAATATTATTTAAAATTATTTTTAACTTTGGTCTTTGATCATTTATAGAGGTTTGCCAATATATTTGTTTTTTGTTCTCTTCCTGGTTTTTTGATTTATCTATAGAATCTGTCTTGGCCTCGATGTCCAAGTGTTTAACATTTATTCCCAGCGCAGTGGTGTTTAATTTTCTTGTGGAGAAGTATCCCTGTCCTGTTTTGGGGCCTGCAAGAGGCCTCCTTGGGCGTTTTTTGATAGAGGATTACCCCATTTATCTGTGACTGCTCTACATTCACTAATCCAATGTCGACTCTTACCACATCTTCCACATATTCTAGGAAGCATAGGCTCCCTTCTTGAATCATTTCGGTTTTCCTGCTCATTTCTTTTGTAGTAATCTTGCCCATCACAATTACAACATTTCCCAAGGTCTTCTGGGGTAGCTTCTCCTATCAAGGTTAAATTGGGTACATGAGGTCTGATGTCAATTGCATTTCTAATCCATTGTCTATTGGAGCAGATCTTGCTCTTAACGGCCTTAATGCCTCTTTGCATTCAGTATTAGCATTTTCAAAAGCTAAAGATTCTATTAGTGCCTTTCTAGCTAGTGGATCTGATATACTTTTATCCACAGCTGCAGTCAATCTTTGTAAAAAGTTAGTGAATGTTTCACTTGGACCTTGTATGACCTGGGAGAATGGCTCAAGCCTTTTTCCTGATTCCTCAACCTTGTTCCAAGCATTTACAGCTACTAGGTGACATAATGCTAAGGTTTCTTCATTATATACAGCTTGTATCTCTGTGTCAGCATACTGGCCATCACTAAGTAGCTGTTCCTTAGAAACACAGCACCTCTGGCTCTATTTTTGTGTGCTATCTCTTTAGCTTCTTCTCTCTACCATGAGAGCCATTGTAAATATGGCCCAGGTTCTAATATTGCCTTTGCCATATCCTCCCCGTCTTTTGGGATTACTCTACTTCTAACTGACCAGGAAGTCAGCATTTGTTTTACGAATGGTGAATGCATTCCAAAATTGTTGACACTTTCCTTAAGTTTTCTCAGATCTAGTACTTCCACAGGGCGCCATTCAGCTTCATGATAATCCAGTGGATGGTCTTCAGCTGCTGGTCTCTCCTGTATACTGACTGGATACACCACCGTTTGTTTTCTAACCGCCTTTGGTTGGCTTTCTTGATTTTTGTCTTTTGCGTCTGCCTCAGTATTTTCTTTATTTGATATTCTAAACTCTTAAGGTCTGCACCCATATTTCATACCTATCTCCTAGTTGTTTATTTTGTTCACCAATTTCTTTAATCTCTTGTTTTATGCCTCGCTTCCAACTTTTAATTTTTTCTTTATATTTTTCTAGTTGTTCTTTGTGCTGTTCCAATATCTTTTCTAAAGCCTTTGCCTTCGAGAAGACATAAAAGGCTAATGCAATGAATAAAGTTAAATTGAGGACTATGAATGTAAGCATAGTCACAATTTCTACATTTTCTAGACTGGGTTTATTTAGTTAACCTAGAACACAATGCTGAGCAACAGTAATGCCCTCCTAAATCTCCAGCCCCTCATAGTTAGATTTTCCACATTATACTTGCTTTTTTGTGAAAACTTAGGTCTGGTCATCTCCACCTCCTCCAAGCTCTCTCTCCCAGCTCTGCCTTCCCCTCTTCCAAGTCCTCTGGGGCCTTTTCTCCTCCCACTCATTTCCTGCCCTCTGGCTCCTCCCAGCTCAACAATGTGTCGAATTATTTTATTTTGTTTACTCAGACTTGAGACAGGATGCTTAAAATCACAAGGATTGAAACCAGAGAGTGGGTGGGGGAAATCAGCATTTGAATGAACAAGGGCAAGGTGTACACATTCCAAAGGAACATTATACCAACAGGGGGCTATCAGGTATCTGGTGCTCCTTGTTAATAATACTCTAAAGCACATTTAAAAAGACTGAAGAAAGTAAATCTTATGTTCTGTGCCTTTCAACAAAATAAAAATAAGCAGTCATAAGTAATGAATTGTAATACAGTGTGCAATAAGGAATATGATACACAGGAACAGGCATAATTGAGACTATTTGGTCTTGCAATTTTCTAGCTACACACTTTTTCATAATTCATGTCTAATTGTGTGATTTTAATGTATTTATAAACTAACTTACAAATATATATTTTATGGGGTCACTGTAATATTGAGGTACATATATGAGCCTAAACATACATGCTAAGCATTTACCAGCACATTTTATTCTGCATGAGTACACATACTTATGCATCTAGTTCTTAATATTATCTTACTAGTATCTAGCATATTTGTTTGATATGCATCCTTTTACATTCAAAAAGATTTTACCATTTCTAATGGAAGACAAGATTTGAAGGAAGGACGGCATCTAAATTTTGTGGTGTAGTAGACTTGACTTGACCAGTTATGTCTTCACTTTTTGCACAAATCAACTGAAATGAAATGCTATTAACAGTTGTGCCATCCTGTCTGTAATGCTATTTGCAGCAATTCAACTACAAATATAAGTTAAAACCATCTTGAGAGCAGTCTCTGTTATTAATACTATAGTATCAACTGTATCTTGGTACCAGTACTCCAAATTCTATCCATCCAATCTCATCTTTAGAGAAAATGTGTTTTCAGAACAGTGCAGTGGTGGCTCTGACATTCTCTGCTGGTGGACTATTATATTTGTTGATGCTTCTGTCCCTTCAAAAGTTTAGGTCTGCAAGCTCAGCAAATTGTTTCTCTCAGGCCATTTCCTACCAGCAAAAAAACAAAAACAAAAACAAAAAAACTTTATTGTATGACTGGGTCTGAAAACTATGGCTTTACTGAGGAAAACTAAGTACTTAAGTTCATAGGGGTTGAATATGGAACCATTCTCTTTGAGATTGTCTCATTTAAGTACAATCAATGTTAAACACCTATTTCTAAGAGTGCATTGTTATTGAATCAAATATTTTTATTTACATAGAATTCCATCAGTAGCATCTATTGATCTGTTGATCTGTACCATCAGAAGCATCTGTTAATGGTACTGATGGTATTCTAGAAATACATAAGACTAAGAAAACATATACAGTTCCACTTTAGCTCAGTGCTAGGAATATATTTATTAACAGAGGATATGAGACCTATATGTGGTCTATTTGGGAATTTACAATTGTAAACATGTTCCAATAAGAATAAGCCTTATGAGGCTGGATAGATGGCTCAGCATTTAAGAGCTCTTGCTCTTCAAGCAGAGGATTTGAGTTTGGCTTACAGAACCAGGTTGGGAAATTCAACAGTAACTGTGACTTTAGATCCATGGTGTTTGATACCTTCTTCTGGCTTCTATAAACACATATGTATACATATGTGCACAAACACACAGAAGTAAAAAAGTAAAATAAATATTTAAAAATTTGTTTTATAAAGTTGTGTTGTGAAAGTTGTAATCACCACGTACATTAAATAACATGTCAGTATCAATGAACATCTAAACTTTACTATGTGTATGAATATTTATGTCAGTGAGATGCTATATACTAACATGTATGTACTAACATGCATATGCAAATGTAGATGTTAAATGGCATAGCCTAAAATATAAATCACTATTAAAATACATTGTTTGTTATGTAAGAAAAACTTTAAAAATATTAATCAAAATTATGAATTTCAAAAAATATTTGGTCCAGGTATGCAATGTATGTTATTCAAAATAAACTCACAAAGATACGGAGGACCAATAAATATGCAACTGTTTGTTAGATTACTGCATCACTAAATTCATTTATGCAAAAATTTATTTGAATGCATTTGTTCAAGAATTTATTTATTGTTTACTGTAATCTTGGCACTGTTAAAAAAAAACTGTGGAAACTGAGCAAAGCCAGGAATAGATAAAGGTTTCAAAGAACTCAGGTTTTAATGATATAAGGATGGAATCACCAGCTTATTCTGATGGTCAATACTGATTATCAACTTTCGAGATCCACTAGAATATATGTCTTCGATAAAACCAGTGAAAGATTATTGGTTGAGGGGTGAAGATTCACCTTAACTATGTGCTGCACCATTCTATAGGACAGTGTCTTGGGCTGAATAAAAATGAGGAAATGATCTACATGCTAGCAATCTTCATTCTCTGTTTTCTTACTGTGAATGGATACCATGTGATCAAATGCCTCAAATTCTTCACATGATGTACTGTACTTTCAAACTTTCAGCCAAATTAATTCTGCATTACTTTAATCACTTTCTTTGGAATATTTTGTCAGAGCAATAGGAAAAGTGTCTCAAGTAGTAATGAATGCAGTAGTCAAAAGTTAGGCAAGAGGCCGTGGCAGGATGCTGAACAGTGTGAGCATAATGACCAAAGATCTTCAATGGGACAACTTTCTGTGCCAGACAGCTTGAGCTAGTACTGAAAATACCTGAAGAATAACATGTAAGGGAAGCAGGATTTGTTTTGACTCACACTTTCAGAAGATTCAATATGTTACCCCTTAGCTCTGTGCTTCTAAACCTACCGGTAATGGGAGCATATGGCTAAGAAATTTCATCACCACATAGTAGAAGGCAGGAAGTATAGAAGAGAAGTCTGAATGTCTTGAGATGAGAATTAGTCTTTAAGGAAATGCCTTCAGTTACCCCCACAAAGTTTTGAGAATCTCCTAATTCAGTATCACTACTTGTATTTAACAAACAAACCTACCAGTCTCTGCTTTATTGAGCCATACTGGTGACATTGGAGACGACGCCTAAAGAAGGTGGAAGTGTTAGCCTTATAAATCTAGTAGGGAAGCTCACTACAGATGTGGCCTGTACACAAAGAACCCAGCACAAAAGCATATCCATTTGTTCACAAACTAGAGGAAGCCAGTTTGAGCAGAGTAAATCAAGAGATCATCTCCTAATATGCCAAAAAAGCATTTGACAAAATTCAGCACCCATTCAAGTTTAAAGTTCTGGAGTGACCAGGGATACAAGACACATACCTAAATATAGTAAAAGCAATATACAGCAAGCCCATAGCCAACATCAAACTAAAAGGAGAGAACTTAAATCAGTCCCACTAAAATCAGGGACAAGGCAAGGCTGTCCACTCTCTCCATATCTCTTCAACATAGTACTTGAAGTCCCAGCCAGACACAATAAGACAACTAAAGGAGATCACGGGGATACAAACAGGAAAGAAAGAAGTCAAAGCATCACTATTGGCAGATGATACGAAAGTATACATGAGTGACCCCAAAAATTCTACCAGGGAACTCCTTCAGTTAATAGAAACCTTCAGCAAAGTCGCTAGATACAAAATTAACCAAAAAAACAAAAACAAAAACAAACAAACAAACAAACAACCTAAGACCCTCCTGTATACAAAAACAAATGAGCTGAGAAAGAAATTAGGGAAACAACACCTTTCACAATAGCAACAAATAACATAATGTACTCAGTGTGACTCTAACCTAGCGAGCAAAAGACCTGTATGAAAGAAACTTCAAGTCTCTGCAGAAAGAAATTGAAAAAGATATCACAAGATGGAAAAATCTTCCATGCTCATTGATCAGTAAGATTAATATAGTGAAAACAGTCATTCTACCATTAGCAGTCTACTGATTTAATGCAATTCCAATCAAAATATCAACACAATTCTTTACAGGCCTTGAAAGAACAATTCTCAATTTCATACAGAAAAACAAAAAAACCCAGAACAGCTAGAACATTCCTGTAGAATAAAAGATCTTCTGGAGATATCTCTATCCCTGATCTCAAGGTATAGTATAGAGCAACAGCAATAAAAACAGCCTGGTACTGGCATAGAAACAGACTGGTGGATCAATATAATCAAATGAAAGATCCAGAAATAAACTCACACTCCTACAGATACTTGATTTTTGACAAAGAAGCCAAAACCGTACAATGGTGCTGGTCTAAACTGGATATCTACATGTAGAAAAAAATTAAAGAAGATACATATGTATTACCCCGCAGAAGGTAAAACACAAGTGGACCAGACATTCTAAACCTGTTAGAAGAAAAAGTGGGGAAGAGCCTTGACCTCAGTGGTACAGGAGACAACTTCCTGAACAGAACACCAACAACACAGGCTCTAAGAACAACAATCCATAAATGGGACTTCATGAAATTAAAAAAGCTTCTATAAAGCAAAGGATACTGTCAACAGAACAAAATGACTGCCTACAGACTGGAAAAAGATCTTCACAAACTGTACATCTGGCAGAAGGCTAATAGCCATAATATACAGTGAGATGAAGAAGTTAAAAAGCAACAAACCAAGTAATCCAATTTAAAAAAAAAAGGGAAACAAACAGAGAATTCTTAATAGAGGAATATCAAATGGCAGAAAAAAATTTAAAGAAATGCTCAAAGTCCTTAGTCCTCTGGGAAATGCAAATCAAAATGACACTGATATTCCACCTCACACCCATCAGAATGTCTAAGATAAAAAACTGAGCATGTGCTCAAGGGATGACACATGCTGGAGAGATTGTAGAGGAAAGGAAACCCTCCTCCATTGTTTGTGGAAATTTAAACTTGTACAACCACTTTGGAAATCAATCTGGCACTTTCCCAGAATAGTAATATTGCTATTTCAAGATCCAGCTATATAGCTTTTGGGCACATATCTGAAAGGTGCTCAACCATACAACGAGGATATTTTCTCAACTATGTTCATAACAGCTTTATTCATAATAGCCAGAATCTGGAATCTAGATGTCTCTCAACCAAAGAATAGATATTATCATTGTGGTACATTGACATAATGCAATACTACTCAGCAATTCACAACAAGGAAATAATGAAATTTACAGGCAAATAGATGGAACTAGAAAAGATCTGAATAAGGTAAGTCAGAAGCAGCAAGACACACACGGTATATACTCATTTTAAAATGGATATTAGCCATATGATATAGGATAAACAAACTAGAATCTATCGTCCTAAAGAAGCTTAACCACAAGCAGGACCTAGGGAAGAGGCATAATCCTCATTCAGAAGGGCAAACAGGATGGATGTTAGGAGTAGGAGAAGACAAGGAACAGGAGAGGAGTCTTCCACAGGGGACTCCTAAAACATTCTACCAATCAGAGTATCAAAGCAGATTCTGAGACTATTAGCAAAACTTTGGGCAGAGTGCAGGGAATCTTATGGAGGAAGGGGGAGATACAAAGACCTGGAGGGGACAGGATCTCCACAAGGAGACAAACAGAGCCAAAATTCTGGGCTCTGGGTGTCCTTCAGAGACTGATGAAACAACCAACAGCCTTGCATGGAGAGGACCTAGACCCCCTACGCAGATGTAGCCCATGGATAGCTCAGTCTTCATGTGGGTTTCCTAGTAAGGGGAGCAGAGGCTGTCTTTGACATGAACTCAGTGGCTGACTCTTTGATTACCTCCTTCAGGTGAGTTGGCCTAACTAGACCACAGAGAAAGATCCATATAATAATGATGAAACCTGTTAGGATAGGATCAGATAGTAGGGAAGGAGGATGTCCCCTTTCAGTGAACTAAGGGAGGGACATAGGGGTAAAAGAGTGAAAGAGGGTAGGACAGAGAAGAGATGAGGGAGGGGGCTACAACCAGGACACAAAGTGAATAAATTATAATAAATAATAATAATAAAGAAAAACATTTTAAAAATATTTTTAAAAAGAAAAAAAAGCAAAAACAAAACCATTCTCTTTGGAATAAACTTTTTCCCTTTGGGGGAAAAAGCGAGAAAGAGAAAGAGCAATACTGAAGGATGGGCCCCCTCTGGAAGGGGTTTTAGGCAGAGTACCTAAGGCCCAGAGAGATAGGGTCATTCTGATTAATGTTAATGTAAGCTATTAGATTATAGTTGAGAAGTAGCATGATTCACTTTATATTTTAAATAATATCCTTCAGAGTAGTTCTCACAAAGTAAGCAATGAGAGTAAGAGTGTAACCAGAAATATTATGCAAAGGTTAAAGCTGTTGCTTAAACAAGAATGGAAGGGATAGAAAAATGAGATGTGGTTCCGTTCTGAATATTGCAGTGATGTTCTAAGAAACGCAACCATCTGAGGAGGGTTTGTGTGTGTGTTTGTGGGTAAGAGACAGAGACAGACACAGACAGAGATAAACAGACAGAGAGGGACAAAGACAGACACAGACAAAGGGACAGATAGAAACAGATAGACAGACATGCAGAGAAACAGAGGAAGTATCTGGGCACAAGAAAGTTTAAAAGGAGTAACAGAATGTACACAATAACAATGTGGAACTGGAGAGATGGTTCAGCTGTTAAATGTTTTTTCTGCTTTTCTGAAGGAGCTGAGCTAGGTTCCGAGAACCTTCACCTGGTATCTCATGACCACTTGAAACTCCATTCCAGGGGATTTGATACCCTCTCCTGCCTTCTGCAAACAACAAACACAGTGTCATACACATACACACACACAAACACACATTACTTTTAAAAATGAGTATGTGGCTATTGACCTGCTAGTTGGGATATTGCAGGTAAATCATTATTTATTATAAATATTATATCTGTGTTCAAATTCTAAAGTCAGATACCAAATATAATGATAATACTACTTCTTACCTAAATTATACTTCCAGAGGTGATGCAGAGGTTTTACCAGCAATAATGACTGCTGCTTGATCAAATAGATATACTGCAGAAGAAAATCTATATCTTCAATCAAGTTTAATGTTAGCATGTCAAAAGCAAAGCTAGGTGGCTTCCAACCACAGGGTAAAAACTAAAAATATGATCCAGCAATTTCACTTGTCAGTATATATTGAAGAAACTTAAATTAGTATAGTGGAAACATATCTGTATTATGTTCATTTCAGCATTATTCACAATAATGAATAGAAGCATTCTACGTGCCCACAAACATCTGAATTAGTAAAGAAAACATGTCTGGAGAATATTATGCTAAATGAATTAAGTAACACTGAAACATAATACTGTCTTTCTCATTCACATATAAAATATAACCAAGTTGGCTTCCTAATAGAGAAATATAATAGTGATCATAAAAACTGGAAGGGAAAGAGAGGGGCAACAATACAAGGGATTGAACCCTAGTGACTTCGTTCACAACAATTATGTATTTCATAAGTAAAATACATAGAGTTAGGTAAATCCGAGGAAAGGGAAGATGATGCTTAAACGTTAAAACACTTTACTTAGACTAGAAAAATACAGTTTAGTGATATATCACACTGTAAAAATACCAAAGTTGATAATAAGGGATTGATATTTTCAAATCGCTAAAATTCATTTTAATATGTTCAGCTCAAAATTGACAATTTGATAAGGTGATGACATGTTATCTACTGTGATTGAATCCATCTATCATGTATGCACAAAACAAAACAAAGTATTATATTCTACAAATATAAATTACTTTTGTCAAGTAGAAATATTTTTGATGTTTAATGCCTGATACCACATATACCACACAATGGCTGTGGTGGTACATTTCTATTATTCCAGAACTGGAGAGGTAGTAACAAGTAGGTTGTATGTTCAAGTTCATCCCCAGCTGGTAAGTGCAATCCCAGCTTAAAGTATACAATACCTGGTCTAAAAACAAAATTTTAAAGTACATAATGCATTGTTCGATTTTTTATGAACTTACTTGAAGTATGGATGTTTTCAATGATAGCTAGTGAGGAGGGGCTTAAACTGCTCAGCTCAAGCTGAGCTGTAAGTGATGATATTACTTAGCAACAAAAGACTTTCTTCTGTGGAAAAATGACTCCTGGGGTGTTTATCTGTGAACTATTATTTATCTGCAGCTATTATTTATCTGGCTTATATTTTGGAGAGAATTGTTCAAATTTAACAAAGGGGATAATCTTTATATTCATAGGAGAGTTCAGTTGTTAATTCCTCAACAAGATAGAAAAGTACCATGGTGATTTGGGAGTTGATGCATTACTGAGAAATGAATTATTTTATTACTTTAGGTGTATCACTCTATTTATGTTAAAGAAAAGTTGCCCTACTAATAATTCTCAATTCTATGTTAAATAAATTAATATCTACCTTATTGAATATTGTTAAAAGTACTGAATCAAAAGGCTCATCTCAACACAACCTCCGCTTAAATTTCTTTTGCATGGGGCAAACTTCAAGTTTGTCTTTTAAATGCCATTTAATTATTATAGTATAAAAAACCTTTTATATTTTCCTTATTATATAGCATTAAAAGCTAACTGCATTGTGTTTACTGAGCTTTGCTTTTTATTTTATCTACTGTGGAAGTAGTTAATATCACATAGGTCCTAGAAGAATGTGAAAGCCTCTATTCAAATGGTCAATTATGCATTATTGACTTCTTAAACATAGTTTAATGCTGCTTATTCATGTGTGTAGGCTTTGGCCAACTCCCATCTTGTCAATAGTCATTAGCTCCAAGCTATTCATTTCAACATTTGTGGTGTTATTGTAGCCAAAAACACTAGGTAAAGTAATTTAAAAACTTACTTTAATGGCTACATATTAGGGAAGACAGAATACCCACATCTATTCAAAACTCTATTTGGAGTCTTAGCTCAATGTTAAGCTATTCAACATTGCTGTCAACTGATATTGCAGGGTTATGATGTTAAATATTTTCACAATCTTTAGAATATGAGAGAGGATGAAATTCATTCTTACACAGAGAGTCTAACTCAAGAAAATATAACATTTCTTCCTTGTCCTTGTAGCATAGAGATTTTGTACCTACAATTTAGTTATACAGTGAAAAATAGAACAGCCCTAACTAGATGTTTTGCTCATCTCAAGTTAAAAACAACAAAACACCAAATCCTTACCTGTTCACCAGCTTAGAGCTCAAAAAATTTTTTATATTTTGTCTACTTTATTTGGGTGAAGTAATATGTTTTATCATACCATGAAACCATCAAACATACACTAGTGATATAATTTTAGAATGTGTACAAAGTATAAGAAATTAGCAGGGTTGACAAGTGATTACTGAGAAAAGGTTTAAAAGGATTTATTTAAGGAGGAGAAAAATAAAAGAAACAACAAATAAGAAACAGGTATATTATTAACAGGCCAAAAAGATCTTTCTTAAAAAAATATGGATGAAATATTTGGTTGGTGCTGTGGGGTTATATAATATATATTAATACTCTGCAATTCCAACCAACATCTGCTTTCTGCTATGCACAGACGTCAAGAAGAAGACTTGCTGAGACTTGGCTGGCTCATATCCAGCCATGTTTTATTTACAGTTCTACTGCTATGAAAACCCATGTCCAAGATGACTTTGAGAAAACAAAGCATTTAATTGGAGACTTCCTTTTAGTCTAAAAGGTTAGTCTGAAGTCACTGTGGTGTGAAATAGACAGACATGCCACTAGAACAGTACCTGAGAAATTTACACCCTAACCTAGTGGCAGGCAGAGAGACAGATACTGGACCTGGAATAGCCTTTTGAAATCTCAAAGCCCACCCCTCCAGTGACACATCCCCTCCAACACTGTCACAACTCTTCCAACAATGCCACACCTCCTAATCCTTCTCAAGTGTTCCACCCCATGGTGACTAAGCAGTCAAATACATGCATCCACAAGGGAGCATTCTAGTCAATCCACTACAAATCAGTTACATACAGTTACATAAAAATCAGCATCATACAGTTCTAGAATATAGTTTCTAAAATATTTATTTTAATATTACATATTTCTAGGACAGGTTGTTTTGCTTTTGTTTTTGAGATAAAATCACAATATGTAGCCTAGTTTGTTTTTTTGACTTGTCTCTGCCTCCTAAGTGCTGAGATAGCAGATCTGTGCTGCCATGCATGGCTTAATACTTTTCTAGGATAAAATAATGAATGATGACTGGGTCACTTTGGCCTAAGTTTTCTTTTAATCTACATGTTTATTGTAAATAAGGCAATTTACCTGAAAATTAAGTATGTCTTGGTACCTTCGGTAAACATTACTTTTTAGCCTACAGGTCTTATTCCTGGGACATGAGTATTCAAAGCCTAATTAGAGGGTCCATCTTTTCTGTTAATTCCCTTGGCTTTTTTTCAGAATAGTTTATAGGAAAAAATGAAATTCATTCCTGAGGATTCCTCACAGTTGTTTGTGGAGTACATTTGTACTTTCCCCACAAAATAATGTCAACACTACAGAAACTAAAAACCTAATTTTGTTTTATGCTTGTCTTTTGCTACTAGGTTGGTAAAATTCTAAGGGAAAGGCAGACATTCAGCACATTTCCATTCATTGGATGGACTCCATTTCTAGAGCAAATGGAGCTTTAACTCTTCTGTGATTCTAGTACTTAGCTTCTGCCTCCCGTTGGCTTCCTTGTATTAAAGTAATTTATGCACAAGCTTTCTCCTACTTCAGACTCTTACAATCCCTGAGAAGAATCATACTATCTCCCCCACCCCCATTTTCCACTTAATGGCCTGCAGTGCACCTTGAAAATAATAGGCATTTAATTATTGCTATATTAAACAATGTGACAGGTCAGTGTTTTACAGCTGCATTACACAATATTTGTATTACAGCTGTATATTTATAGCTGTATTACGCAAAAATATTTGATAGACATTGGAACCAACAATTACATTACAAAAATCTCAGGATGCAATCACATTAGAACAATGGACTTCTAGTACTCAAACACTTGACTCCAAACCTCTGAGTGGGAGAGAAAAGAATGGGGCAAGAAGCCGTTTATTATACCCAACATTCGCATGACTGCACAGCATAAATGGATAGTAGAATATAGAAAAAAAAGATGTTGAAGGAGAGCCTTCCCTGGAGTATCATTTTGTCTTTCCTTTGCCAATTCTTTATCCAAAAAAAAATTTCATGAACAAGGCTCTTAAACTATCAAGGTGGATCATTTATATTCAGCCAAGATCCTTAATACAAGTATATATTTGTTAATACATGTATTGCTTTCACTGAAATAAAGTTGGTATGGTAATATACCTTGGCTCTAACAAAACATATTTTCATTCATGGATCATGTAAATCAAATGCAAAGAAGCTCAGGATATCCATTCACACAGAGAAGGTACACAGAAACATTTCATGTGTTTGACAACTACCACTCATATTATATCCATGTTCCTGCTTAATTCATTTGAATGTTCAAAGGTACATCCTTCCCACTAGGTAACACTCTATCATATGACTATTAAGTTTAATTATAGTTAAACATAACCCAAAGTGCACCAACTACATTTTAAATACTTCATAATACCAGACAGTATGATATGTCTCATATTACAGAAATTTCTGTTGTTTAGCTCTTCCTTAGGGTAATGTAACATACTGAAAGTCTGTTGATTTTGTTTTAATTTTGTACAGAAATATATTAACTTTTGGCATTACATAATATATCAGAAGTTATTAAATTAAAATTACATAATAAGCTAGTAAATAATTTGTCTTAGGGTTCATATCATTTGGAGAAGAAAAGGTTTATCTTCCAACTCCGGTCGTAGTCCATCATGGTAGGGTGACAGTACAGAAACAAAGCTAAAGGCAAAGCTAGCTAAAGGCAAAGCTAGCTAAAGGCAAAGCTAGCTAAAGGCAAAGCTAGCTAAAGGCAAAAAAATAAAGTAGGAGCCATGGAGGAAGGCTGCTTCCTGGCTTCCTCAGTTTGCTTTCTTATGTACCCCAGGATCACCTACCCAGGGATGGTACCACACATAGTGGACTGAGCCCTTCCATATAATCATCAATCAATAAAATGCCCCTGAAGCTAGCCCAAAATCTAGTCTGATGGAGACTTTTTAACAGTTAAGGTACTCTCTTCTCAGGTGACTTTAGAGTGTATCAAGTTGAAAAAAAATAACCATGATATATTTTAAATATAAGCCTCCATGTGGAATGGTTATAAATATTTTCCCAAGTTAAACAGGCTGTCTCACTAATGCTGTCTCTGGAGAAATCTGTTCCCCAAAAGCTCACAACCACCTGAGTTGTCCATCCCTTTCACCATTCCTGCCTTTCTTTTCTTCCCAGGATCCACTGGTTGTGATGAGCCAGGAATGGCAAAATCTTGAATTAGACAAGGAAACAGAGAGGTAAATTAACTTATTCATCATCATGATCCTCACAGGGAGTAAGGGGGAGAGTTTGCTTTTGAATACTGAGCGCTAGCAGGTGCTAGGCCTGTTGATTAGTTCTCAACTATTATTAATATGAATATATTACTGCCTCAGTTCATGTTTGAGAGCTGGAACCCCAATGATATAAGTTCTGTGAGTATTGCCTACATGGTCATGATATCTTTTATGTATGTGTATACTCACATATTTGCATTCAATATTTGAGTCAATGTAGGAAACAATGTGTATATGAATAAAGTGTTTGGGCCAGTTTCAGGTGCTGAGCAAAATAGTTCTAAAGGGTTGAAATTCAGGGTGGAAATGAAAGCTCATGTTCTTCAAAATGAATTCCCCAAGTGATTGTTCAATGTACAAGTACACCAGTGACTTCAGCCCTCCCTTCTCAGTGTGGCAGTGCACCAATGACTCTAAGCAGCTCTCTGCAGTGCTAGAGTGCACCAGTGTGCCTTTACCCTCCTCTGCTGGAAGTTCACTAGTTGGTGCAGTTCCTCTTCCACAATGAACTCTCAGTGAAGACTCACTCAATGAATGTAATTAACTCATAGAAAGCTTGATAATTTATATACTGAGACCCCCTACTTCCACTTAAGATTCCTTAAAAAGAACAAAGTCCGTAGAAATGTAAATCACCTTACTAAGTTCTTCCAAAATGGTAATTTTTTCCATGGATGGTACAAAATTAATGTCCAGTCAGTGTGTATCAGATAAATCACAAACTAAGACAATTTATTAGTTAGTTTATATAGCTGATTCCTAATAATGTTCAAAGGTGCCAGAATTTTGTAAGTTATAAAATATGTTCCAACAACTATTATAGTTTAATGTTACAAATAGCAATGTGTGAAAAGCAGCAGATATATTATACCAAATGAAAATAGACCAGGCACATGGTGGCCTCCTCTTTGAGAATAAAACATTCCTTCCATTACTTCACCAGGCACTGGCTACAAAAGGAAAATAGTGAAAAAGAAAAAAAGGCATTGTTGTGATGTGTTGATGATTCTTGCAGGCTTTTACAATCACACTAACTATGTTTGACTCTTTGGTCAGTAGCACTATAAACTCTTAAGGCTTCATTTCACACACCACTTGTATTTACTTGACCTACATTTCTGAGTTACTGGCACAATAAAAAATGATATTTTGTGGGAATGTTTTAGCCCGAAAAATTAAGCCTCTCAGCACAATGACATAATAAATAGAGTTAAGCAAGGTGACAAAAGAGAATGCTTAGTGGCACAGAGAGCTTTATTGCTATTTTCAGGCATATCCACCACCCAAAGACTAATTTTAGAATTATAATAATGTCAGTGTGTAATATATGCCTGTATAGAATTGTCATGATGAATCATAATAATTTATATAATTAACATGGGCTGATGATATCAGTAATAATTTATAAAAACTTTTATTTTAGAAAAATGAAGGTATGGTTTAATATTTTTCTAGCATTTAAGATAATGTCACTTATTGAACATTCATTGTCTTAATTACTTCTCTATTACTCTGAATAGATAACAGGACCAGAGCAGCTTATCAAAGAAAGAGTTTATTGAGAGTTAAAGTTTCAAAGGTGGATCCATGACCATCATGGTGGAGAGCATGGACGCAGACTGTCAGGCATGTGCCTGGAGCAGTAACTAAGAGCACACATCTCAGCTACTAGTGTGAGTCAGAGAGAGCTAACTGGAAATTGTGTGGGGTTTTTAATCCTCAAAGTCCACCTCCAGCAAGGCTGTATACTGCATAATCCTTCCTAAACTGTGACTGGTATCAAATATTAAAGTGTATGAGCCTATCAGACCATTCTAATTCAAACCACAACACTAGTGTTGTGCCAAATTTAGTGATAAGCACTCTATAAATATTAGCCTGTTTAGTTCTTGAAAGTATGCCTTTTAGTCATAATTTCAAAATAAGAAAGCTGAAGCCAACAATGTTGTTCTAGTTTCTTTTCTGCTGCTGTCCTGAAACACTCTAACCAAAAGCAAAGTAAGAGAGGAAGTGATACTTCCCAGTCATAGTCTATCCATCATTGAGGAAAGTCAATGCAGGAATTCAAGCAATAACTTGAAGTAGAAATCATGAAGGAATGTGGCTTTCCAGGCTGTTCATTCATGCTTTTCTTCAGCTAACTTTCTTTTTCTTTATTTAAAAAAATATTTATTTATTTATTGTGTATACAATGTTTGTCTATATGTTTCACTGCACACCAGAAGAGGGGACCGGATCTCATCATAGAAGATTATGAGCCACTACGTGGGTGCTGGGAACTTAAATCTCGTCCTCTGGAAGATCAGCCAGTGCTCTTAACCTCTGAGCCATCTCTGCAGCCCCTTTCAGTTAGCTTTCTTATATAGTCCAGAACTTGCCTAGTGACAGTGCAATCCACAGTGGACTGTCAAGACAATGTGATGCGAGCAATCTCTCAGCCAAGACTCCCTTCTCAGATGGCTCAAGGCTGTACCAAATTGAAAATTAAAGCTAACTAGAACAAATATTTAAACTTTATACTCACAGAGGTAGAAGTAAAAGACCAAGGATTAAAACAAATAGGCCCAATGCCTCTCAAGTATACTAAGTACTTAAAGAACCTGTAACTTCCCCAGAATGCCACCTACTGCATACTATGTTTACCATAAATGGTGATAATAGGAAAACAAAATGCCTACCTAGTAAATCAATCACACCTCATAAACCTCATAAGGCCCCTGTATCATAATACCTTTTAAAAAACATTATCTAAAGTTGAAGATGCTGGAAAGATGGCTCAGCAGTCAAGAATATGCCAGATCCTCCATAGAGAATCCGAGATCAATTACCCGCACCCATCTTAGAAAGCCCATAACTTCCTGCAATTCAAGTTCCAGCAGCTTTGATATATTTTCTAACCTCCAAAGGCATTGCATTCTCATGTGTGCACATGCGGACACACATATAAACACACACAATTTAAACACAATAACATAAGATATGTTTTTTTAAAAGGTCTGAGGCATTGATCAAATTTTCAAAACAGAAACATAAAGACTAGCTAGGAATTAAATCAATGCAGAAGGGGGAGGAAGGGAGGGATTGGGAAGGGAGGAGGGAGGGAAGTACAGGGGTATATAAGGTGACTAAAGTGTAATTAATAAAGAATTTAATAAAAAGGGAAAAAAAGAAATTTACTGTGTGTCTGTTCATAAGACATGCATGTGCATGCATGCATGTTGCAGAAGACAGTCTGAATCTCCTTCAGTGTTTACTACACAGTGTTTGACCTATGAAGCAGTACCATAAGAAGCATCTGGCATCTTTTTAGAACTGTAACTTCTCTTTCAGATTCACTAAATCAGAATCTCTATTTCATATTTTGAGATAGATACCTTTTCTGTTGACATTGTATAGAGGGTTGTCTCAAGCTTGAATGTTTTTTGTGTGTACCAAGATACCCAAATAGCTCTCAATTATCCCAGGTGAGCACAGACTTTATTTTTCTTTCTTGTCAAGTTTCATCCTTGCTGAATAGAACTCTTCCCTATCCCTCCAGCGTCTCTTATTTTATCATGCTCTAGTATAGTCTTATATCTGTGTTATGACTGGCCATCTCATGTGTACTGTGTTATACACACACATACACAAACACACCACATACACACATATAACTATTTTTAGAAGAATGAATGTTTTATATGAGTATATTGACATTTATTAATTTATTCATCCTTTCATACTCACAGCAAATAAAAAGCATCTGCAATGACCAAGGAAATAGAAAAAAATAATCAAAAAACAATAGTTATCTTTTAAAAAAGGAAACAGTATTTGAAATAACGTTTGATAAAACTGAAATGAAAATGCCCTTTGACAAAAGCCGGAGAGAAATGTCTCGGTGCCCAGCTGTATTTCTCACCCAGTTGACATATTTTGCTGACATAGGAACTTAGATAGATAAGGCTTCCCAGCACGGTCTAAAGCTACTGGATTCCTGAATCTTAGGAAGAGTGGATCTATAAATACTTATGTTTGTGTTTGAATGTATCAATATCCCTTTCCGAGCAGTTTTTACATATGTTTTTACACATTTGTACCCAAAAAGCTAAAATAGCCTTCCCATAGTACTCAATTCATCAATGGTGTTTCTGTAGTAATGTAATCTAAATTTCTAATTAATTTAATGTAGAAATATGAGTTTAAAAATTCTACAGGTTTAACACATTTGCTTTTCAAAAGTATCTGATATAAGCACAGACAAATGTTAACATTTCTTACAATAGGTGAAGCACTTTCACTCTCTTTTATTTATTTAATATGACTTGAAACTTTGCTCATAAAACAGTACAAGGATCATTTACTTGGGAAGCTTAGATGGTCTAGTTATTGTTTTACAGTTCCTTTGATCACAAAGTGTTATCTTCAAGATAAAGCATGATAGGCTGGGAAGATAGCTCAGCGGCTAAAGCACTTTTGTGCAAATAAGACCTGAGATTGGGCCAAGGACCATGTATGGATATAACCTAGAATGTCTGCTCAGATGTACCCATGGTAGCTCAGTATCCAAGTGGGTACCCTAGTAAGGGGAACAGGGACTATTTATGACATGAACTCAATGGCGGGCTCTTTGACCTCCCCACCCTCCAAGGGAGGAGCAGCCCTGTTAGGCTACAGAGGAGGACTTTGCAGCCAGTCCTGAAGATACCTGATAAGCTAGGGTCAGATGATAGGGGAGGAAGACCTCCCCTATCACTGGATTTGGAAAGGGACAGGGAGGAGATCAGGGATTGGGAAGAAATGAGGGAGCAGGATACAGCTGGGATACAAAGTTAATAAACTATAACTAATATTAAAAATAAAAAATAAAAAAACAAAAGAAGGAAGGGACAGAAAATGCATGTGATGGAGTTCTGGTACCACAGAGATCACAAGATATTTTAGGGAAGACTAAAAGTTGGAGAGATAGAGATAACAAAAAAAAATGTGTTTCTAATTTAAAAAAAAAAAGAGCTGAGGTTGGGGATTCCCCAGAACCTACACAAATACCAGATAGGCATGGTAATGTCAGTCTTGGAAGGTGAAGACAAGGAAATTGCCTGTCATATCCCTATACAGTTCCAGGGATTTGACCTGACTCAGCCTGAGTGTGCAGCAAGGGAATGGAGAAAAGACAAGCAGACAAACCCAGAAAAGATGAGAATAGGTGGACTGGGTTCTCTGATAAAGTATCCCAAGAGTTCAGTGTGTTTTAACACACTTGAGTAGGGAGGCTGGGTTGTTGTGTGCAGATGAAGAAGGACTTAGGATTTATAAAGGTTGTATAAGGCTTGGATGTTTACTTGGATCAAGAAGACTGGATTTCTAGTCTTAGCAGGAACAGTCTTCAGGTCATATATATTGCAGATATAAAGCTTTGATAGACATTTTATGCACACATAATCAACATTTGCTCTTCGGTCCCTGGGAAGGTTGTGCCATCTCTATGAGCTTTACCTCTTGGGAGAGGCCTTGCAATTTTCCCATGGATCTGAGGCAAGATTCCTGACATAGCCATTCCCATGTCAACAGTACATCTTCACTGAGGACTTTACTCATGCAGGGCCTCCTCTACTCCTTATTATCCCCAGAGCAAACTGGATAAGTAGACTAGCCCTAATGCCAGCTTTGACTTGATTAAGAGACTTTGCCTCAGAAGAATAAGGTAGAAGAGCTATGAGGAAGATTCTGGACACCAACTTCAGGTTTTCACATGTAAAAATTTGTACTCATGTATTCCACAGAGCGAGAAAAATACATACGCACAAATACATGAAAAGAATGAAAATTATAAACAAGAAAACAAGCTATGGCAAGAGATCTCATGAAATGTCAGTCAGCTCTTTAATTGTATCGTTAGTACTTTCCTTCCCATCTTCCTGCTCATACCTGTGTATGGTTAGGAACTCATAGATTGGCATGCATTGGTTGGCATAGTAGCATATACAATATATGCAATATAGGCAATAGCTTACCTTTTTCACGGTTATATTAGAAAAATAGTGGTAGTCAAGTCATCATGCAGTATGACTCCAGGTGGCTAAATAAACACAAGGTGGTTAAGTAAATGTTTATGAGGAGCTCCTGGTGCCTCAGAAAAGCTCACTTTATTATTCTCCATTCCCTGGTTCCTGTTAACAGATGGTAGCTACACTTCTAAAATATCTGTACTAAGGCAAGATGAAATACAGAGAAGCTGTTTCAAAGCTAACCACTTTTCTGGTTTTCCAAACACACCATGATGAAGTGGCAGATTGTCCTGTTTGGTGAATTAGTGAACTCATTGGTTAGGCTGGAAAACTAGAATATTTTATCTTAACCTTGAACTGATAGGGTTTAAACTGTTCTTTGCTTGTTCTATGCTATACATTTAAAGCGTTGCAAGGTATAGAGACACCTTAACCAGATAATTACAGTAAACCACCCACAGAAACAAGCACTGGCAGATGTGCTCAAAGACTCAAAGAAATCAGAACTAAATGTGGATGAGGTGCAAACTTACAAGGCTGTTTTTACATCCTACCCCTTTTCATTTAGTGTGACACAGGTCTATGAGTAGAGGCTCAGTAGAGTCACGGCAGACAGAGTCCCTGAACCTGGGCCTCCCTGCAGCTGCAGAAAGCCTTTGCAATACCCAGGGCCTGTAGTTCCAGTCATGGAAATTCACATGCAATTTTGACTTAGGAGTAAGAGTGTGTGCAGGCCTGCCTATGAGAACCATTAATAAGATTTTATTAAATCTGACTAGGATGGTGCTAAAACCAATACACTCAGGATGCGTGATCTGTTTTCATTCACAGGAGCACACTGATGTCTGCAGTCTAGATGTCTCCTTTTCTAAATTGAGGTTGATACAGAATTCACTCAACTGATGAAGAAGGTCAAGGATTAGCAAGTGGAATAATTGACTAATGAAAGTTGGCAATACCTTATTTTTTAACTTACCTAGTGAAAGTATTCACCTAAGATAGGCAGCTTATGTGGAGGTTGTCACAACTTAAGACCAACAGATTCTGAAAAGCATAGACTCAGCTCCACTGTACTTACATGACAATGGCAACACTGGATAACCACGACAAACATATTATCACTACAAAGCCCAATGTGTTACTTTCCAGTTCTTTGTAGAAAATATGTGCTGAACTTTTACAACCTACCTTTCTTTTTTCTTTTTCTTTCTTTCTTTTGTGGCAATTTACAACAAGGTCCCACTGGGTAACTAAGACTGGTCTAAAACTCAGGTCACCCAGAATGACCCCAAATTTGTGTTGTCCTGTGTCAGCTGCCCTGGGCTGGGAACTTAACCATCCTGCTCAAGAGACCGAACTCTGTCATTAACCCTGTTTCCTTTTGCCACAGAAGACATTTTCAGTTGTTAATGTTCTGAGTCAATGTTTATTCAACTTCATCATTTTTAAATCAAACAGGGCCTCTAATTTAGTGGAAGTTTTTCTGTGCCCCCTAAAAAATTTGTCCCAAGTTTCTTCTTTGGTTTTCCTTTTAAAGTTTTGAGACTTTTCAAGTCAGACTCTGTCTGAAATGATTTCCCATTTCAGCAGGATGCAGAGCGTGACATCCTCCTTGTCCCAGGGAAGTAAAACATACATAATGCATGAGGCTCCATGAAAATCTGAGCTTTGAATACACAATTGCACTTCGGGTTTAAAATGGAAAGTGCCACATTTGGAAGCAACTCGAAGTTTCTTAAAATATTTGTTTGTAGTTCTAATTTCAATAATTAACATATGGATTAAAACAATCTTTTTTTTCTTATCTTCCGATTCCAGCAGGGAGGTCAGCACCTCATAACTACAGGAGAGCAAAGAAAAATGACTTTAGTACTTCTCTATTCAAAGCCTGCTGTAATACTCCAGGGCTGGCAAGACAGAGGGGGTGAAGTGCTCTGTGGGAGGCTGAACCAAGAGCCTGCAGCTTGACATGGTCATATCCACAGCTTGCTCTTAATTGTCCTGGTGTCCTGGTCTCTGCCACTGGTGAGAGCAATGAGAAGAGAAGCAGGCCATGGGATGTCACCCACATGGCTGTGACCATGGTGACCTGCTTCTCTCCGTTTGTTCTCACTCTTTGCCTATTTCTTTCTTTCCAAACCAACCCCTGAAGAGGAGGGATAAATCCACCCATGAACAGCCCCAGACTTTAACTGATGGCTCTCCACAGGATGTGTTTCACTCAGAACTTTGTTCCTGAGGCAAAAGTATCTGCAGAGAGAATAGAAAGTACAATTTTGCTAGGGAATTCTTTGAACCTTTGCCATTTCTTAGGACCAACAGAATTAGTCCTTGGGTTTCATCTCTTACCTGCTTCCTTATTATAGAAATGATGAGTTTTAGTTCCAGCAACAGTTCCACTTAGAAAAAACCTTTTTTTTCAACCTCAGATGGAAAAATACAAGTCTCATATCTGCCCCCTCACATTGTACATAGGCACATGCCGACAGTGATGTCTGCTATTCTGTCTTTGTTATGTCTAATTCCTTCCTAGATTTCTTGAGAAGAAACAGTGGGTTACACAGCCAAAGAAAAGATGAACTACATGGTATTCATTGATTGGTCCCATTACCTAATCCGTTGTGACTGTGTAGAGAGCAGTAGAAAACTATATCATGAAAGGAAGATGCATTAAGCATAAGATTCAGAAATACCACATAATTTAATGAACAATTTATAGGTGGAACACAAATAAAACATGTTTAAAATTACTCATGCTTTTGGTCTAATTGGATTGTTATATACCCAAAACTGAGTCATCTGTGAATAGCACACATTTATTTCTCATAGTGTTAGATAGTACTGGTTCTTTTCTCATACCATGCCTTCTGATCATTCTATAGCAGAAGGGTCAGGGGAGCTCTCCAGGCCTCCTTTATGAGAACATGAATCTTTTGATGCACTGATTTTAAAGGGTTGTAAAACCCAACCCATAATACACACACTGGTTTTACAATGCTAAACGCGTCTGTTGTGTTTCTTGGTAGCAGATGTTAGAACACTTGAAGTCACTTGGTTACCTTAACACTTCTCAGATCACCTTTGGCTAAATGTTGTTCTATTGTTGTGACAAAATGTCTACTGTAAATATTCAAGGGAAGATTGTTTTGGCTCAATGTTTCAGATCATCACTGCCTGGTCAACTCTCTCATCTTGGGATCTTTGTCAAGCAAGTCTTCATAGCAGGTAACAGGTGGTGGGATTAAAAACTGCTTCTCTCATTACAGCTGGAGTCCCAATATTTTTATCCACACAAATGATTTTTACTTCTTTCCACTGATTCCTCTTCTTTTTAAGTATTATTTTATTACTTTAAATAATTTTTAAGTTTAAATGTATTTGATCATATTATTCCTCTCCCCCAAAATCCTTCTAAATCCTCTCTCATTTCCAAGTTTGAGTTCTTTCTCGAAAGACAGAAATCCAGTAAAACAATAAATCCCCCAAATCTAATAAAATAAAATAAAACAATAACTCCCCCCAAAAAGAACAACAACAAAAACTTTGAACTCTACCTTTTAAAGACATAGGCAACTTCCCTTAGTATATCAGGTTGATGCCAAATGTTTGTGGGAGAAATTTTTTAATTTATAACATGTCACCTCAAGTATTATTTTTGTTTCTTGCCTCTGACTTTTTCTAAAGCCCTTGAAATAAACAGTCATTTGGATTCTATTTCTAGGTTTCCTTTTAGAGCGTATTTTAAGGATGTTGCCTCACATTCATTCCATGGCTATTTATGAAGTTCCTAATAGCCAGTGGCTTTCCAGATCCTTCCTTCTATGTTTGTTTCTGTGCCTTTGGCAGCCAAACTTTAGTTTGAACCTCTAGACTCTACTGACCATTGTGTTTGGACAATAGACAACATTGAAAAGAGAGTTGAAACAAAGAGAGACAGCAGCAGTCAGGGTGCTCATCCTTTCTGCCTTACTGCTTCCAGAAAATGGGATTGGAGCATCATCCACTCCCCACAGGATAATGAATCCTGATGCCAGCTATTCTTCATAGAGTAAACTGTCAAAGAGTTTTGGACTTTTAGCTTCCTAAATTCTTTTTGAGTGACTGAGATCATAAAAACTGCCTTTCGTATGGTTGCTAATTTCCGAGTGTCCCAAAACCATCAATGATTTCCTGTTCATATTTCCCACAGAAAAATAAAATCTTACTAATTGAGTCTACTTGAATAAAATTCTTTTTTTTTTCTGGAACTTGAATAATACTATTAAGCATGTTTCTCAGCCCAAGGACAGACAACATGTTGTAGGACCACAAGGTGACACTTAAATACAGTCTTTTTAATGATGCCACTAAGTGGCAGGAATGATCAAGTGTGTAAGGACTGAAACAGGACTGTGACCAGGCTACTAGGTTTTTTTTTTTTTTTTTTTGCTGATTTTTTTATGATGAGGTCTTATTTCCCAGGCAGACCTTGAGCTCAACATCCTCCAACATCAGCTTTATATCATCATTGCTACAGTCACTGTAATGACAACTGTGACTACAATGTAATTTACTAATATGTGAAAAAGAATCATGACATTTCAATAAAAACACTAGAATTAGATGTTACTATATTAAGGGTAAGATTCCAGATTTAGAATGATCAAGAGTACATTTTTCCATCCTATGGAGATCATAGATTTATACACACATACACACATGCACATACAGGTATATACATGTACAAACACACAGACTTGGGGTGGGGTACATTAAGTATAGGTCACAGTATTAGTAAGGGGGTAATCAGAGGAGTGAAAAAGAAAGGTCTTAATGGAAGACAAGGCTGAAATGATATGACTTGAAAACAAAAAAATGTTTCCATGGAGAAGGAAGGTGACTAGTAAAAGAGGGGAGTGGGCTTGAGTAGCGAACTTGGGGGTAGGAAAATAACAAAAAACAAGAACATATAATTTTCTAATGTGGCACTTATGGTGGTTCATGACTGCAATCCCTGAACTTTGGAATCAGAGGCAGACAGATGGCTGTGAGTTCAAGTCCAACCTCTTCTACATAATGAGTTCCAGACCATCCTGGCCTACATAGTGAGACTCTATCTCAAATAAATAAGTGGGCAAGTAAGTATATAAATAAACATAAATTTGAGAGGCTGAAGAGATGGCAGAGCAGTTCAGAGCATTTACTGTTCTTCAGTAGTTAGAATCCCTACACCGACTTGGTAACTCACAAGCATTTGTAACTCCAGTTCCAGAGGATGTTACCTATTTCTGGCTGCCATGAACACTGCATGCATACGGTTCATAGACATAGAAGCAGGCATAAAAAATTCATAATAGAAGACCTTACCTTGTATGCTCATTTAAAAACCTAATAAAACCCCCAAATTTAATACATGATGTAGTAGGAGAACACATTCATGAGACAGTGCATTGTAACTTAAACCATTTCCACTTTGAATAGAACTCGTTCTAGGGCAATCATGGAAGAGCATAAGCAAACAAACTGAGTAAGGCCCTACCCGGGACCCTGAGTTTTAGTTTGATTCTATGATTTCTTCTCTCCTCTATGCATTTCACACCCCTCTTCTTTCTTTCAGCTCCCTTTCCCCCACCTTTTTTTTTTTAGTTCTAAACAATTATGTTTAGAACTTAGTTCTAAACAGTTGGTCATTTGCATCCATTTCTTTCCTTTAACCTCATTTTAAGAACATGGCATGCATTTGTTTACTAGCTCTTTATTGAACAGATTGTGTTTTCTCAGCTCTTTAAGAACAAAAGGAAATCCAAGGTTGCCTATCTCAGGACACCCTCCAGAAATCCAGGCAGAAGACGATAGTGGCATTAACTGGGAGCAGAAGTTGAGTAATGCCTCAGAGTCTGGACTCATTCTGACTTATTCTGTCAACAGAATTCCTGAAGGACTAGAGGAAAGAGAAAACATTCATTTTAGTTTCATGACTTATGCCCATATAGAGTCATGTGAAATGTAAAATCTAGATTCTGAATATGAAAGAAATGTAGTATTTGACATTCTGAATCAGGATTACATTGTTCACCATAGCCATTTCTACCTCCATCTATTTTCTTGATGATACATGCTGCCTCTTTACACTTGTCTGCACATCCAATATTTTATGGACAAAGTAACAAGAAAGATCGGACAGGTTGTAATGGCAGCAAGTGTTCAAGAAAAGCTGGGATGCAAATTACACATGCTAAACCTAAAGCATTATTAACAACTATGTAGAGATGATATGGAGGTAAATGGATTTAAAGCTCAAGAGAAAAAAGGATTATCTGAGCTCAGAGGACTAATGTTATAGGAAAGTGAACAAAAGTAACAAATTGAAGGATTTATGGGTCCTGGTAAAGATTAAATTTGAGATGAACTGAGTCAGTGAGTAAAGAATGCTAATTGAACATGACCAATGTGTGATAAAAAACACTGGAAGACACTGATGTGTACAAAAAATACCCCAGTCGGTTTAAAAGAATCAAAGACTAGAAAATGTATGGCAGAAACATGTTAATTTTAACTCTCAAGTAGGGAAGTAAGAAAGCATGGTTTTGGTAAAGACTTGGTACTCTATCAATCATGCCAGAATCCATAAGGCTCAAAGGACACATGTGTGAGAGAGAAGGCATGAGAAGCAGTTTCAGCTTTTACAGGCTCAGGTTAAAAAGTCAGTCTCAAAGGAGCTCACTTTCACTAGAAAAACAAAGCATTAATCACTCACCAGGACTTCATCATCTCTTAAAGTTTCTACCACCTCCCAAAAGTGGCATTCATATTAACATGATTTTAAGGGGTATAAACCACACCTGAACCATAGCATACCACATAGGCATAAATTATTTTGGAGATGGATGAAGTTTCTCACCTCAAATAATACACAGAATCTAACTGACACTCTTCCACTTACGTTTGACTCCAAGGACACTGAAAACCAAGGGACAAACACATAGAACACTCTCGTATAATCAATATAGAATATATAATGAAAATCAGATATGTGGTATGTATTTATAGATGCACATGTTTATACAGTATATACTGCCTGTATAGGTAGAGATGGATTGGTTAGACAGATTTCACTAGCTCTGTGCAGTTGTGTGTTTCCATTAAATGTCTCTTCTAAAAACTTTAAGAAGAGAAAACTAAAATCAATTAACTTCATTATTTACTACAATCATTGCCAAAATACACTGTTATAAAAAATTTAGACATCATACAGATCAGACCAAAACACTTAAAGCATATGAAACCATATTAAAACATTCAATGTGAGTTTATATAAACTATGGCTTTCATTGTATTTTAGAAACAATTTTACAGTCTGTATTTTATTCGCATAGTTAAGAAACCAGCCCTGGGAAAGAAAAAAAAAACAGAAGGAAGGACATTACATGTGAGTTTATATACAATTTATCTGGACCAATTTTTTTAATGACAAATACAGTAAAGAAAAATGCATGGAAACGCAGTGGCTCAATTCCTTAAAGAAGAAGACAGCAAAGGAACCTAGATGCACACATTAAATCACAAAAGTTCCAAGAAATACCTGAGCTCCTCAGAGAAGATGTAGAGCATGCACATTCCTGTCTCCATGGAGCATGTGTTGTTCTTATGACACTAGAGGAACAACTCAGTGAATGTTTCCAGAGTAATATGGGCTTGAGTGGGCAGGTTGGGTTGTGAAACAAAACAATTTGTCATCAAAAATTATTAAGGGAAATAAATTAATTTGAAAACCAGTTCTTCAAAGAGATTGCAAAGTGCTAGGTCAGTTCCTGGAATAGAAATGGCAACAAGTGTGAGAAGCGGGAGTTTAAGATATGGATAACGTTTCCCAATAACTGAAAGATAGCCTAATGGCACACTTCTTTAATCCTGTCATTTATGGGGCAAACACAGGAGAATCACTGTACACTTGAAACAAGTCTGGTCTACACAGGGAGATCCTGTCCCAAACAAAACAATTCAGCATGCATCATCAGCAACAACAAAAACCGTGAGATGTCAATGTTAAAACTAAATTTCTATTTCAAGCTTCCAATCTGACTACTTTCTAGGGCATTATCTCCATCTTTTTTCTTCTCTGCCAGCAACGAACTAAATATCTGCTGCACTACTGAATGATGGTCTTAGGAAAACATAAGATGAAGGATTTAACAGAAAACCTAGAAGGATGCCTCAAACTCACTGGTTCTGTCCAGCTTTCCTTTAGCATCTGACAAGCTCCAGGGCAGACATGTTCCACACAGCTTGGCTGAGTTGGAAAGAGTGGATATTCCATTGTTGTGAAGAGGCAAAGTTGGTAGCCAGAACATGATGGTTAGTTCTGCAACTGCTTCCTGGTGAGTAGAGTGGGCAGAGAATAAAGTTCAGAGCAGAAGCCAGATCCTGGCTGTCCTTCTGTTCTTGATATATAGCATGGGAAGTTGTCACGTACAGAATTTTCATTTTTTATTTTTATGGTTTAGTATACCCAGACTTGGAGGACACTTGGAGGACGGTTTACATGGGTAATGCCCTTTAACCTATCATTTGCAAGCACAGAATATTTTATCATTCCTAAATGATCTTTTCATTTTTTCCCAGTCAATAGATCAACATCTTGTGATTACTACTCTTGCTTTGTTGCTTTACTAGACATTGATCTCACTTTTCTTAAATGCCACATGAGTGGAATCATACAGCATCTATTCTCTTAGACATTGTACATCATACAGAAATGAAAAATCACCCCGTCATGCGTAGGCCATCTCTTTCACATCTGAGGAAATTAACATGGAAAAGAAATAACATGAGTCACCTGGCTAACAATCAAACCAAGGCTTGGTGTCCATTCTCTGCATTTTCCCAACTTGTTTGGCCTAGTCCCTTCTGTTTCTGTTATTAATTTGTCCTTAGTTACTCACTTAGTTGTTTATCATGTGACAAAGTGTCATTCTGGAACTAAAAATGGGTAAAACCTCAAACTTAGAAAAAAGTTCAAGAGTGCTTGAAAACTGCCAGTGTTGCCCTTTTTAAGCACCATGGCTTTGATCGTGGTAATGCACTGCAACAGTGCGGAGGTGGGTTGGCTTTCTGACCACACTTTTGAACTATCAACACATAATTTATTTAAATTATATTTGTTAAAATTTTTAAACTAGGAAAATACATTAAAAATACATTTCCCTCCAGAGCTTTTACTGTTTATATACTGAAAATAATTAACTACATCTATTTCTTACTATTAAAAAGAAAATGTGTCACCTTAGATAGGTAAAATTGTATAACTACAATTACATCTGAATTTCAGAAACATGTGCCAACTTTCAGAAGCATTACTGTGAATATATATTTCTGCTTTTTAGTTGTTCCATTTTCCCCTGAAGTCTGATTTATTTCTTCTGAGTATTTGTTTTCCAGCATAGGTTCTTGTTTTGTGGGCCAGCCTGTCCTCTAACTCTGCGTCCTACCTTCAGTCTCTGAGTAATGGGATTACAAGCGTGTGCCACTGTGGCAGGTTAGGACTTATTTTTTTCTAATGTATGAAAAGAATGCTCATTGGCTTTGAGTACTGGGAAGAAAATATGAGGAAGAGCTGCCCAGGGAACTACTATAAGTGTATAGCGAAACGTATGAAAGGAATTGAAATGAAAGCAAAGTGTTCCACAATGCTTCTGGGCTTAGATCTGTAACACTTTCCATATGAGATGATATTACATATTCCATGATGAGTGAACAGGGGGTTTAGGGGAAGGATTTTTAATTCAAATACAATTTTCCTCATGTCCAACTATTTCTCACTCTACTCCATCAATTAAAGTTTAATTATTGTATACTGACCTCTACCCATCAAATTAACTCTTCAGTTCAAAAATTCTCATTTTATCCTCATCAACTTCTTAGTTAGTGCTTAGTAATTTCAGGGCCACACTGTCCTAAATAGCATGGTAGAAATAATAGCTCTTACTGCTCCACTGAGGGCAGCAATTATTGCTTAATCTTATACTATTCAGAACAGCAACCTGTCTTTGAAATTCTTCTGAGAAAATAATCCCTGACCAGCTATCCATTTAGCATGATATTTGTTTGTTTCTAACTTTGATGTCTCAAAAGTAAAATACATGTAAAATCAATGAAGACGCCTGTCTAAAGGTGACAGTTTTCAAACAAATCGTGTGTATTTCAGCCACTTAGGGATTCTCCTTTATGACCAAGACTTGGAAGGAGGGTTAAAACATCCTGAGGGAAGCTGCCATGCAATTAATTAAACTTGTTGAAATTTCTGCCTTCTCTAAATTGTCTTGCAGCTAGGGATTCTTTAAAGATGGTCCAACCAAGTAAGGACACACAAAATTCATCTCGCAGTTTTATGAAACAAACTTAGTCCATGAGATAGATCTGACCCTTTTTGGTTATTCAACACCAGATTTCAAATCTGATACATTTACTTGGTATTATTTCATTCTCTTATTGATCTATTCTGAAAAGCAGATTTGAGAAGGCACAATTCCAAGCATTGGAGAGGTAAAAGAAAAAAAGATAAGAAGTTTTGATTTTGTTGCCTTGAAGCACATCATAAGATGAACACTGATTTAGATATCAAATAGTGATTCATGATGGGAACTTATTGCAGGACTGTAAACCAGGAGAAACTCTGTGGCCTGAATTAGAGTGAGCAAACAGGAAGCAAAGCCAAGCATGAAGCTGGTGTATCTGAGAAACAGGAAAATGTTTTCCACTGGGCACTAAAGATGGAGAAGAAACTAAGACAATGTGGGGAAAGAGACACTAGCCATTATCACAGCAAGAGCGCTCTTCATTCTAGTTGCGGTGGGAACATGAAAGAGGGTTTCAACAGAACAGAATTGAGTAAAGAAAATAGAAACAGATCTGATATTTAAAGCCACAAAAATTACTACCATCAATAGATCAAATTGCAGGAGGCAGTTGAGGGCTTTGAGCAATTGACAGGGTACTGGATGTCAGCTGTATGATGAGTTCAGTAAGAGAACCAGTCCACAACTTCTCAGCTTACAGAGGTCCTCTTGTCTACAATGGTGTTTCTTGAAAATGCTCTCTGAAGGCTTCATCTTCTAAGTCCTTCTTTTTATCTATATAAAATAAAAAGACTCATCTTTTTTTTCCATCTGGAATCTACTCTATCCACTGTTCTGCCCCAAAACAAACAAACAAACAAAAATAGCTAGAATCCCACGCCCATGATTGTTTTGAAATGTGAGGGACATGGTTGTGCATACAATACTATTGTTCTGGCTTTTCAGGAGGTTGAAGCAGAAAGGAACTCTGCAGACCAAGGAATATGAGGCCAGCTTGAGCAGCAGCAGAACATTACTCAGGATGATCTTTCCTAGTTCCCACCATTGCCTGCAAATTTCATGATTTCCTTGTTTTTAATTGCTGAGTAGTATTCCATTGTGTAAATGTACCACAATTTCTGTGTCCATTCTTTAACTGAGGGGCATATGGGTTGTTTCCACCTTTGGGCTACTATAAATAAAGCTGCTAAGAACGTGGTTGAGTAAATGTCCTTGTTGTACACTTGAGCATCATTTGGATATATGCCTAGGAGAGGTATAGTTGAATATTGAAGTAGCACTATTCCTAGTTGTCAGAAAAAGGGCCAGATTGAGTTCCAAAGTGGTTGTACAAGTTTACATTCCCACCAGCAATGGAGAATTCCCCTTTCTCCACATCATCTCCAGCAAGTGTTGTCACTTGAATTTTTTTTATCTTAGCCATTCTGACATGTGTAAGGTGAAATCTTAGGGTCATTTTGATTTGCATTTCCCTGATAGCTAAGGATGTTGAACATTTCTTTAAATGTTTTTCTGTCATTGGAGATTCCTCTATTGAGAATTCTTTTTTTAACTCTGCACTCCATTTTTATTTGGATTACTTGATTTGTTGCTTTTTAACTTCTCGAGTTCTTTATATATCCTGGATATTAGCCCTCTGTCAGATATGGGGTTTGTGAAGATCCTTTCCCAATCTGTACGCTGTCCTTTTGTTCAAATGACAGTGTCCTTTGCTTTACAGAAGCTTTTCACTTTCATGAGGTCCCATTTACTGTTTGTTGATCTTAGAGCCTGTGCTGTTAGTGTTCTGTTCAAGAAGTCTCATGTGCCAATGAGTGCTAGGCTCTTCCCCACTTTTTCTCTTAACAGGTTTAGTGTGTCTGATTTTATATTGAGGTCTTTGATCTACTTGGACTTTAGTTTTGTGCAGGGTGATAAGTATGGATCTATTTGCATGTTTCTATATGTAGACATCCAGTTAGACCAGCACCATTTGTTGAAGATGCTGTCTTTTGGCATCTTTGTCAAAAATCATCCTGAGTGAGGTATCCAAGAAGCAGAAAGATACATGTGGTATGTACTCACTTATAAGTGGATATTAGACATATATGACAAACACACTAAAATCTGTACACCTAAAGAAACTAATCAAGAAGGAGGAACCTGGGTAAGATGCTAAGTCCTCATTCAGAAAGGCAAAGGGGATGGACATAGGAAGAGGGAGAAAACGGAACAGGACAGGAGCCTACCACAAAGGGCCTCTGAAAGAATCTACCCTGAAGGGTATGAAAGCAGATGCTGAGACTCATAGCTAAACTTTGGGCAGAGGGCAGGGAATCTTGCCCTATGAAAGAAGGGGGAGATAAAAAGACCTGGAGTGGACAGGAGCTCCAAAAGAAGAGCAACAGAACCAAAAAATCTGGACACATGGGTCTTTTCTGAGACTGATACTCTGACCAAGAACTATTCATGGAGATAACCTAGAACCCCTGCACAGATGTAGCTCATGGCACCTCAGTCTCCAAGTGGGTTCCCTAGTAATGGGGACAGGACTCAGTGGCCTGCTCTTTAATCACCTCCCCCGCAGGTGAAATGCAGCCTTACCAGGCCACAGAGGAAGACAATGCAGCCAGTCCTGATGACAGATGGAAGGGGAGGAGGACCTCCTCTGTCAGTGAACTGGGGGAGGGGCATAGGTAGAAAAGAGGGAGGGAAGGTCTGATTGGGGGGTGCCAAGGGAGGAGGGTTAGGGTGGGATACAAATTGGATAATCTATAATTAATAAAAGTTTTTTAAAGGTGAATGCCATTGATCAGGGAATAACAAGTCAGTTTGCCAATCAGGTGATATCCAATTCTTCAGTAAGTTTGTTAAGAAGACTGTTAAGTAGAACTCAGCTACAGGTGAATGGTGACATCCAGTGACCCTGAATGTCTCTTTTTGTCTAGTCCTTATTTATTTGTGTATATATAATGCTTAGCTCTGGCACCAATGAACATAAAAAAAGAAAAATAATTAATTTTTAACCGTATCTTTGGTGTGTTTTTAGATTTGTTGTCAGAAGGCACTTAATCAGATATTGTTAACAATAAAATTACAACATTTTTAGTTCACAAAGTGTTGTGTCCATAAGAGATTTTCTTTTTGTTTTTTATGGTTTTTTGGTGCCTCAATAGGTGAAAATATCAGTTTCTTTTCCCATTGTTTATTCAGGAGTACAAAGGATTACATGTCTTTTAACATTGTAAATGCAGATGATTTGAAGCTATATGAATAATTTGTGGAGTTAAATTTCCCTACACAGTGTCTTGGGTCTGTCATTGCCTGGCCACATTACTAAAAATATATTTGAAGAGGCAGTGGGTCTTGCTCTTTGATGACATGTGTGAGTTCAAACGGTTCTACACCCTTGCTAATTCTTGGCATTTCCACATTTAAATTGTGTTTTTAAAATGTTTAAATAATTTATGCTATTAAATGAATTTATTTTCGTTTTATGTGTATGAATGTTTAGCTGCTTTGTGTTTATTTCATCACATTTGTGCCTGGTACCTGTGGAGGCTATAGAAGGTCCTAGACCCATTGGAACTAGAGTTACAGGCAGTTGAAAGCAACCCTAAATGCGTGCTGGGAACCAATTATTGGTTTTCTGAAAGAACAAGTACTCTTAACCACTGAGTGTTCCTACAATCCGAGTTTCAGGTGAGCTGTGATACTAAAATCTCTTCACCAGGTCAGGTGGTGCTGGAGGTGGCCATTTCTTAGAGTGGTGTTTGTTCCATTCTAGTCCTCCTGTATGTAAGTAGGTCTCTACAAACTACCCTGTAACCCACTGTGTGCCATCTCACCAAGTGTGCACTACAAGCTATTGTTGTTTCTAACATGCTGTCTCATCTCTTTTTATTTTTGAATGGTAAATTTCTTCATATATTTCAGATACAAAATTTTAGATATATGTATTGAAATATTTTCTTCTACTCTGTAGCTTTTCATTTTCTTGAGCAGATTTTGTCCTATGTCTTTCCTGATTCAATCATACTGAAATTTTGAGATGTGCACAAATGCACAGATTCATTTATATCTCCTTTCAATTAGTAGAATGTGTTTTTAACTTCAGAAATTGAGGCTAATGTAACTTTACATTATGTGTAAATTCTGAAAGTCTTCTGGCTTTGTTGTTGTTTTGATGTTTGAGAAACAAACATCGTTTTTCCATGTTATTACACTTCTTCTTCACCACTGTGGAGCCACATTGTTGATTAGGTACAGAAGCCTTCAGGTCTGCATCATACTGTACCTATAGGCCTTAGGAGGAGCAGTTCATTTAACTAAAGTGGGTGAGATTTTGCCCGTATTTATAGAGGAAACGGTTTTCTGCTAATAGAATTTTCAGTTCACAAGATGTTCCTGTGCATCTTCCCTTCTCCCTCAGGCCCTAACCACCAGCCCTCCCCTTAGCTGTGCAGGCATGTTAGCTGTGGCAAGAATGCAGGGAATCCTCTTTTCTTTTTCTTTGAATTTGTTGACCTCTTTATATATTTCTGCTTAATTTTAAGGAATTTTAAAAATACTTCCTTGTAAGGCATAAATGTTCATTTATTTTGCTTGCACTTTGGATAGACGGGTTGACTTTTTCATAAAACATGAATTTTACTTCTCTTTTCTCAAATTCATTTTTGTCTTCCTTTCTTAGATTTTACTTTTTAAATGATAATAATTATTATTATATTTCATAATATTTATTTTAAATATTAGAATGTATTTTATTTTTCATAATATTTATTATTATATTGTTATTATTATTTACAATTTATTCACTTTGTGTCCTGGCCCCAGCCCCCTCACTCATCACATCCTGGTCCTGCCCTCCCTCCTTCTTTCCCCCATGTCACTCCCATAGATTCTACTTTTAGCATCCCTGGGCCTCTTGCTGTTGCCTCAAAACCAGTAATTTTTTCTCCATTTCAGCATTTCCCTTCTCTTTAGTCATTGGTGTACTCTTATAGTACTTAGTCCACGGCCAAGCTGTTCAGACAGTAACTCTTTGCAAGTCTTACACCCTTTCTCTTAACAAATCTTGCTGTTACTCCTTTTTTGGTTGCCCTTTCTCTTTAACTGTGTTCATGTTTTACTTATATCTTTAAGCATAGTGCAATGAATCATGTTTGAATCTTTGTCTTGTAATTTGGTTAATATTCTCACCTGTAATTTATTTGTATTGACTCTAAGCTATAGTTTTCTAATTCTTGACATATTTATTGTATAGAGAATACTAACACTTGAGGGAGACATTACTGATCATCTGGATCGTGTTGCTTTCCCTCAAAGGGAATTGAGTTCTGCTTTCTTGGCATTTAATTTTCCCCTGTCTATAAGTTCGGCAAAGTGTACATTTTAATCTCTCTCAGTGAGGTGAAGCCATTGCTGTTTGATTGGTTTATTATTTCTCTCTGTTTAAAATTAATTTATTTTTATTATTAGTTACATTAACTTTGTATTCTAGCTGTGTCCCTCTTCCTCATTCCTTCCCAATCCCTCCCTCCCTCATCTCCTCCCTGCCCATTTCCAAAAACAACAAAAAAGGACAAAAAAATTATTTCTGTTAATGTTTGCTTTTCTGAACATTGTCTGAAATGTTCAGGAGTGACTCTCAGAATGCTAACATCTCTGTGAGCTCTGTCTATTTTATATTGTTAGCGTGTCTTGCTCATATTCTGTATCCATTAGTTGGCCTCTCAGTGTAGCGTTGGGACATATATTTGGAAAATTCAATTTGTATGGAACCAAAAGCTTAAGAACATTGACAAGCAAAGTTGTATCATTGTCTCTAAGTACATTTCTCCCTTTGAATGCTGTGTATCACAAAATTTGGTACTTTAGTGTGCTGCACCCTGATAGCTCAGTTACCGTACTGTGTCCTGTAAAATCTTCATGTTGTAAACACCATTGTTTTGTATACCACCATAGTGTAAAATCCAAAAGACACAACCACTACCATGTCATAAATACTGCCGTAGTGGGAATAAACTGCCAAGATATGAATACCACATGGTAGGGATTCTATCTTCCTGCAACTGCTATTGTGGTGTGAAGTATGGAGTCAGTTCTGCAAAGGTAGGATTCCCACTCTGCTGTGATTACAACAGCATACTATGAATATATCTAGGCAGAAAGCTAGTGTGCTTGTACTAGTGCTAATTGTTTTTGTCTTTGCCTCCAGGATCCGTACCATGTTTCTCTATGTTACACACTGTAAAATAATTGTTTAATTTTCTTCTTATTTGCAGAGAAGGATATATTGTAACATATAAATTATTTTCTATCTGATCCATATATTTGTTAAACTGTACCAAACTGTATCAACCATATATTTGATAAACTGTCTATTTATCATCCATTAGACCACCAATGCTGACATATAACAGTCAATTTTTCTGTGACATTACTGGTGTGAAATCACTAGCTCCCACCTTTTAAAAATTATTTAGGCTCATAAAATAGTTAAAGATATGAGAAGAGAAAATAAAATCTTCAAAATTATTTTAATAAAAATCCAAACAAGAGAATAGAGATAGATCAGAGGTTAGAAACACTTCTTTTTAGGAGAATGAGTATTTGGTTTTCAGCACCCAATTGTTGGCTCACAAATCTGTTATAAATCTAGTTCCAGGGAATCCAATGTCCTTTTCTGACCTCAGTGGTCACTACACACATATGTGGTGTACAGGCAAATAAGGAGGCAAAGAACTCATGCAAAACAAACAAATAAATAAATAATAAATATTTAAAGAAAATATTATTAAAATATTAAATATAAAATAAAATAGTAAAAATAAATACTTAGAAAGGAAATCAACAAACAAAAACTTTTTAAAATATTATATTAGAAGACTGTAAAGTAATTTTCAGATTTAGTCACAATGCAGTGTTTATCAGATGCTAAATGTGATAGAAATGGAATGAGAAATGTTAGATGTGCCTTCTGAATATACATTGAATTCTACTTGAAGTTTAAAAAAAACTTTCCTTTCACTAATTTAGTGTCTCATTTTAGAGTTTGTCTTAGATCCTTTTCTTTTATTAAAAAACCCCACTCTATCCTCCACAGGACCAAATATATCTGAGCACAGGGGTCCTATTTGAGACTGTTTCTACAACCAAGGACCATGGGTGGATATAACCTAGAACCTCTGCTTGCCTGTAGCCCATGGTAACTCAGTATTCAAGTGGGTACCCTAGTAAGGGAAATGGGGACTATTTCTGACATGAACTCAATGGCAGACTCTTTGATCTCCCCCAAAAGCAAGGGAGGAGCAGCCCTCCTAGGCCACAGAGTACTTTGCAGCCAGTCCTAAAGATACCTGATAAACCAGGGCCAGATGAAAGGGGAGGAGGTCCTCCCCTATCAGTGGACTTGGAAAGGGACAGGGAGTAGATGAGGGAGGGGGTGGGATTGGGAGGGAATGAGGGAGTGGGATTGACCTGGGATACAGAGTTCATAAAATGTAATTAATAATAAAAAATAAATAAAAATTTAAAAAACCCACTCTAATTTTTGAGTTAATTTTGTATACAGCCACTTTGCTGAAGGTGCTTATCAGCTACAGGAACTCACTGATAGAATTTTTGAGGTCACTCATGTATACTATCATATCATCTGCAAGTAATGATACTTTGACTTCTTCCTTTCTGATTTTTCCCCTTTATCTCCTTAAATGTCTTAGTGCTCTAGCTAAGATTTCCAGTACTATGGTACAGAGCTAAACATAGAATTCTCTGTAGAGGAATATAGAATAGCAGAGAAACACTTAAAGAGATGCTCAATGTCCTTAGTAATCAGGGAGATTCATATCAAAACAACCATGAGATTTCACCTCATACCCATCAGAATGGCTAACATTAAAAACTCTAGTGACAATACGTGCTGGAGAGGATGTGGAGAATGGGGAACTCTCCTCCACTGCTCGTGGGAATGTAAATTTGTACAACAACTTTCTCAGACAATGAGGAATAGTGCTACCTCAAGATCCAACTATACCACTCCTAGGCATATATCCAAAATATGCTCAAGTATGCAACATGGACATTTGTTCAACCATGTTTATAGCAGCTTTATTCCTAATAACCACAACCTGGAAATAACCAGATGTCTCTCAATGGAAGAATGGATACAGAAATTGTGGTACATTTATACAATGTAATACTACTCAGCAATTAAAAATAAGGAAATCATAAAATTTGCAAGCAAATGGTGGGATTTAGAAAAGATCATCCTGAGTGATGTATCCCAGAAGCAGAAAGACACACACGATATATACTCACTTAAAGATAGATACTAGACATATAACATGATAAAGATACAAAAATCTGTACACCTAAAGAAGCTAAGCAAGAAGAAGGACCCTGGGAAAGATGATCAACCTTCACTCAGAAAGACAAATAGGATGGACATTGGAAGAAGGAGAAAACAGGAAACAGGACAGGAGCCTACCACACAGGGCCTCTGAAAGACTCTACCCAGCAGTGTATCAAAGCAGATGCGGAGAATCTTAACTAAACTTTGGGCAGAGTGCAAGGAATCCCAGGAAAGAAAGGAGAGATAGTGGAACCTGGAGACGTCAGAATCTCCACAAGGAGAACAACAGAACCAAAATATCTGGTCCAGAGGTCTTTTCTGAGACTGATACTCCAAACAAGGACCATTCATGGATATAACCTAGAACCCCTGCTCAGATGTAGCCAGTCCTGATAAGTCCTTATAAGCTAGGGTCAGATGAAAGGGGAGGAGTATCTCCCCTATCAGTGGACCTGGACAGGGAGGAGGAGATGAGAGAGGGAGAGTGGGATTAGGAGGGAATGAGGGAGAGGACTACAGCTGGGATACAAAGTTAATAAACTATAATTAATATAAACATAAAAATTTAATTAAAAAAGAGATACAGAGAGAGTGGGCAGCTTTGCCTTGTCCCTGATTTCAGTGGGATTAACTTAAGTTTCTCTCTGTTTAGTTTGATGTTTTTGACAAAGAAACCAAAATCATACAATGGAAAAAACAAACACAGTAGCTTCAACAAAGGGTGCTGGTCTAACTGCATGTCTACATGTAGAAAAATGCAAATAGATCCATACTTATCACCCTACACAAAATTAAAGTCCAAGTAGACCAAAGACTTTAACATGAAACTAGACATATTAATCTGTTATAAGAAAAAGTGGAGAAGAGCCTTGAATGCATTGGCACAGGAGACAACTTCCTGAACAGAACAGTAGTAAGAGTTCAGGCTCTAAGATTAACAATCAGTAAACAGGACCTCATGAAAGTGAAACTTTGCTCTAAAGCAAAGGACACTGTCAACAGAAGTAGATGACAACCTACAGACTGGGAAATGATCTTCACCAAGCCTACAACTGACAGAGGGCTAATATCCAGAAAATACAAAGAACTCAAGAAATTAAACACCAAAAACCAAATAATCCAATTTAAAAATTGGGTGCAGAGCTGAACAGAGATTTCTCAACAAAGGAATATCAAATGGCTGAGAAATATTTATAGAAATGATCAGCGTCTTTAGTCATCAGGGAAAGGCAAATCAAAACAGCTCTGAGATTTCATCTCATACCTATCACAATGGCTAAGATTGGAAATTCAAGTGACAGCACATTCTGGAGAGGATGTGGAGAAAGTGGAACCCTCCTCCACTGCTCGTGGGAATGTAAACTTGTACAACAACTTTGGAAATCAATCTGGTACTTTCTCAGAAAACTGAAAACAGTGTTACGTGACCCAGCTATACCACTCCAAGGCAAATATCTGAAAGATTCTCAACAATACAGCAAATACATTTGCTCAACTATGTTCATAGCAGCATTATTTGTAACAGCCAGAATATGGAAAAAGCCTAGGTGTCTCTTAACCTAAGAATGGGTATAGAAATTATGGTACACTTACACAGTAAAATATTACTTAGCTATTAAAAACAAGGGATCATGAAATTTGCAGCCAAATGGATGGAACTAGAAAGGATTATCCTGAGTGAGATATCCCAGAAGCAGAACGACAGGCATGGTATATACTCACTTATAAGTGAATATTAGCCATATAATATAGGATAAACATACTAAATTATATAGATCTAAAGAAGTGGAACAAAAAGGAGGACCCTTGAGGTTAATTCTCATTCAGAATGGAAAGCAGGATAGACACCGGAAGTAGTAGAAGAGAGGGAACAGGATGGGAGCCTACCACAGATGCACTCTGAGAGACTCCACCCAACAAGGGATTGAGGCAGACGCTGAGACTCACACACAAACTTTGGACAGAGTGCAGGGAGTCTTATGGAAGAAGAAAAACATGGTGGGACCCAGAAGGTAGTGACCCACAGGGAGACCATCAAAGCCCCAAAAAAAGCTGAGCCCGGGGTGAGGGGTCGCGAGGGGTTGCAGATACTTAGACATCAACCGAAGCCCGTGTGTATAAAGGACCTGGACCTGCTGCTCAGATGAAGCCCATGGACTGCTCAGTTTCCATGTGAGTTCCCTAGTAAAGGAAGAAGAGACCGTCTCTGACACAAACTCGGGTGCCTGCTCCTTGACCACTTCTCCCTGGTGGGGAGACCTAGTCAGCCCACAGAGTAAGAGGATCCAGGGAGTCCTGCTAGAGACCCGATAGGGTAGGGTCAGACAGTAGGGAGGAGGACTTCCTCTATCAGTGGACTGGGGTAAGGGGATGGAGGAGGTGGGACCAGGGAGAGATGGGGGGAGAGGGCTATGACCTAGATACAAAGTCGAAAAATTGTAAAATAATAATAATAATAATAATTTCTTTTTTTTTTCAAAAAAGAAATCATACTCTAATTTAGAAAAATGTCAATTATGTTTCACATTTTAATGTTAAAAAGAAAAATGAAAATCATATTTCATAATACATTTGAATATTCATAAGAATATGAACTATACTCATATAAGCTCATGCTTTTGTAGTAATTCATCTTAGAATTCCTCTTCTTAACATAAAAATCTTATTCTTCAGAGTATTATGAAAATAAACTACTCTAATTTTCTTTAATACCTTGAATGGACAGTGTATTATACAAGTGCATCTTAGTTTTTGAGTACTATAAAAAAGACTGTGACTAAGAGAAATTTAGGGAGAAAAAGAGGTGCTTTACTTCACAGGTAACAGACCTTTATAAAAGGAAGTCAGGGCAGGAACTTGGAGGCAAGAACTGAAGCAGAGGCCAATATGTGCTAATGTCACTGTCAGTGAGCTGAGCCCGTCTGCATTGACCATCCGTTAAGTAAATTCCCTCCACATTGTGAACAGGTCAATCTTATGGAGGAATTTTATCAATTAAAATTTCCTCTTTCCAGATTTATCTAGGTTTTTAATCATACAAAATGCTAAAAAAGATGCATGTCCAATTTATATTTTACTACTTTTACTCTTTAGTGTGGTGTCCTATAGACTATTTCTAACAACCAACATCAAATACTTTTTCTCATCATTTTCTTGTAGAAGTCTAAAGTCTTCTATTTGTCAAGACTTATTTTAGTTCTAATTATTTGATTGTTTGTTTGTTTGTTTATACCTATGTGCCTATGAGTGCAGGGTGTCAAATCTCCTGGAACTAGTGTTACATGCACTTGTGAGCCTCCTTACAAGGGTGTTAGAAACAGAGGTCTTCTACAGTTATTAGTAGGTGCTCATAACTGCTGAGCCATATCTCTAGTTCTAGCTTCAGACTGACGCCTACATTTTTAACTTTTCTGGTTTGATTTTTGTTTAGACTATAAAGCAAGGGTATTTCTTAACTTTGTGCTTAGATGCACCCTTTCTCCAGCACCATTTGTAGGTGAACTAGCCTTTTCTTGTTACATTTATCCCTGCGATAACTGTTGAGCATCAGCAAACTTCTTGTGCATAGATTAAAAGGGGATTATTATTTTCTCCTAGGCTGTATGTCTTATGCCAGTGCTATATTATATACTTTAGACAAAATTAGATACATAATCCAACTTGAAACCAAAAAATTGGAGCCCACCAATATTTTGTTCTATTTGGCTACTCAGGATCCCTAGTAGTTCTCATAAAACTTAGAATGTTTAAAATTTCTGTAGAATTCCAGTAGTATAATTGATAATGAATTGCTTTGGATATGCATGTTGTCTTGGCTACTAGAAGACATTTTAACAATGTTAAATGTTTACCTTATCAACCTAGTTTTCCTACCCATTTCTTCATGCCTTTAATTTCTTTTATCAATATATTACAGTTTTCAAAGTTTACCAATAAGTTTGTTTGTTTTGTCGAGGATTTCTTTTTATTATTAAATTTTTATTTTTATATTAATTATAGTTTATTTACTTTGTATCACAGCTGTATCCTGCTCCCTCATTCCCTTCCAATCCTACCTTCCCTCCCTCATCTCCTCACTGCCCCTCTCTAAGTTCACTAATAGGGGAGGTCCTCTTCCCCTTCTATCTCACCCTAACTTATCAGGTCTCAGCAGGACTGGCTGTAATATCTTCCTCTGTGGCCTAGCGAGGCTGTTCTTCCCTCGGCGGGTAGGGTGTCAAAAAGCCAGCCATTAAGTTCATGTCAGAGACAGTCCTTGTTTCCCCTTACTAGGGTACCCACTTGGATACTGAGCTGCCATGGGCTACATCCAAGCAGGGGTTCTAGATTATATCCATGGTCGCTGGCTGGAAAATCAGTCTCAAAAAAGACCTCTATCGTAGGCTCCTATCCTGCTTCTCATTTTCTCCTATTCCAATGTCCATTCCATTTCTAAGTAAGGATTGATCTTCTTACCCTGGGTCCTCTTTCTTGTTTAGCTTCTTTAGGTGTACAGATTTTAGTAAGTTTATCCTACCTTATGGGTCTAGAATCCTCTTATAAGTGAGTATATACTATGTGTGTCTTTCTCCTTCTGGGATATCTCACTCAGAATGATCTTTTCTAGGTCCCCCAATTTGCTTGCAAATTTCATGATTTCCTTGTTTTCAGTTCCTTGTTTTCAATTGCATTGTATAAAAGTACCACAATTTCTGTTTTCATTCCTCTGTTGAGGGACATCTGGGTTATTTCCAGATTCTGGCTATTACAAATAAAGCTGCTATAAACATGGTTGAACAAATGTCCTTGTTGTGTACTTGAGCATATTTCAAATATATGCCTAGGAGTGGTATGGCTGGATCTTGAGGAAGCACTATTCCTAATTGTCTGGGAAAATGCCAGATTGATTTCCAAAGTGGTTGTACAAGTTTACATTCCCACCAGCAATGGAAGAGGGTTCCCCTTTCTCCACATCCTCTCCAGCATGTGTTGTCACTTAAGTTTTTGATCTTAGTCATTCTGATGGGTGTAAACTGAAATCTCAGAGTCTTTTTGATTTGCATTTCCCTGATGGCTAAGGACATTGAGAATGTCTTTAAGTGTTTCTCTATCATTCTACATTCCTCTACAGAGAGTTCTCTGTTTAGCTCTGTACCCAATTTTGGGTACTTGGTTTGTTGCTTTTTAACTTCTTGAATTCTATATATATGGGATCTTAGTCCTCTGTCAGATATAGGGTTGGTGAAGATCCTTATCCAGTCTGTAGGCCAAGTTTATTTATTAAGAGAGATATTTATCTGTAGTTTTATTTTTCTAATATATATATATATTCTGGCTTTGGAAGCAAAGTAATATTGCCAAATTCACTTTAAATTTTCTTATTATGTTTTTATGAGTTGACCAGTGAATCATACCAATGCAATTTTCTTTATATGTTCTGTTTGCTCTTGCTTCAATATTGGTAGGTTACCTGTTGCTAGAAATTAAACAGTGTTTAAGGGTTTAGTGTATTGATATTATTCTCATCATATTCTGTTTTGGATTCTGAAGAACTAGCTCTGGTACCAATATCTACTTTATTTGAATTGTCTCTCCTTTTCTCTCAACTCAGTACAAGTTTGTTAATGTTACCTTTACAGAATAAACATTCAGTTATTTTAATTTTTTAAATCTTTTAATTATTATACATTATTCACTTTGTTTCCCAGCTGTAGCCTCCTCCCTCCTCCCCTCCCAATCACACCCTCCCTCCCTCTTCTCCTTCCATTCAACTCCCTTAGTCCACTGATAGCGGAGGTCTTCCTCCTCTTCTATCTGACCCTAGCCCATCAGGTCTCATCAGCACTGGCTGTATTGTCTTCATCTGTGGCCTGGTAAGGCTGCACCTGCCTCAGGTGGAAGTGATTAAAGAGACAGTGCTGAGTTCTAGTTAGAGAGAGCTCCTGTTCTTTATGCTTCTTGATTTATTTATGTCTATTGCAATCTCTATTATTTCCTACCAACTGCTCTAGAAAACCAACTTCAGTTACTTATTCAAAATAATTAAGATCAGAAGCTCAATAAGATATTATTTTCTTTTTGCTAGAGCACTATTCTATGGATAAATAACTGAAATGTCAGTGAATGGGTGAAGTGAAAAGAAGCCATGGTACATCTTTACAAAGTGATATTATTTACTCTTTCAGAAGGTGAAAATATCACACTATTTCACATCATGTATGGACTTTGAGGACATTATATTAAGTGGAACAAATTAGTCACACCAGAAACTACATTAAAAATTTTTACTTATAATGCCAGACATCACGATGGCACACACCTGTAATCTCATCACTCAGGAGGCAGAGGCTGGCAGATCTCTGAGTTTGAGACCAACCTGGTCTACTAAATGAGTCTAGGACAGCCAAGACTACACACAGAAATCTTGTCTAAAGAAACAAATCAAAACAAAAAATCACTTATAGAAGGTAACTAAAACTGTCAGAATTATGAACAAAGAGAGTAGTGGTTTACAATGCCTGAGAAAGGGAGAAACGAGGAACAGCTACTCCCTAGATATGAACATCAAATTTATAAGATGAGAGGTTTGAGAGACCCATTACTTATTAGGAGGGAACCTATTGTCAGATCCATACTGCACACTGAGAACTCTGAATCTCCCATAAGGAAAAAAAGAAAAGAAAAAGAAATAGATGTAGCTGGAGAGATGGCTCAGCAGTTAAAAGCACTTGCACTTGCTATTTTTGCAGAGGACCTTTATTCGGTCCCAGAACCCATGTCTAGCAGATCACAATTGACTGTCACTCCAGTTTCAGGGAATTCAGTTTCCTCCTCTTGCCTCCACAGGTACCTGGACATAATGTACATACATACACTGAAGAACATACACATACATACACTTTAAATAAATTAATACATTCATACATATATACATACATAGATATATAAACATTTTTTTAAAAATCAGTAGATGTCAAAGATAAAAAATAGAGTGTTGACTGGAAAGGAATACAAATGTGCATTCTAGAGAAATAGTAATTTCTTAAACTACGAGCATACTACAAATCAGAAATATAATAATATATGCTTCAAATTAATAATATTTGTTACATGTAAAATCAGGATATAATACGCAATTGAGGGAAACTCTATAGGTTACATAAGTCTTACATAAACATTACATAAGCAAAATAATTACATATAAAGTATGAAAATCATTATGGAATCAATTCCTTATCTTTCTAGACATCCATAATATAATAGCTTCGTAAGTTTCTAATTATTATGAAAGAACTGAGTTATTAAAATACTTTTAATTATTGCTTTCCACAGCTTATATATACAGTCTTCTACTTAGCTAATGCAGTCTTACTAAACATTCTATTTATTTTTGTTTTTAGAATTGTAACAGTGAGTTAATAGACTCCTTCTTGACATATGTTAAAGTTAAAACACCTTGGAAAAAAGGCATTACCACATATATTCAATATTTAAAATATTCATTGCAAATAATTATTTATTTTGTGCATGTACACATGCATGTATGCACACATGAATGCTATGCTGCCTGTGTGGAGGGTATACAGCTAATTCTCTGCCCAGATTTGTGCATCAAGAGAGTGAAGTCAGGTCAGCAGGCATTGCAGCAAGTGCTTCTCCCTTCAAAGTGGTCTCAGGAGTCCAGTCCTTTTCTGAAGACAGCTAAGATGCTTCCAAACAAAATGCTTCCTTTTCAATGTGTTTGTTCAGCGTTCCTTTGCAAATAGGTTATTAAAATATAAATTATTCTCCATTTCTTCTAGTGAAAACAGCAAAATGTCTAGGTTTCCAGTGGTAAACTTTGGCAGAGAAAATGTAATTAGAATTTAGAAATAGCTTCAACACTTACAGAGTTGAGGCTGAAGGCTGCTACACAGGGAATGTGGGTTTTTGCTTTGTCTTCTTCTAGTTGCTGCATGATATTTTTTAAGCCATGAACACATATGTTGCATAGGCAGTGCAACACCAATGAGTCCCCTTGGGTTCTGCTGCTTTTTGGACAGCTGTGACGGTCAGTGTGAAATCCTCTCATGTCTCTGAGCAGAATGCCTTCTGCTGCTGTTCCCAGTTGCACCATTTAGCTACCGCTGAGCTGCTCCTAGATCTTTCTCTTCTCAGTATGGAAATGTAGATATACATTGGAGAGGCTAAGCCAAATGGGTAAACTCAGTATGAAGTACTCACCACTTTTTATGCTCTGATACCTCCCTTTTTCTGCAGGGACATTCTAATGTACTTGTCATTCTGGCCACATACTATCAGACCAATAGATTATTTTTCTTATGCCTAGAAGGAACTACTTCACCGCTTAGCCAGGGCAAACCATCAAGCCATATCTCATAAAATCTTACCATGGGTTTAAACTTTAATAACGTAAAGTCTGGCAATTTTTTCATTACCACAGTTTTTTTTGGGTTTTGTGTTTTTTGTTTTGTTTTGGGAAATTGCTTTTAAATCTGTAAGAACTATCCAAGTATTAAGGAACTTTTGGAAAGTTCAGAATAAAATATGAAGACCTATGAAAAATACATAGTATACAATTACTGATTAACTTTGGGGAAAATCCAGATTTGGGAATGGCATGCTGAGAACCTTCTCATCCAAGTTCCTCTTCTCCTGTCCTTTCTTTGAAAGTCTCTGGTTTCTTCATGACAAAGACTATAGACAATATAGACAATGCTATTTTACCCTTCCTCCAGTGGACCAGGTGGCTATAGCAAACATGTTCCACGGTGAATAATTATGAGGCTCTCAACACAGAGAATCATAGGCCCATCTCTTGGGCACTGTGCATGCTTAATAAACTGTGTAAAATTTCTTCACATTTACCAATATCAATAAGCCTCTTTGCATAAGCTCTAGATGTTTTTCGATATCTAGATGTGTTTTTACACCCTGACATTAATGAAGAAACTTCATTCAGCTCTCTCCTTCAAAGATCAAAGATACTGACTCAAGAAGATCCATTAGTGGTAAAAACCACATATCTCACAATCAAGTCTGCCAGCCCTTCTACTGAGCCCAGGAAGCAAAATATAGCTGATGTTATTTAAAGTTCCTTTCAAGAGGGTGTTTTTTTGTATTAAGTGGAAACTGACATGACTTATTTGGTTTATCTTTCTAAATTTTAACATGGAACACATTTATTTTATTTAAGAAAAATCATGTAAGAGTAGAGGTTAGATTTCTTAGTTGCAATGGTATTTATAGAAAAAATAAAAGGAAGTAAGAATGGAGAGGAGAAGCAAGGGAAGAAGAAAGCAAGGGAAGGAGGGAGAATGAATGCAGTGGTGCATGATAGCACGTGGTAGATTTTAAATCCAACAGTTGGGAGACAGAGACAGATATATCACTGATTCACAAAGCAAGTATTAAGACAGCCAGGCTACATAGAGAAACCCTGTCCCAAACAAAGAAATAAACAAACAAAACAATGGAAGGGAAGGAGGAAGTTGGAGAAAGAGATAGACCAGGAAGAGGGAAAAGGAAAAGAAAAAGGAGAATGAAAAGGAGAATATAAGACAGGGGAACTGTGTGGGCTTGGAAGGTGTTGTTGGGCAAACCTGCTTTTTGCCCAAGTTTATCCCATAACCAAAATTAAAGTCCCAATTACATGCCATTACACTAGAAATTATATTTGTATAGGAAATGTTGTCACCAGGCAAACATAGTCTGTAGTTCCTGCCTTTTATTTTTAGTGTTGGGAAACTCTAATTTTTATTTCAGACAAAATATTTGTAGCCCAGTTAGGAGCCCATGAAAGGACATTTTCAGACCTAGACTACAAAGCAAATAACTAATAATAGTGTCAGCATTTTAATGCTAAGGCATTCTCTTGAAGAAAATGGGAGAAAAATGAAGCCTGCATGAGAGATTCTATGAATCCCATTCTAGTTTTATTACCTTTTTGTTGTTATCCTGTCCAAAGCTTAACCGTACATCAGTATATGTTTTAATGTGATGGAAGTGAATAGCCTTGGGAGTGAAACCAGCGTCTTCCAATGTTTACCAGGATCTCTTAAATTATTTGGGTCTGTACTGTGCTCTGATATTGAACAAGGCAGCTCAGAAAAATTACAGTGAAATTGATTATTTTTAATCTTCAGCAATCAGTGAGAGGACTAGCTCCAAGAAGACCATGAACAATTTAGTGATAGCACAATTCATCTGATTGTGAAAATTTCCCAATTGGATGCAGTGTTTCAGACATTGAATGTCTTGCACCAGAATTCGTGCTTAAGTGACATCACAAAATCTGAATTTGAAACAAATGCCCTTAATGCAAAGCTTATCACCTTACATTTCTGGGTTTAAATGACATAGGTTTTAATTTATATTGACAGATTTTTATAACACCCCCAACTTAATACATGGGAAAACTGAGATTCAAACAACGTTAACCTGTCTGTATGGCTGCAATTGCTATGACGTCACATCCAGGACTCCTGACCACAGATGTGACACAGCAGTCACAGACACTCTCGGGGTGAGCTCCTTGGAACTAGAACACTTTAAAAAAATTTTTATTAATTACACTTTATTCACTTTGTATCTCCCCTGTAGTGCCCTCCTTCCTTCCCTCCCACACCCTCCCTTCCTCGCTCTACTCCATGCATGCCACTCCCAAAGTCCACTGATAGGGGAGGTCTTCTTTTCCTTTCTTCTGATCCTGGTCTTATCAGCTCTCATCAGGACTGACTGCATTGTCTTCTGTGGCCTGGAAAGGCTGCTCCTCCCTCAGGGTGAGGTGATCAAAGAGCAGGCCAATGAGTTCATGTCAGAGGCCGTACCTGTTTTCATTACTATGGAACCCACTTGGACACTGAACTGCCATGGGCTACATCTGTGCAGGGGTTCTAGGTTATCTCCATGTTGTGGTACATCTACACAATAGACTATTACTCAGCAATGAAAAACAAGGAAATCATGCAATTTGCAGGTAAATGGTGGGAACTGGAAATGATCATCCTGAGTGAGCTACCCAGAATCAGAAAGACACACACGGTATAGACTCACTCATATAGACATATAATATAGGATAAACCTACTAAAATCTGTACACCTAAAGAAACTTTTTTTAAATTTATTTATTTTTATCTCAGTCACAGGTTAGGTACTTTGAATCCCAGGCGTAGCCCCCTTCCTCATTCCCTCCTACC
>CM053753.1:871640-886803 GCA_028658305.1 Pachyuromys duprasi | reverse complement strand
CTGGGGGAGCCTGTTGAGACTTGGGGAGAACAAGAGCTCCACAAAGTCCAAACTGAGCAATGCACAGGGGTCTTGTATGAGACGGTTTCTACAATCAAGGACCATGTGTGGATGTGGCCTGGAACCCCCGCACAGATGGAGCCCATGATAGCTCGGTGTAGGACTGAAGACCCTATTCAGGGAAACAGGGACTGTTTCAGTCATGATCCTGATGGCTGACTCTTTGACCCTCCCCCATACAAGCCAGGGAGTGACAGACTGGCTAGATCCCAGGGGAGGACATTGCAGCCAGCCCTGAGGAGACAGGATAAGCTGGGTTTGGATGGAAGGGAAGGAGGTCCTCCCTTGTTGGTGCACTTGGAGGGGGTGGGGAGGAGAGAGATGAGGGAGGGAGTGGGAGGGTAGGAGGGACTGAGGGAGGGGGCTACGCCTGGGATTCAAAGTACCTAACCTGTGATTGAGATAAAAATAAATAAATTAAAAAAAAAAAAAGACTGCATGACTTCTGCCCAGGCCCTTCTGGCTGGTCACCTTCTGGTCTGGAGGCTTGGTTCCTCACTCTGTGCCAGAGGCTGAGTGTCCCAGTTTGAGATGTCAGCTGGGGGCACCATGCTCCGACTTGGGCTTGCTGCTAAGGGCTCTTTTCTGGACTGGAGGTTTGGTGCCTCTTTCTGGGCCAGGGGCTGTGCACCACGGTCTGAGATGGTATTTGGGGGCTCCTCAGTCTTGACCTGATACTGTGTGTCTCTGTCCGCGGTGGTGACTAGTGCCTCCACGGGGAGTGTGTCTGCCAGATGCAGCCTTGTCTGGGGAATGGAATCTGGGGCCTTCTCAGATTGGCCCGTAGACACACACACTCACAGTCTGGAGTGGTTGCAGGCATTGCGGATCAGTGTGTGCCCACTGTATGCAGGCCAGTCTGAAATGGTGCCCGGGGCCTTCTCAGTTTGGCCCGTGGACACACACAGAGAATGAGGTGGTTGCTGGCGGAGCGGATCGGTGTGTGCCTGCTGGATGCAGGCAGGTTGAAAAGGTACTGGGGGCCTTCTCAGTCTGGCTCGGAGACCCAGTCCGGACCAGTCTGGAATGGCAGCTGTTGGCGCCCAGGGCAGCTTCTCGTTCAGATCAGGGCTGGGCATCACCAGTCACCCGGAGTTTTTCCCAGGGAATAACTAGGTGTATCTAGAATTTTCCCACTTGATTTCCTCACCGTAGGAGTTCCGCTCACCTGGCAATTACAAATGCTGGTGTTTTAGGTCTCAGAGTTCAATCTCCTGGTCGCTGCATTATTACTGCTGTCCTACACCTCAGACACAGTGTCCTCTCATGGCAGCCCTCTTGGATCTCCCCATAAAAAGAAATCTTAAGAAAATATATGGCTTCACTCCCCCACCCAGATGTTGGCTCCACATTCTCAAATGTTGTAGAGTATTTAAGCGTGAAGTATTGTAGATACATCCATTAGAATTCATGCTCCTCTGTACAAAGCTGAAAGAAATTCTCAGTGGTTACTTATGCTGTTCACAATTTTAGTACACCATGCCAGGTGACTCCTGAACCTATACATAGAAAAAAGCCTAGGGAGCAACTCTAGACAGCAAAAATTGAAGTAAAGATGGAAAGACCTCCAATGCTCACGGATTGGTAGGATTAACATAGTGAAAATGGCCATGCTGCCAAAAGATTCAATGTAATTCCCATCAAAATACCTTCACAATTCTTCACAGACCTTGAAAGCAAAATTCTCAACTTCATATGGAGAAACAAAAAACCCAGAATTTCCAAAACGAGCCTGTACAACAACAGATCATCTAGAGGTATCTCCATCCCTGACCTAGCTGTACTACAGAGCAATAGTAATAAAAACTGCATGGTATTGGCATAGAAACTGAATAGTGGATCAATGGAACTGAATAGAAGACCCAGAAATGAACCCACACACATATGAAAACTTGATTTTTGACAAAGAAACCAAAACCATTCATTGGAAAAAAGACAGCATCTTCAACAAATGTTGCTGGTCCAACCGGATATCTATATTCAGAAAAATGAAAATAACCTAACCTGTGATTAATATAAAAATAAATAAGTTACATTCAAAAAACAAATAAACTTTAAAAAAAGAAAAATGAAAGTAGACCCGTATTTATCACCCTGCACAAAACTGAAGTCCAAGTGGATCAAAGACCTGATCATAAAACCAGACACACTAAACCGGCTAGAAGAAAAAGTGGGGAAGACCTTAGAACTCATTGGCACAGGAGACTACTTCTTGAATAGAACACCAACAGCACAGGCTCTAAGATCAACAGTCAATAAATGGGACCTCATAAAACTGAAAAGCTTCTGAAGAAGAAAAGGACACTGTCATCAAAACAAAACCGCAGCCTACAGATGGAAAGGATCTTTACCAATCCTACATTTGACAATATATATATATAAGGAACTCAAGAAGTTAAAAAAACAACAAATCAAGTAATCCAATTAAAAAATGGGGTATGGAGCTAAAAAGAGAACTCTCTGTAGAGGATTGTAGAATGGCAGAAAAACACTTAAAGAAATGCTCAACGTCCTTAGCCATCAGGGAGATGCAAATCAAAACGAACCTGAGATTTCACCTTACACCTGTCAGAATGGCTAAGATAAAAAACTCAAGTGACAACACATGTTGGAGAGATTGTAGAGAAAGGGGAAGCCTCCTCCATTGCTGGTGGGAATGGAAACTTGTACAACCACCCTGGAAATCAATTTGGCGCTTTCTTAGACAATTAGGACTAGTGATTCCTAAAGACCTAGCTACACCACTCTTAGGCATATATCCAAAAGATGCTCAAGTACACATCAAGGATATTTGCTCAACCATGTTCGTATCTGCTTTATTCATAATAGTCAGAACCTGAAAACAACCCAGATGTCCCTCAGTTGAGGAATGGATACAGAAATTATGGTACTTTTACACAATGGAATACTACTCAACAATTAATAAAGAGGAAATCATGAAATTCGCAGTCAAATGGTGGGAACTGGAAAGGATCATCCTGAGTGAGGTATCTCAAAAGCAGAAAGAAACACATGCTATATACTCACTTATATAGAGCTATAGGATAGAATTGACATGCTGAAATCTATACACCTATGGAAGATAAGCAAGAAGGAGTACCCAGAGTGGGATGATCAATCCTCACTTAGATGGACAAACGGGATGGACATTCAATGTAGGAGAAAACAAGCAACAGGACAGGAGCCTTCCACATAGGGCCTCTGAAAGACTCTACCTAGCAATGTATCAAAGCAGATATTAAGACTCACAACCAAGCCTTCGGCAGAATGCAGGGAATCATATGAAAGATGGGGGAGACTTGGTGAAGACAAGAGCTCCACAAAGACCAAATAGATCAGGGCACAGGGGTCTTTTATGAGACTGTTTCTCCAACCAAGTACTGTGTATGGATATAACCTAGAACCCCTGCTCAGATGTGGCCCATAGTAGCTCAGTATCCAACTGAGTACCCTAGTAAGGGGAACAGGTACTATTTCTGTCATGAACTCAATGGCTGGCTCTTCAAGCCCCCCCCCCACCTCCGAGAGAAGAGCAGCCTAGCTAGATCCCAGAAGAGGACATTGCAGCCAGCCCTGAAGAGACATGATAAGTTAGGGTCAGATGAAAGGGGAGGAGGTCCTTCCTTATCAGTGGACTTGGAAGGGGGCAGGGAGGAGATGAGGGAGGGATGGAGAGAGTGGGAGGGGGCTACCACTGGGATACAAAGTACCTAACCTGTGATTAATATAAAAATAAATAAATTACTTAAAAAACTTGAAGTGATAAAGGTTAGGTATAGGTCAGGCCTTTAATTACTGGTATTTGATTTCTTAGGATTGAGTTTTCCCAATGTAGTAATTTTTTGATTTGGGGGGTTTTTTGTTTTTGTTTTGGATATGGTCGAAATAATGACTGCTCATGCCTGGCTCTGGACTGAAGGAAAATAGCACAGAGTTCATTGGAGTTGACCTGTAATATTGAGAGAAAGGCAAATCTCTTTTCTTATAGGCTACTAGGAGTGTTGGGCTCCTGGTTGTCATAGAGAAATCTAACCCATCTTGACTACTAGATGTTCTTCTATTTGCGTTTGTCTTAAGTAATAATTATACCAAGGGAATTATTTGCCCTTTAGTACTTAATGTGGGCTTATATAAGTGAAGGATTTTGGAATAATAGCAAGTAGCTTCCACAGAACATGGTTTTAGTCATATCTCATGATGAAATTGTAATACAGTGGAATTTAACTGTTGTTACTGATGTTAAATTATCTAGCAATTCCCAAGAATTTCATAGTAAATTAAAAACCTACATTTAAATTTAGGTTTATTTCCTGATTTTTTAATGATTTCTTGCATTAGAAAATTGAAATAATGATCTGATTTCAGAAATGTTATGTATTTATATGGCCAAGGCTCTGGCTTTGAAACAGAACACCAGACATAGACTGTTGAATAGTACTTGGGAGCTCTCTGACCTTCAAAAAAAAAAAAAAAAAGGAAAAGACTAACTTTGTTTAGCTCCAGTTGACTAACCTATATGCTAGGAGTAATAATTTCTATGCATTTTGATAATTGATTTGTTTTAAAGTTGGACTATTGGAGTTGTTTTTATTGACTTGTTTCATTTTTGTAAGAGATTCTGGTTATTAAATCCTCAACAAATGGTAATTTTCAGGTACTATCATTCTGTGGCCTAAGTTATCGCTCTGTGAATTTTTTCCCCTTGGAGCAGAAGCTTATAATTTTGATGTTCCTTTTCTTTATTTTGTGTTTGTTTCATGTATTTCATGTTTCTTATCCAAAACATCTGTCTGTATCAATACTTTGAAGCATCCCCTCTCTTATTATTCTTCCAAAAATATTCTTTCTGGAAATTGAAACATATGCTTCTAAAATTCCTATGGAATCACAAAAACCATGGTAGTCAGGGTAGTGCTAAGAAAGAAGATCAGGGCTGAGGGTGTACTATCTGACTTGTGAGTATGCTGTAGATCTACTGAACCAAATCAACATGGTGCTGACAAACAGACTCATATATAAACTAACAAGATAAAATATGGGACACATAAATAAACTGATGCATTTAGAGACAAAGAGGCAACAACAGCAATTAGAGACAAAATATTTTTCCAGAGAAACAAGGTATGTATATGCCTAAAGAAGAAACTAAGTGTTTGTCTTTCACCAGAATCAAAATTCAGTTTAAAAATGATAAAAGACCTACATTCACAGCTGAAGACTACAAAACTACAGGGGAAAAACATTAAATATTTTTCAAATAAGTGTTATATCCATCTTTTAAAAGTTTCCTGTTGCTGCTTATAGATATAACACAATTAGCCCAAAATAGGAAAAAGAAGAGATTGAGATTCAGCTGGAGTATTCCTGGTTGCAGCCTCCCAAGAAATGTAAAAAGGTTGTGTTTAGAATAGGGTCAGCAAATTATATATTATATAATATGTATATAATATATAATATATAATTTTTGTCTTCCTGTGTATGGAAGACAAAAATCAGCAAGATTCTGTGAAATACTACATGAAGTTTTCATTTTAGCATCTAGAACTGAAATGATATGGTTTTTTTTTTTTCAGTTATGTTCCTTTCTTACTACAGTGGGAACATCAAGCAGCTGTGGTAGAGGCTCTATATAAGGCTAAAATACTTGCTGTCTAGATCCTTCTAAAAAGTGGTCTGGGATGCAGATTTGACCTTTTCTATATCTAGGTTTTATACCATAGTTCTACTACAGTCTTTGGCAGTGTCTCTGAACCATGAAATTCATTCTCCCAGATGTCACTTCACTTTCATAGACCTTCTAGTTGTAGCTTTAATGTGCAGAACTATAAAAGTATTTACAATGCAGGCTTTGGTAGGTAAGAATTGCAGGAGCATAGCTAGCGAACAACAGATCATTGATAAAGTATTTGAACGTGTAGTTGGAAAAGTGATTCTAACATAGCTTATCACCTGTTCATATTTGTGTCTATCTTTGGTCACCCTCTTCTAAATGACATTAACTTTGTTTATGGGCTAAAGCTTGGTTTGAAGAGCTAACATAGTAAACAACTAATAGCACAATCCTATTTTTTTCATTCTAATTTGCATTCATCATCTATAATTAAAAGTTTTTCAGAACTTGTTGTTACAATGTAGTTAATAAAAAATAACTGAGTACATAAATACAAGGACTGAATACATTTATTCCTTACTATCTGTCCTTCACAGTCTTCCTGATATCCTGATCCAAAGGGGTTACAGGACCCAATTAATATATTTAAAATACACCCACATGTTTTTCAATGAGTGCTTAAGGAATGTAATCTCAGAATATAAAGGTGAGTGGGATATTTAGTAGGAAAAAGTTGTTTTTAATCCTGTAAAAACATATTTTGCTTTTCTAAAAATGATGCACCATTACTAACTAATGAAAGGAATATGGAAAACTGGAACTCTCTGTAACAGTGCAACTTCAATATCATTTCTATTTTGACATAAAACTTCAAGCTGCATACCTCAATTTGCAAATTTTCCAGCTGTTCACATTAGTATATATGCTAGTATTTGTTAGCTATGCTTTTTAATTTGATGAGCATATATGTTTGTGTTTAGATCTTGTAGATTAGATTCACTCAAATCCACCTTTAAAATCTCATGGTATTTTTCTCTGTCCTAAGAATACATTACTCAACTCTGGAGTTTTTCAAGACAACGTATGTTCTCTAAACAGTTTTCTAGAGTGAAACAAAATCTAGGAAAATGTTAAAACAAAAGGATTGTTAGCAAATCTGTATACATTCAAACAGTATCTCTTTTTTTGCTTTTTTATCTTTTCCTTTTTTTAATTTTAATTTTTATCAATTACAATTTTTTCACTTTGTATCCCCCCTGTAGCTCCCTCCCTTCTCCCATCCCAATCCCAACCTCCCTTCCCCTTCTCCACCCATGTCCCTCCCTCAGTGCCCTGATACAGGAGGTCTTCCTCCCTTCCTTCTGATCCTAGTCTATCAGGTCTCATCAGGAGTGGCTGCATTGTCTTCCTCTGTGGCCTGGTAAGGCTGCTGCCCCCTCAGGGTGAGGTGATCAAAGAGCAGGACAATCAGTTCATATCACAGACAGTCCCTATTCCCATTACTATGGAATCCATTTGGACACTGAACTGCCATGGGCTACATCTATGTAAGGGTTCTAAGTTATCTCCATGAATGGTCCTTGGTTGGAGTATCAGTCTCAGAAAAGACCCCTGTGCCCAGATATTTTGGTTCTGTTGCTCTACTTGTGGAGCTCCTGTCTTCTCCAGGTCTTACTATTTCCCCATTCTTTCATAAGATTCCCTGTACTCTGCCCAAAAGTTAGCCATAAGCCTCAGCATCTGCTTTGATACTCTGCAGGGTAGATCATTTCAGATGCCCTCTGTGGCAGGTTCCTGTACTGTTCCCTCAAACATTATCTGTTAACGTGGGACTCAGAGACATCTATTTTGTGTCTTTTTTTTTTCAAATTCTAAAAAAGAAAAGTATAAATTCCTTCATAGGTATTATATATCCTTCTTGGTTTTTGAGCATGTCTTGTCTTCTGGTCAGTTTTTACTTATCATATTACTTTTAGTAGGTTTGGATTTGAACACAGAGCTTCCCATTAATATGCATTTGTTTAAGGCCATGACATATGGCTAATGAGCTGGCAGAATCACTGGGGCAGAAGTGTGCTCAGCACTTACTAGACCAGTCTGTGACACAGAAAATCTGAAAGTATATGCAATCAGAAATATGACTGAATAACTGGTATGTGGGTCCTTTTCCTGTTTGATGTAATAAGTGGAGCAAGAAAAGAACTGAAATCTCCGTTAATGATCCAAATTTGAGGACCACACCACTTTCCCGATAGGCTTATATTTCTCTTGATCTTACCCAATAACGTGCATGCAAACATGGCAAAGTGCATCTTCCAGTCACAAAGACATTGTCGTGGGGCCACAACATTAAGTTCTGGGAGATTTTTCTTGCTTTGGGAAGAATTACGCATGGCTTTGACCATCCACAAGAATGCATGGTGACCTGCTAAATACACAGTAATTTATTTCACATGTCAGGAGTGAGAAACAAAAATTTTAAAATTAATATTAAAAAGAAACAGTAAGGAGGGAGATGAGGGAGGGAGTGGGAGGATGGGAGGGAATGAGGGAGGAGGCTAAGCCTGGGATGCAAAGTACCTAACCTGTGATTGATATAAAAATAAATAAATTTAAAAAAAAGAAACAGTAAGAAACAAACTTTATGGTGATGTGTTGACTTTCAGAATAATGCTATAAGAATCCTTTATTTTATTGAATAATTTAAATAAAAGTGAATGAAAATAATTTAATCAGATAGGGTTGATTAATGTAATTTTATCTTAAAATGATTAAACAGAAGAAAACTAACTTATGAATTTAAAGGACAGAAGAGTAAGCAGAAGGTAAACTACTCTAAAATCATGGTTTTTTAAGTGTATTTTTTAAGTTTTGATGATAATACACACACTCATTAAAGAGGGAGTGTTTTTTCTTTTTATTTCTCCAAGGGATTTCACTAAGCCTGAACCAGGACATGGTCTTACTAGGCAAGGATTTTATCACTGAGCTCTACCAGCTGTGGTATAGTACATTTCAATGTCAAATCATTTTGGATCCTTGAAACAAATTTACTGCTCATTTTTCATAAGATATTTTGTGTTTTCTTTCCTCTCTACTGTGGAATTTTAGGGGGTAGAATGATTTCAGCTCTAAGTGAGACAGAGTCCTGGAGTTAAATTTTGAAAGGAATGCTATATCACAGGAGAAAGGGCATTCCAGGAAGCAAAGGAGGAGAATTTGCTAAGTAAAATGTTTCGACAGTTACTGAATGGTGCCTCTAAAATCAACCCTGGGTGTTGACTTGTTTTGAAAGGAAACAACAAAGAAGCATTTCCTTTCATGCCTAACTTAAGTCCAAGTCTCATTGTGTACATAAATTTTGAAGTCTTAGAATATTCCTTATTTATTTTTCTTTATTTTGATCCCAAATACTCGTTTTTAACAGGATATTTCCCTAACCAGCCTTGAATGCTGTCTTATGTGATGGAATCCGTTGATGAAGGTGGGTGAATATATTTGGATGAATGGCACAAATGCTTTCCTTCTGATTCATTTCTAGGCAATGGCAAATATGGTTACGGCTATTTTTGTAGCCCATAACATCCCAGAAGTACAAAGTTTCTTTGTAGAATTTACGTAAAATTTCCAGACACTAACAATTGCCAAGGAAAAAGCAATCAAAACATGAAACACTTACTTCAAGTTTGAGAGGCACATTTCACAATTCTGAGAATGAAGATACTCTGAGCAAAAACTTGGTCAGCTTTCAACCTCACTGTGGACAGACAGGAGCCAAGATGCAAAGAAGGAAAGCAAACAAATGTTGGGTAAGATTGCCTAAGCAAATAGAGTTTGGGCTACAGAATTAAGTCAACATCAATGTTAGAACAAAGATATTGAGGCTTTTTGTAGCGTTTCTCGGAAGTGTCAACTAAGATAAGCACAAGACCATCAGATACTCTGGAGGTGGCCATAGCACAGTCAGTGCTGATAGGGCAAATCAGCCCTATAGATTTAGTCAAACAACTCAATGAAATCACCTGCTTGAACATGTAAACTACAAAGCATGTCTATATTATTAGGTATGAACACAGTAGCAACAGTGTCTGTTAGAAGAGCATTCATGCGTATTTCTCAGACAATAATAATGGGTTACAATCAGTTATATTAGAACTATTACTAGAAATTATCCCAAAAAATTTTACAATATATCCTCTGAAAATTTTAATTTATGGTGCTCTCACCATAAATGACCAAAATTATATTCTCACAACATAACACATATCATACCATAATGTTGAAATGTCTTTTTCTTTATCTTGCTGTTCATAATATTCAAGGTTTTAACTATAATCCATATATATGCCGATGTCAGAGCACAACCTTCCTCACTAATCTATCTCCTGCTGTTCTTTCTTTAAGCCATGACACTGGCTACGTTGGGGTTTGAAAAACACCCAAGATTTGTTTTTAAAAATCCTGGATCTTTATATCTGTTGAAACTTCCATAAAGAAAACGTCCTTCTCTTAATGACTATGAAAAAGCTTTCTGTTTCAAAGACCTTCCCTGACCAGCTCTGATTAGTCATTCTGTGCCTTACCTATTTTCTTGTTTCTATTGTTTTTATGTATATATAGAATGTAGCAGTTATTGAAATTATATTGTTTTGAGATGTTTTTAAATATTTATGTCTTCCTCTTGAAACACAAGTTTCATGAGGCTGAATTCTACAGTGTATACAGAATGATGCCTTGTTTCACAAAGCTGACATTCTGACAATGTTCCACGAACATAGTCAACGTTATTTCATATGACAATAAGAGCGTTGGAGAAGTGATGGAGAAGCGAAAGATCATTTTTCGTAATCTAGGTAGCATCGCTGTCATAGGAAGGAGAGAGTGTCACCACCAATAAAAGGAGACATGCAGGTGGAATCAAAGATTGCACTTGTGTGCTGTGAACACAGAGTGGAAAAAGAATTTGAAAATATAAAGTGGCACAGGAAACTACCTTTCTCCTCTATCCTCCAGAATATATCAGCATTGGCCATACCTTGAATTTAAACCAGTGCAACTAATTCCAACTAATAAAAGTGAACTTGCTTTGCTCTTTTCTGAATCTATCTGTAGCAATTCCACATGTAGTCAGTTGTATTAATTACTTTTCTGTTGGTGTGGCAAATAACTGACAGAAACTGTCTATGGAATTTACTCTGGCTTACAATTTTACAGGCATCCATCGATGGGCATGAATCTCAATCTGTCATGAGCAAAACATCATTAGAGTCACAGTATGGAGGAGGAACCTCACCTCACTGAAGATAGAAAGTAGGGAGCAGAAGCAACAGGAAACAGAAGCAGAAGAACAGGAAGCAGACAGAGTATTATAAAGCTCCAAGGAAATGTCTACACTGTTCTACATCATCGAATTTTCCTTGAGGATGGCTTCAACCACACATGCACCCGAATGCTTTATTCACCTCTAAAACATTATATAACTCAGCAAGATTAACTATCAAAGGAATAAAAAATATTGACAGAATAATGAATGATAAACCATACTCAGGAACTCGTATATGTGAAAGGATTTAGGTTATAGATGAATAGTTTTATAGTTGTTACTCTTATTTATTTTAAAATCCATGGCACCTTCCTCATTGATTTTGTTTATTTTTATTTTAATGTTTTTATTGTACTATTTATTGTTTATCCCTAAGACCTCATGTTAATATCATTATAGCAATATAAAATACCCTTCCAACTTTTAAATTTTCCAGTCTCCAAATATTAAAACACCTTAACCATTCAATTTCTTTAAAATACTCAAAGTCTTTGCAAATTTTCTAAGTCTCTCTAAAAATCCGAAGTCACTTATCTTTGGGCTCCTGTAAATAAAAAATAAGTTACAATCTTCTTATTGTAAGAGGGAAGTACCAGCATAAAATATAATTAGAGCAAAGCAAAACCAAAACCAATAATATGAATAAATCTTGTAGCTCAGTGTCTAACATCTGAGATTAATTTATGATCTTCTGAGCTCCAAAGAGCTTGGGCTATGCAAATTCTCAAGCTCTGCCATTCACAGCCCATGTAGCTTTTGTCTCATAGACTCAGGCTGAGTCCACTGTCCACAATTGCTGTCCTTGGTGGTTTTCCCACTATCTTGGCATCTCCAGTGTACCAGTCTCCACAGACTGCACCTTTTCCAACTGCCTCTGGCCTCTTTTCGCGAACTCTGACCCTGCCAATGATGATGATCCCCAGCCTCTCTTTATGACCCCCTCAATTCTGCGGCATCTGCTGCAACTGACATTGCACCTTCACCAACGGCCTCTCACTATAACAAGCCCCTGATGCACTCCATGGTCTCATTATTCCTTCAAACCAGCACCGCCATATGGGAGACTCTTACACATCTTACACATCATCAAGTTCAACTTGCAGCATTAGGTGCAGCACCTGTACCCCTGGGCCACAGGTTTCTGTGTACTGACCCTGAGAAAGTACTCTCAGAAATTTTCGCCTCAATGATGACAGTCTCTCATGAATTACAGCTCATTTCTTACCCCCAGCTGACCAATATCAATTGTTACAATAAGTCAGATATATCCAATATACCAGCTGAATAGAGTCTTAGCTTCTCTTGAAGATCCACGAGCCAGAACTGTATCCTAGGCTCTGCTCTCAGCACTGTCTTCAAAGTTCCCACCACATCTCAGTAAGCTGTGAACACTTAAAGGTTTTGTTTGTTTGCTTTGTGGTTTGGGTTTTTTTTTTTTTTTTTAGCACAAAGTTCCAAAATCCTTCATACTTCTTTCGAAAGCATTGTAGTCAAGTCTGTCGCAGCAATGATCCACCATCCTGGTACTGATTTCTATCCTGACTTGCTGTATATTGCTGTGATAAAGACCATGATCAATCATAACTTGGGAAGGAAAAGATTTATTTAATATCAATGATTACAGTTCCTATGAAGGGTAGTGAGAGCAGGAATTAAAGACAGGAACTGAAGCAGAGATCATGGAAGAACTCTCCTTACTGGCTTGATTCTCACGGCTTATATAGCATGCTTTTTTATATAACCCAAGACTGCCTGCCCAGGGATTGTACTGCTCACGCTTTGTTAGACCCTCCCACATCATTCATTAATCGTGAAAACGTCCCACAGATTTACCTACAGTCTAATCAAATGGAGGAGTTTTCTCAATTGAAGTTTTCTCTTCCTAGATGACACTGCCTTGTGTCAAGGTTCCTAAAAATTTCACCAGCAAAGTCCAAGACAATGGCTTGTAACAAAATCTACTCCAGGGAAGACGGTCTGTGCCCACAGTGTCACCACCTCACCTCCCCACCCCTGCTGCCTCCAAGGGCTATCTAAATAGAGAAAAGTATGAACTACAAAATCAGCCTTTCTTTTTCCCTGAGCCACATATTTAACCAGGGAAAAGAATGCTTCGAAAGAATTAGAAACTGCATTTGAATGAGACTTGTGTCATTTGTGTTTTGTAGTTGGTTTTGGTGTGTTTTGTTTTTGGAGTTGTTACCCTTAGGGGAATCATTCTTTTGTAATTTTCCCTCCTTCAGCTTTCCAAAGTGCTGGGAGTGCTTCAAATGGAGGCATTTAATTATATTACTATAAGAGGGCACTGGTGTGATTAGTAATCTTCCCTTATGAATTTTGAATGAGTCATAGCTGCCTCATGAAGGAGCCTAGTCCAAATGGCTTTTACTGATGCATTCACATTATCATGCCCAAGTCAGCAAGGTGCTTGCTTTCAGAGACACTGCTCTCCCAACTTGCCAACTGCTCCCTTAAAAGATATCTGAAGGGGCCTGCAAGATGTCTCAGTATGCAGACACCTGCTACTGACCCTGACCATCAAAATCTTATCCCTGAAACTCACAGGGTAGAAAGGAGAGAGGCAGTTTCTAAAGTTATCTTCTGACCTTCACACTCAAATTCTTAGGTAGGTACACACAAGCATTCACAAACACACACACACACCTGAATACATTAAACACACAAGAATGTCATAATAAAACTGTTTGAAGGAGCTTTAATAAACTACAATTCTGTGAAACCGGTGTACCAGTCCAATTAAGCACAGATACACACACACATATGTGTGAGTTTGTGTTTATATGTACTGAGGCTCAGCAGATGAGTTGAGGGTGTGTTAAGATAAAGTAGACAATATTCAAGGAGGCTGTATTATTTAGCAGAAGCCCTATCAAATTCTGAGATGAAAAGAGCCAAGATGGCTGCCACAAGAGGACACTGTGTCTGAGGAGTAGGACAGCAGAAACAACGCAGCGACCAGGACACTGATCTCTGGGACCTAAAACACCAGCATTTGTGATTGCCAGGTGAGCAGAACTCCTACGGAAAGAAAATCAAGTGGGAAAATCCTAGGGACACCCAGTTATTCCCTGGAAAAAACTCTGGGTGACCAGCAGCACACAGCCCTGATCTGAATGAGCAGCCGAACTGGGCACCAACAGCCGTCATACCAGACTGGGTCACACAGTCTCCGGACCAGACTGAGGAGGACCCGGGTACCATTTTGACTGACCTGCATACTGCGGGCACACAGTGCCCAGCTCCTCCAGCAAACACCTCAGTCCGTGTCTGTGTCCATGGTCCAATCTGAGAAAGACCCGGGTTCTGTTTCAACCAGCAGGCACACGGCAGGCACACACCGATCGCCTTTGCCGACAACCACCTCAGTCTGTGTGTGTGTGTGTGTGTGTGTGTGTGTGTGTGTGTGTGTGTGTATGTGTGTGTGTGTACACGGGGCAGACTGAGAGGGCCTAGGGGACCATTTTGACCAACCTGCACACCGCTGGCACACACTGCTCGGGTCCGCCAGCAACCACCTCAGTCCCTGTGTGAGTCCATGGGCCAGTCTGAGAAGGAACCGGGTTCTGTTTCAACTGGCAGGCATAAGGCAGGCACACACCTATTGCCTCCACCAGCAACCACCTCAGTCCGTGTGTGTGTGTGTGTGTGTGTGTGTGTGTGTGTGTGTATACGGGCCAGACTGAGAGGGCCTTGGGTAGCATTGTGATCGGCCTGCATCCTGCGGGCACACACAGCTCAGGTCCGCCAACAGCCACCTCAGTCCCTGTGAGTGTCCACAGGCCACACTGAGAAAGCTGCAGGCACCATTGTAGATGGGCCTGCATAGAGCGGGTGCACACTGCTCAGCAATGCCTGCATCCACTCCAGACCAAGTGTGTGTGCCCCAAATATCATCTCAGACTTTGGGGCACAGTCCCTGGCCCAGAAAGGGGAGCCAAGTCTCCAGTCCAGAGGAGAGCCCTTAGCAGCAAGCCCAGGGCAGAGCTCAGAGCCCCCAGCTGACATCTCAAACAGGAACACTCAGGCTCTAGCACAGAGTGAGGAGCCAAGCCTCCAGACCGGAGGGTGACCAGCCTGCAGTGCTCACAGCTTCTAGCACAGAGCAAGAAGCTGGGCACACAGAGCCCACAACAGAGTTCAACTGAGAC
>CM053753.1:852417-871140 GCA_028658305.1 Pachyuromys duprasi | reverse complement strand
CAGCAATTAAAAAGGAAGAAATCATGAAATTCGCAGGCAAATGGTGGGACCTGGAAACGATCATCCTAAGTGAGGTATCCCAAAAGCAGAAAGAAACATATGGTATATACTCACTTATATATACCTATAGGATAGGAAGGTCATGTTGAAATTTAGACACCTAGGGAAGATATACAAGAAGGAGGACCCAGGTGGGTATGATCACTGCTCGTTTAGATTAACAAATGGGATGGACATTGAATGGAGGAGAAAACATGCAACAGGACAGGAGCATACCAAAGAGGACCTCTGAAAGAATCAATATAGCAATGTATCAAAGCAGATATTAAGACTCACAATCAAGCCTTTGGCAGAGGGCCGGAAATAATGATAAAAATAATGGAAGTTAGTAAGACTTGGGGAGAACAAGAGCTCTACAAGGACCAAACTGAGCAGGGCACAGGGGTCTTTTATGAGACAGTTTCTCCAACAAAGGACCATGTATGGATATGGCCTAGAACCCCTGCTCAGATGTGGCCCATGATAGCTCAGTGTCGATCTGAATACCCTAGTAAGGGAAACAGGGACTGTTTCAGTCATGAACTTGATGGCTGTCTCTTTGACCCTCCCCCATACATGCCAGAGAATAACAGCCTGGCTAGATCCCAAGGGAGGACATTGCAGCCAACCCTGAGGAGACAAGATGAGCTGGGGTTGGATGGAAAGGGAGGAGGTCCTCCCCTGTTGGTGGACTTGGAGGTGTTTGGGAGGAGATGAGGGAGGGGTTGAGAGGGTGGAAGGGAATGAGGGAGGGGGCTATGCCTGGGATGCAAAGTACCTAACCTGTGATTGATATAAAAATAAATAAATTACATTTTAAAAAAAAGAAAAAAAATTCTGAGATGAGTGTGATTATGACTGGCAGTGGTTGTGATAGAGCTGAAGGCAATGAAGAGATACAGGTGGGTTCAAGGTGTGTCACATTCCTTACCAGAGTTTCATGCTCACAAGTACACAATGTTGCTATGAATCTTTCTGTTTTTGTTATACAATTCATTTTTATTCATTTATAGATATGGATTTAGGGCCTCCCACTTTCATGTACACCCCAGGTTGCCCTCACATTCATTACACTCCTAATTAGGCCTCCTGAATAGAATGGAGATGGTGTTATTGGAATATCTGCATTACAGATATTCTGTGGAAACAGAATCAGAAGCTGGCAGAGCCAGATGACACAGATGTACAGCTACAGAATTGCAGCACTGACCTCTGCACTCTGGTGCTGTGGCCTCCCAGACTTCATGGTGACCTCTGCAGAAGAGAATTTTGTGAACATGCACACTCCTGCCCTGTGGGAAAGTTTTTTCTCATTCTCCTGACAAACCATTCCTCCTATTTTATTCATTGCCAGGTGTCACTGGCTTGCTCTACAGTTGTTTTCTGTTGTATAAACACTCAATCTACTAAGACACAGTAGAACTTGAGCAATAAATCTTCACCATCCTCAGTAGAACTGTGTTCTATGAGATTGCTGCTATCTGAGACCTTACCTGGGTTTGGCTTCTGTCTATGTGGACAGTGGTAGATGTTCCCTACATCACCCAAAGACAGAAATGTGCGTGCAGGGAGACTCTTGCTAAACCTATTCCCTATCCTTTGAAGTATTTATATACTTTTAAATGCATCGTCCTCTGTCATATCAGGTATTTTTCCCATCTAATGTCACCTATGAAATGATGCTACTTGTGTGCGTGGATTAATAATCTACCAATACGCAAACAAGGCCACTCTATACGACATACAAAGTTGTACTCACATAGCTCACAATAAGACCACAAGGAGGTAGTGGCATAGGCAATTTTTTATATATGTACAGATATGATTTTTCTTTTGGAATATTCTTAATTTTAATTTTTTCTTCACAGTTTACTCATTACAAATCCTGATTGAAACCCCTTCCGTCAGTTCTCCTCAATGCCACCCTCCCTCCCTTTTTCTCCCATCCCCTTCTCCTCCTCCACTGAAAGGGGGAGTTCTCCACCATTGTTATCACCCATAGATTGTTAAGTCTCATAGGGACTGCCTGGATCTTTTTCTTCTGTGGGCTGATAAGGCTGCATCATCAGGGGCTGATGATCAGAGAGCAGACAACTGAGCTCATGATAAAAGCAGCCCCTGCTCCCCTCACTCAAAGATCCACATGGAGACTGAGCTGCCAATCAGCTGCATTTGAGCAGGGGGTCTAGGTCCTCTCCATGCATGGTTTTCCCTTGGTGCCTCAGTCTCTGCAAGATCCCCTGGGCTCAGATCCTTTAGCTTTTCTTGCCCCTTCTCCCCCATGTCCCTCTGTTTGCCCCCCTTCTTCCATAAGACTTCCTGCGCTCTGCCTAAAGTTCAGCCATGAGTCTCAGCATAGCTTCCATCCCCTGTTTGTGTGTGGGGGGGTCCTTTCAGAGGACCCTATGTAGTAGGCTCCAATCTTGTTTCTTCTCTTCTACCCTTTCTAGTGCCTATCCGTTTGCCATTCTGAGTGAGATTTAAGCATCCTCCCTAAGGTCCTCCTTAGTGTTTAGCTTCTTTAGGTCTGTAGATTTTACTGTTTATCTTATATTACACTGCTAATATCTACTTATAAGTGAGTGTTTACCATGCCTATTTTTCTGTTTCGGGTTACCTCATTCAGGATGATCTCCTTTAGCCACAAAAAAACAAAGTATCGTGGTGTAACTCTAACCAAACAAGTCAAAGACTTGTATGAAAAAAAAAAAAACAAAAAAACTTCAAGTCTCTGAAGGAAGAAATTGAAGAAGATCCAGAAGATGGAAAGATCTCCCATGCTCATGGCTCAGTAGGATTAACAGTAAAAGTGGCTATTTTACCAAAACCAATCTACAGATTCAAAACAATTGCCATCAAATTTCCAACACAATTCTTTACAGACCTTGAAAGAAAAATTCTCAACTTCATATGGAATAACAAGAAACCCAGAATTGCTAAAACAATCTTCTACAATAAAAGATGTTCTGGAGGTAGCTCCATCCTGAGCTCAAGCTATACTATAGAGCAAGAATAAGAAAAACTGCATTGTACTGGTATATATGATTTTTTCAAATAATAAAAATGGTTTTAAATGATACATATTTAGATGAGGCAGATATGCAAGCATTCATGTGAATGTTTGTGTACTCAAAGAAAAACACTCTTTTTTATTGATTTATTATTATAACTTATTTACTTTTATCCTGGCTGTAGCCCCCTCCCTCATCTCCCGCTCTCCTTCCCTTTTATCCTCATATGCCCCTCCCCTAACACCCATTTATAACTTGGAGAAGAATGTTTCAAGTTTCACTTTCTTGGATACTCTTATTAGTTACTTTTCTGTTGCTGTGCTGAAACACCATGTCCAATGGTATATTAAGGAAGAAATAGTTTATTTTGGTTTATAGCTCCAGATGGATAAGATTCCACCATGGCTTTGTGGAGGCATGGTAGTATGTTCCAAAGAGTAGTAATAGTAATACCTGAACAAATGAACAGGAAGTGAGGCAAGACTGTAAATACTCAAGCCTGGCCCCAGGGACATACTCCAGCAATGACTGACTTTTCAGTCTACAATCTATTCAAACAGCATGACCAACAGGTCACTAAGTGTTCTAATATAAGCGATTATGGGAGGCATTTCTCATTCAAATTATCACAGATTCTGAGTCTTCCCTAATATATGCACAATATGCATAAATGATGTTGTATACCTTACACTTTTGAGCTCATGTGTATGGTCAATTGTGTACCAGACAGTAGTTTCTTCAAGACACAGTTACCATCTACTCTTTTTAAAATTATTTTTTGAGATTATAATATAATTACATTATTTTCCCCCTTCTCTTTTTCCTTCCTAACCTTCTCACTTTTTCTTTTCAGAATCACAGCCTCTTTTTTTTTTTCACTAATTCTTGATCTATGCATACATTCTATGGTGGTTTTGACCCCCATAGATTTCAGTGCTTAGTCACCATGGATTGGCACTATAAGTGTGTTTCTGGGGATAAAACTCTTGAAGGTTTCAAAAGCCCATGTCAAACCATGTCAATACCCACTGCCTATGGAAGTAGATGTAGGCCTCTCAGCTACCTCTCCAGCACTGTGTCTGCCTGTGAGCCACCATGCTTCCTGCCATGATGGTAATGAACTAAAGTATTGAAAATGTAAGCATGCCCCAATTAAATGTGTTTTTTTTCATAGTTTCCATGGTCATGGCATCTCTTCACAGAAACAGAACACTAGATACCTACATATATGAAGACATACACATGTTACATGTGTGTGTTGTATGTGTGTTTTCAGGGCTAATGTGCTTCTCTTGGGAAGACTATTACTTCTGTTCAGCATTCCTTAGTTGCCTATAGCTTTTGCATGGGGTTAAGATCTTGTGAGCTTATCCATATCCATGGTAGAATATCTGTTGGTATCATCCTTGTTCAGCTAAGTTAAGGCAGCCATGTTGGTGAGACTTTATAGGTGTAGCTTCTGGCATTCCTTACAACCAATCAAAGTTCAGAGTTGTGAAGCATAGTTCAATCTACCCTTAAGAAAAAAAAATCCAAGGCATAAACATGGCAGTCTAGATAAAAAGTTAATTTAAGCAATAATGCAGCTATGCCTATGTCATTTCAGCCACAAGTCTCCAGGCCATGGTAGCACACTGAGCTGTGACATGATAGATTTTGAAAGAAGTCATGTTTCAATAAAATGACTTTTTGTCATCTCATTGGTTTTGGATTTTCAGAGATGGCCATGCTGAGCTCAGGGAGCTGATATTACATATATAAAACATCACACATTAATAAAAATACACAATCTAGACCATATATGTTTGCTTTCACACATTTTTTAAAATTTTCATGCACAGCTAAGTAGTGTAACAGTGGGGTGAATTGTCAATAAACTGAGAACTACCTGAGCTTTGATGCACAGCTCTGTGCAATCCGTTACCATAAATTGACTTCTAAGTGGTAAAGGGACCACTTGGGAGTTCTAAAAGCAAAATTGCTTTTTGTCCCTCCTACCACCATAGCAGCCTTATCTAACAACATGGCATCATTTCCTCTGATCTATGTAGATATCTTGGGTCCCATATTGCATTTATTGGTGTTCTTTTGGAAACATACCCTCTATGCTTAAGAGGTTCTCTGCTGTGATATTGCTATTGAATTTTTTTTCACTAGTTTAGTTTTCTGGTTCTGTTCTGGGATATTGCTATTGACTGTGTGCAAAATTATCTCCTTGGGCCAGAAAATTCATCTGAACATGGTAAAGCTTGCCTTCATACTCAGAGAGCTTGTAATGTCTGATGAAAAGAGAAGTGAGTTAAAAGAAAATGTGTTTGCTTATATACTGTATTATTAAAGTAGTGAAGGACGCTTACAGGACGGGAATATGTGTTGCGTATGTTTATAAATACAAGCCAACAAATTATGACTTAATTCACAAACAGAAACTGTCAGCCTTCAGAACATTACCATGCAGAGTATTTTACTCTATTGAAGTAAACCTAGAGTTACCTCAAATTGTATGATTTTAATTAGTATAAGCTTCAATGTTGAATATGCGTAAACAACTACATAAAGCATACTGTAATTTTTGCTAAATCTCTTATTATAACCTTTAGTTTTTATGTAGTAAATCAGTAATTGAAAAATATATACATATATGCACAATGAATGTATTCATAATGACAGAAACACTTGAATATCCATTCTTCAGTTTAAAATGTAAGGTGGAGGCGGTAATGTCTGCCACACACACTAATGTAATTTTAAAACCCTGAAAATGGTAATGCCACTGAAGTTCCTGTGTTATCCTCCTGATTACAAGCTTGTTTGATCATGTTCCCTCCCAAATGACCACCATACATGCAGGGATCTCTAAATGGTAAGCTATGCAATTTTGTCAGCTTGCACTTGATATTTGTATTCTGATTAGTCTGCCATGTCATTGTTCCACTTTCTCTCTTCATTCCATGTCCTCCTGTGGATTACTTAATTTTACTTTTTTAAAATAAATTTTTCTATCTATCTGTCTGTCTATCTATCTATCTATCTATCTATCTATCTATCTATCTATCTATTTTACATCCAGGTTGCAGCCCTTTCCCTTCTCTCTTCTCTGTCCTATCCTCCCTCTATCTTCCCTCATCTTCCCTGCCCTACCTCTTAGAAAAGGGAACCCCCACCAGCACCAACCCACCCCAGCACATCCAGTTGCATCAGATCTGAGTGCATCCTCTTTCTCAGTGGTCTGGCAAGGTGGCCCTGACAGGGAGAAGTGATTGAAAAGTATGCAACAGAGTTCTTGTCAGAGAGCCCCTGCAGCCATTACTAGGGAACCCACAAGAAGACCAAGCTGCCTAGGGGGGCTAGGTCCAGTCCATATATTGTCCTTGGTTGGTCTCTGCAAGCTCCCCTGAGTCCAGGTGAGTTGGCTTTGTAGGTCATCTTGTGGAGTTCTTGTCCCCTCTGGGTCTTTTTCTCACCCCCCCCCCAACAAGTCTCTCTGTATTCTCCAATGTTTGGCTAAGAGTCTTAGCATCTGTTTTGATCAATTGCTGGGTGGAGCCTCTCAGAGGATAACTCTGCTGGGCTTCTGTCTGCAAGGACAGACACTATTTCAGTAATAGTGTCAGGGGTTGACTCTCCCTTGGTGTGGGTCTCAGGTTGGGCCAGGCATTGGCTAGATATTTTTTCTATCTCTACTCTACCTTTATTCCTGAACATCTTTCAGGCAGGGTAAATTGTGGGTCAAAGTTTTTGTGGGTGCTTTGCTGTTCCCCTCCCTCCACTAGAGTGGCCTCTTTGGTTTCCATGTCTCCCCCTACTAGGGGTCTCAGCTAGAGTCTGCCCCGTGTTCTCCCAGGAGCCTACCCTCCTGGGTCTCCAGCTTATCTCAGAGATGCCCCTGCCGTCCTCTGTCTTACCTCTGCCCCTGCTCTCCTCACATCTATCTCCACCTTCATTTCCCTCAGCACTCCCTCTCCCTTCTGGTTCAAGGGAGGGCCAGAAGGAAGATGTTTGTTCTCACTCAGAAGGGGAAATAGATCCTTAATTTTTTTAAGCAAATCTTTTCTATATCTCATTTTTTCAGGTTTTTCTTGTGCAAATTGAGGCTATAATTATAACGCCTCTTTATCCGTTCCAAATGTTAATAATTTGTACTTTTCCTCACTTTTTATTTGAAAAGCTTTATAAAGTATTAGTTTTCTCATAGAACTCAGCTTTTTTGCAATCTTAATACATTTTTGTTACACCCTAGCTATGACCTTTAAATTTATTTTTTTTTATAAATTGTTAAATAGAGGCTGTAGGTTAGTTATGAGCATTTTCTTTATCATGCACAAGACCCTGGCTTCAGCCCTCAGCACAGCAAAGACTAAACCCTCAGTAGAAAATTGAAGTTTATATATATATATTCACTTTTATGATTGATTTTCTTCTTTCATTTATATTAATTCTGAATTCTATTGCTTTGTGCCCATTGAACATGAGCTGTACGGTTCTTCTCTCAAAGGTGCTGAGACAGCTTTATCAACAAGAATAATTGAAATTTATAAATGCTGCAAATGTGCTTGGAAATAGTGTTTATTCTTCAGTCCAGGGAGAAAGTATAAAATAAATACTAATGTATACATCCATCAGATAAAGCTTATTTAATGTGCATTTATGTATTCTATATTTTATATGCTGAATAAAATATTACAAAACACCATAATCTGATGATTTTTTGGTTTGTTCTTATAATCCTTTCAAGGTATGGATTTTAATTTTAAAGTAATATAATCTCTATATAAATCCATCCATCCATCCATTTATCCATCATCTGGCTCTGTTTTTCTGGTCTTTTCATGAAAGCTAGTAGCATTGATTGTTGTAAGTGATTATTAATATTTACTATTGATATATCTTCTAGTAAGGCTGCTGTTAGTCCTAAGCAGCTGTATAACCAAATTACCACATAGAGACTGGGTTTATTTAGCTAACCTAGAATACAATGCTGGGCAAAAGTTACTCCCTCCTAAACCTCCAAGCCCTCACAGTTTCCTAATATTTCGATTTCCCACATTATACATCCTTTTTGTGTATATTAGGTCCAGTCCATCTCTCCACCTCGTTCCATGATCTCTCCTCCAGCTCTCCCTTCTCCTAGCTCTCCTTGCCCTTTCTCCTCCTATTCATTTCCTGCCCTCTGGCTCCTCCCACTGCTTAACACTGTGTCTAGTTGCTTTATTTCGGCCTGTTTACACAGTGTTGAGACAGGATGCTTAGTGTAAGTATCACGATGCAATATCCGGATTAAAACCAGAGTGGGGAGGAGAAATCAGCATTTGAATGAACAAGGGTGAGGTGTATTCATTTCAAAAGAACATATACCAACAATAAACTCTGTTTTCAGGTCCTTATTAAATAAAATAACAATCTGTTGATCACAATAGTAGTTCAGCACTACAGCAGCCAGTATAATGACTACAATTACCAGATAACATATAAAAACTCTGAGCATAGGGATGATACATGCCTCTAGAGAAACAAGCATGGTGGTGTGAAACTTTGTCACACTACTCATAAGGGTGCACAGTTTGTAAGTTAACAATGTTTTTGTTATTGGTGGCAGTGGGTTTTGTTTGTTTGGTTTGGTTTGGTTTTGGGTTTGGGTTTGGATTTGGTTTGGTGTTTTGTGGGAGCATAATGGCCCAAGCTTATAGAAGAAATGTTGAGGAAGCTTCAAGCTGGGATACCTCAACATGAGGATTTCAGGAGTTAGCTACCTCCACCTTCCCATCCCGATGCTACAAAGCTGACCCCCTCCACTATTAATCTGAGTAAGAATTTATAACCCTGTTTATGAGGCTTCTTTCTTTGTTTGACCTTTTAGGGTACCACCGTACACACCATCATCATCCTATAGCCCCCTAGTAGGCAGAATAAGCATTTTCCAACACTTGTGTCCTTGTTTACAATATACAACCACACAAATCTTGACCTTGGCCACATCGTCAGGGGTGTAAATATCCCCTTTCCCCATGCAATAAACTGAACCAATTCTCAGTAGGTGTTTCCAGGAGTGTTCTTTACCCATGGGCTTGCTGACAACTGAGACCCTGCACTGTACTCACACATTCTGGCAAAGTTTCATTCCTTCCAGCCCAGCCTGGCTACCCCGAGGGAGAAGCAGGAGGTAGCAGTAGTTTTTGTGGTTGTTTTAAAAAATAAGATTTGTTTGCTAGAATTCTCCATGTAATAATATTCATACCACACTGACTGTGAGGAGAAATCACAAAAAAGTAGAACCATGGATATAAGAGATGTTACCCAATGTATATTTAGCTAATGCAAAATTTCATACTTTAATGTTTTGTTTTTGGTTTGAATTTCTGGAAATGAGCAAAAAGCTGTTCTAGTGTTGGTTTTCCCTTGACAAGGTTTGTCTTTGAAAATCATAATTTATTCTTTTCTGGATTGACTGTGATTATAAGTATATTCAATTCATATTGTGCATTTTATTTTGTGCTTTTATTTATTCTTTTCCTGGCTACTTTCTGCTTTCTCCCCTTTTTTGGCAGTTATTTCTGTTTCGTTCTTTTTCATTAAGTTCTTAATATGTTTAGTGTCTGATCTCAGCATTTGATAGTATGTTAATTATAAATTGAAATGTTATATTTTAAAATTCCTGAAAAAGTAAAGGTCTTATTAATGACAAAACCAAAGTAATGTCAATCACTTCCCAATAGAGTATAGGCTGTACTTTCTTCCAGCCTTAGTTTTATTTCCCATATGAAAACCCCAATAGATTATTTTTTCTTACATACTTAATCACACAGACATATGAATGTGACTCTCATAACTGTTAAGATCATTGGTTTAAACCCAGATGCCTCTCAACTGAGGAATGGATACTGAAATTTTGGTACCTCTACACAATGGAATATTACTCAGCAATAAAAAACAAGTAAATCATGAAATTTGCAGGTAAATGGTGGGAACTGGAAAAGATCATCCTGAGTGTGGTATCCCACTCACTCATAAGTGGGTATTAGACATATAATATAGGATAAACATACTAAAATCTGTACAACAAAAGAAACTAATCAAGAAGTAGAACTCTGGTTAAAATGCTCAATCCCCATTCAGAAAGGCAAAGAGGATAGACTTCAGAAGAAGGAGAACACAGGGAACAGGGCAGGAGCCTGTCACACAGGGCCTCTGAAAGGCTCTGCCCTGCAGAATATCAAAGCAGATGCTGAGACTTATGGCCAACCATTGGGCAGAGTGCAGGAAATCTTATGAAAGAAGCAAGAAATAGTAAGACCTAGAGAGGACAGGATCTCCACAAGGAAAGCAACAAAACCAAAATATCTGGGCACAGGGGTCTTTCCTGAGCCTGATACTCCAACCAAGGACCATTCATGGAGATAACCTAGAACTCCTGCACAGATGTGGCCCATGGCAGTTCAGTGTCCAAGTGGGTTCCATAGTAATGGAAACAGGGACTGTCTCTGACATGAACTGATTGGCCTGCTCTTTGATCACCACCCCCTGAGGGGGGAGTAGCCTTACCAGGCCGCAGAGGAAGATAATACAGTCACTCCTGATGAGACCTCTTAGACTAGGATCAGAGAAGGAGAGGAGGACTGCCTCTGTCAGTGGACTTGGGGAGGGGCATGAGTGAAAAAAGGGAAGGGAGGGGACGATTGGGAGGGAGCTACAGGGGGGATGCAGGGTGAATAAAGTGTAATTAATAAAAATTAATGTCTCTCCTTCCTTTTAGCACTTTTTTCCATCTGACAATGATTTTATCTATTAATATACAATAATTTAGATATGTCTGGACACAGTGGAATTGTGTAATGAATACACATTCCCTCTCCTGGCATGGGCTGTGGATGCCCTATGTCTCTTCAAGGGTGCATCCTATTTCATCAGTATAACCACGCCCTAATGGATCATTTCATGCTAATTCTAGCTATTCTGTCTTTCCTTTATAAATATTTCAGAATGTGCATTGAGGAGATTAGGACTCTATTTAAAAATTAACACACTATTTTGCCATTACCAAATGGAAAGAATTATCTCTTAATACCGCTGGGTATGCAGGTAGCATTCAAATCTCCTAAGATGCTGTATCACAGTTTTGAAAGTTTAGTCCCACCAGAGGTTAGAATGTGACTTTTACTCAGTTCAGTGTCTTTCAAAGAATCTTCTAAACCATAAGAGAGACCTCTTTTACTTTTTATGAAGGAATCAAATTATTTATCTTCTGTCTTCCTCCTGCCATGTCTTCCTTAAAGGACTAGTAGCTTCTCAAGTCAGTTGATGAAATCTGGTTTGGATTTTCTTCAATAATATTTTGCATGTTCTCAGAAGTAGACTGCTCACAAGTCCTTTTCTTTGTATGTGGTATTGATGATGGTCAGGGGATTCAAGTTCGGTTACTTGAAGTTCTATTCATCACTGCCAATAACTCAGTAACTATTTCCATATGTCTCACTAGCAATTGATGAACAGGAAACAATTGCATAATGCCCACAAGGTTTGCAAAATGATGGCATTCTAGCTTTATTCCTATTGGAAAGAATTAATTAGCTAAGATTAATTCTTCTATTAAGAGTACCTTTACATCTGTGCAGGGGTTCTAGGTTTTCTCCATGCATGGTACTTGGTTGGAGTATGAGTCTCAGGTAAGACTCCTGTGCTCAGATTTTTTGGTTCTGTTGCTCTCCTTGTGGAGCTCCTGTCCTCTCCCTATCTTACTATTTCCCACATCTTTCGTAAGATTCCCTTCACTCTGCCCAACAGTTGGCCATAAGTCTCAGCATCTGCTTTGATATTCTGCAGGGCAGAGCCTTTCAGAGGCCCTGTGTGACAGGCTCCTAACTTGTTTCCTGTTTTCTTCTTCTGATGTCCATGTGCTTTGCCTTTCTGGCTGGGGATTGAGAATTTTAGCCAGAGTCCTCCCTCTTGATTAGTTTCTTTAGGTGTACAGATTTTAGTAAGTTTATCCTATATTATATCTCTACATGAGTAAGTATATACCATGTGTGTCTTTCTGCTTCTGGGATTTTTTAAATTTTTAAATATTAGTTGCAGCTTATTAACTTTATATCCCAGCTGTATCCCCCTTCCTCATTCCCTTCCAATCCCACCTCCCTCATCTCCTCCCTGCCTCTTTTCAAGCCCACTGATAGGGGAGGACCTCCTTCCCTTTCATTTGACCCTGGTTTATCAGGTATCTTCAGGACTGGCAGAGTTGCTCCTCCCTGGGGGAGGGCGGAGGTCAAAGAGCCCACTATTGAGTTCATTTCAAAGATAGTCCCTGTTCAACTTAACAGGTACCCATTTGGATACTGAGCTACCATGTGCTATGTCCGAGCAGAGGTTCTAGATTATATCCATACGTGGTCCTTGGTTGGAAAAAGTCTCATAAAAGACCCCTGTGCCCTAATATATTTGGTCCTTGTGGAGCTCCTGTCCTCTCCAGGTCTTACTAACTCCCCCTTCTTTCATATGATTCCCTGCACTTTGCCAAAAGGTTGGTTATTAGTCTTAATATCTGCTTTGATACACTGCTAGGTAGAGTCTTTCAGAGGCCCTCTGTGGTAGGCTCTTGTCCTGTTCCTTGTTTTCTCCTACATCCAATGTCCATCCCATTTGTCTTTCTAGGTACGGATTGATCATCTTACCCCGGGTTCTCTTTCTTGTTTACCTGGTTTAGGTATGTAGATTTCAGTATGTTTATAATATCTTATAGGTTTATGTAAGTGAGTATATACCATATGTTTCTTTCTGCTTTTGGGATGCCTCATTCAGGATGATTATTTCCAGGTGCCACCATTTGCCTGCGAATTTCATGCTTTCCTCATTTTTAATTGCTGAGTAGTATTCCATTGTGTAAAAGTATCACAATTTCTGTATCCATTGCTCTACTTTAGTGGCCTCTATGTCTGTGTTCTGTTTTGTTTGTATTCTTTTATTATTATAACTCCACAGATGTTACATATGTGATGTGTATTATATAAATAGCATCGATTATATAAGATTATATAAATAATCTGTGATTGTTAAATTTATCATCTTTTGGGATATGGGAACTCTTTTTGACACTTGGTTCCTTTGCATTGAGCACAGTGTTCTCTGTAGCTTCTCTTTCTTTTTCACATGAATATCTTCTCCAGCCTCTTTACTGTGTCCTTTGTCAGTCCTGAGAGTCAGCAGTTTTCTCAAAAAGTCTTGATATTTCTAAGTGGAAAAGGTTGTTTATGTACTATAATTTCAGCAGTAGGGATATTCATCATTGCTATATTTGTCTTGTATCTAGTACTATTCATAGTATGAACTCAGAAACAAAATTCATGATACTTAGAAAATGTGTGGTGATTTTGATATTTTCAGTTTATATGTAATATTTCAGACTATTTTCCTTAATAGTTTTGAATTTTACATTTTTATCTGTTTTTATCTTCATTATTATGATATAGATGTAGTTGTTAAAGACAACTTATTATTACCACGTGAAATATGTTCATGTTTTATTTTGTCCTTAGAATAAGTTTACCAAAAATATATACTCAAAACTGTGTTTAAATTTACTGAAAATAGGAGCTAGAAAATAGTTAAGATTTTTTTATAGTTTAGATTTTTATATTTTATACTGCTTTTGTGGAAATTCTGAAATCAACTAATGGTATTTGTGTGAGATGCTCCCAACTACCTATAACTCCAACCCCAGTGGATGCTATGGCCTCTTCTGGCCTCCATAAGATCTCTACTCACATTCAAATACCCACACTCTTAAACATATATGCATATAAATTAAAATAAAAATTAAATCTTTACATTACTAAAAATAACTCTTGAGTTTGTAAGTCCCCAATGTTTTTGTACCTTTTTGTATCAATTGTTTTAATATAATTTAATTTTTACTCTTAATTTGAATGGAGTTATAAGTTTTCTATGTAGTATGTCATCCTTGTCTTTGATTGACTCTTCAGTAATGCAGTTTTAATTCATCTGCATAATTTTTCATTGTTTTCTCTGTTGGACTGAAGACATGAGTGTGTGGTTCAGAGTGCATAGTGCTCTTGCAGAGGGCTGGGCTGAGTTCCTAGCACCTAAGTAAGGAAGCGGCTCATAACAACCTGTTTAACTTCAACTGTAGGAGATAGGATGCTTGCTTCTGGCTTCCACAGGTACTTTCATTTATGAGCAGGCACATGCCATGCATACACACACACACACAACACACACACATACACACACACACCACTACCACCACCACCAACAACAACAAAATCATCATCATCATCATCATCATCATCATCCTTTCAAATGTCTTTGTTTAGTGACTTTATTGATTATGCTGGTAGCTGTACATATCCCTAAACCAGAACTCTAATATTCTTTTGGTATCTTATCACTCCAAATGAGATGTTACAACCTTGCCACCTTTTAGGTGGACTTTTTCTCTTCATTATGAGAATTATTTTGCATATTTCCTATGCATATATTGAAAACCCATATCAGACAATGTTTTCTTTTTCTTTAATTATTTTTAAGTCTAAGAAAACTAATTTTAGAGATTTAAATAAACTCTATTGTGTTTACACAGATACTTATATTATTGTTGAATTTTCATTCTTGAAAGCATCCTATATTCCTATTTTATTTTCTTTCCTTAAACTTTTGTTCTATTGTTTTTATATTTTTAAAGGGTTTTTATGAGTGTTTTGTCTATATTATGCATGTGTATCATGTGTGTGCCTAGTGGCCTTGGTGTTCAAACTAGGGCATTGGGTACCCCGTAAATTGAATTATCATGGTTGTGAACCACTATATGGGTGTTGGGGACTAGATCCAGGTCCTTTGCAAAAAATTCTCTAAACCTCTGAGCCATCTCTCCAGCCCCTCATGCTATTTCTTTTAAGATAATGTTTAAAATCACTTGCTGGAACACATCTGGTAACTAATTTAAAGTCTCTATTTCAAAATTCCAACTTTAGTTTATCTTGCAATTTTGGTTACTGGTTCTCATTCCTGATAGTATTTTCCTACTTCTGACTGTGAGGAATAATATTGACTGTATTTTGGCTAATCCACAACTCTTTAATTTCCCATTAAAATAGAGAACTATAATGTAAGCAACTCCCTGAATTTTAGAACACGTGCATTTATTGGATTACTGTTTGTTACAGGATATAATTCAAATGCCAGTTTAATTTTCAGCCTTTGTCTTCTATACCACCTTTAATGCCATCAGAGGCAACTTGGAACACTATTAAACACTCCATTCTAGGTTAAATATGCTTGGTTTCATGCATGGCTTGCTGAGGAAACACCCTACCAAGGCATCTGAATGTACACTCAGTTCCCTACTTTCCTTTCCCTTTCTTACTTCTCAGTTGGGAAATTGGTGTAGTGTTCCTCTTTCCTGTTATTATCTTAGGACAATGGAACAACACCTGACAATGCTCCATTCTTTGCATCCCACCTAGTTTGCACTGTCCTGGAGCAGACATGCAGATGCAGCACTGAGCTGAATGGGGGCCATCTCTACTTGCATTCTCTCAAAAGGTCAGGGATATGGCCACAAATTTCTGCTTCCAGCCATGTCAAAGGCTATGGTGGAGAGCAAAAAGATTATGTTTGCCTTCACCAAGAGTAGACTAATTATATTAGAAAGGAGTTAGTATAAAGAAAGCATGTTTTAGGAGTGTTTTTAAAAATTAGTACATAATAGTGTGATCCTTTAGAAAGCTTAAAATCTGAAAGAATTACTATACTCATTGCCTTCTGTTAACTGTTATTTTATATATGGTTTGATCAGTTCAGTTCGTGTTACTATAGCAAAACTCCTCAAATTGAATAAACTACCATTAACAAACTTTCATATCATTGTTCTGGTGGCTGAAATTCTGGCATCAGGGTGGTACCATGCTTAAGGTCTGAGGAGAGCTTTCCTCATGGCTATCCTCTGTCCTCACTTCATGACTATCTGGTTGCACTAATCCTGTTTACCATAGCTTTACCTTCATGACCTATTTACCTTCCAAAGGCCTCACCTAGGAAGACAACACACTGAGGTTACAGTTTCAACACAGAAATTGTAGAGGGACAGAAATATTTATTCCACAGAAACATACAGAAAGGTGATGAACATTTCATGCTCTTAACCTAAAAAATTAAACTCCTTAATAATGTTTTAATGTTGGATTCACACTTTTAACATTGCCATGTAGATGATATTAAGAATGCTTGTTCTTTTGTTATTAGGCCATCTAGCACTTTGATTAGATAGACATATTTTAAACAGTTATTTGTGTAAGATTATTTATACTAATTAGTGCTAATAGATTATATATTGCTTTTGTGCATAAGTTATTTATATTACAGTACATGTGCTGACTCTACACTTCTTGTCTGACTATGTTATCTCTGTCTGTTGTGGCATGTTCCACATTCAAGTTTCCATAAGTTATAATATTTATACATAAGCATATCTATGCCAACATATATAAATATAAAGATAATTTGACATTTTAACAAGTCAGTGTTTCACAGTTTTTATTACATAGTAACTATATTAAAATATTTTTATTTTTATTTTCATAAATTTTGAAGGGGTATTTGTCTTTCTTTTTCTTTTTTAATTTATATTCATAACTTATAAACTTTATATCTCGATTTTACCCCTTCTGTCTCCTCCAGTCCCACCTTCCCTCCCTCTTCTCCCCAATCCCCTACCCTACTCCTCAGAAACTGGGAGCCCTCCTCCCCTACCATCTGACCCCAGCCTATCAACTCTCATCAGGACTGCCTGCGTCCTCTTCCTCTGTGGCCTGGCAAGCCCCGCCCCCTTAATACAACAGGAGGAAGTGATCAAAGAGCAGGAAGCAGAGTCCATGTTAGAGACAGCCCATGCTCCCCTTACTCAGGAACCGACATGGAGACTGAGCTGCCTTTCAGCTACATCTGAGCCTGGGTTAAGCCTTCTTTACACATGGTCCTTTGTGGTACATCAGTGCCTGCAAGTCACCTGGATCAGATTTGTTGACTCTATTAGTTTTCTTATGGACCTCCTATCCTCTCTATGACCTTCTATTCCCCCACTCTTTTCTAAGACTACATGTGCTCTGACCAAAGTTTGGTTGTGAGTGTTAGCATTTGCTTTGGTCCCTGCTCGGTGGAATCTCTAAGAGTACATTTATGGTAGTCTCCCATTCTGTTCCCTCTCTTCAACATCTCCCAGTGTCTATTCTATTTACCCTTCTGAATGAGAATTAAGCATTCTCCCTAGGGTTCTCCTTGTTATTTAGCTTCTTTAGGTCTGTAGACTGTAGTATGGTTTTCCTGTATTATATGGCTATTATCCACTTACATGTGAGTATAAATCATGTGCGTTTTTCTGGTTCTGTGTTACATCACTCAGGATGATCTTTTCTAGTTCCATCCAGTTGCTGAAAATTTAAGGATTTCCTTGTTTTTAATTGCTTAGTAGTATTCCCTTGTTTAAATTTATCACAATTTCTATATCCATTCTTTGGTTAAGGAGATCTAGCTTGTTTCCAGATTATGGCTATTACTAATAAAGCTGCTATGAACATGGTTGAGCAAATGTTTTTGTTGTATGGTGAGCATCTTTCAGATATACACCTAGGAGTGATATAGCTAGGTCTTGAGGTAGAACTATTTCCATTGTCTGATAAAGGGCTAGATTGATTTCCAAAGTGGTCTTACAAGTTTGTACTTCTGCCAGCAATGGAGAAGTTTCTCCTTATTGCACATCCTCACCAGTATGTGCTGTCATTTTAGTTTTTTATCTTACCCATTTTGATGTGTGTAAAATGGAATCTCAGGGTAGGTTTTATTTGCAATTCCCTGATGAATAAGGATGGTGAACATTTCTTTAAATGTTTCGTATTCCTCTGTTCAGAATTCTCTGTTTAGTTTGGTAACCCATGTTTTAAGTGGATTATTTGATTTCTTGGAGTTTAATTTCTTGAGTTCTTTATATATTTTGAATATTAGTCCTTTGTTGGATATAGTATCGGTAAAGAACTTTTTCCAGACTATAGGCTGTCATTTTATTCTGGTGACCATGTCCTTTGTTTTACAGAAACTTTTCTGTTTCATGTAGTCCCATTTATCGATTAATCTTAGAACCTGAACTGTTGGTGTTCTGTTCAGGAAGTTGTGTCCTGTGCCAATGAGCTCATGGTTCTTCCTCACTTTTATTTTCTATTAGATTTAGTGTGTCTGGTTTTATGTTGAGGACTTTGATATACTTGGACATTAGTGCAAGATGTTAAGTATGGATTTATTTGCATTTTTCTCCATGTAGACATCCCAGTTAGACCACCACAATTTGTTGAATATGCTATCTTTTTCCATTGTATAGTTTTGGTTTATTTGTCAAAAATCAAGTGTCTAGGTGTCCCAACCTGCGGGACCTAGTTATTCATGGGGGCAAGGAGGACCAAGACCTGAAGGAGATGGGCAAGAGAAGGAACGGGCTCAAGCAAATGTACACTTGTCAAGAGCCAAATTTTATTGAGCAGAAGCAGGTTTTTTAAAGCTGGTTTTAGGTAGGGGTGGGGGTAGGCAGGTGAGTGAGGGTGGAAAGTTACAAAATCTTCTCGGCACAGGGCCTGGAACATTCTGTGGTCATGACAATGGTTACTCCTAAAAAGTCATGGTA